>CM046881.1:391242991-391760415 GCA_025667525.1 Glebionis coronaria
ATAATAATACATGAAATACAAGTAATACTTAATCAGAATAGACAGAATATAAGATAAACACAGTTTAAGGCTTAAAACAGTAAAACGTGACATGAACGTATAAAATAAGCTAAGACATGATATAAAACCAGTTACGTATTTAGTAATCAGATACTTATTCACGTATGTATTTATGTAGCATTAGTGATACCGAAGTAGGATTCTCCTCAGTTCGTCTTCTTCGTTCACTGGACATAAGGTACGGATTCCCGTCCTTTCAGTATGGACATTCTTTCCTTATTAGGATTCCCCGTATGCAGCCAAATGTTTTCTCGTAGTATAAGTTTATATGTTTGATTTGCTTATGTCTAATTTAGAATACCTATTTCCATATACATGCATGACCAGTTTCACCTAGTTATGGAGGTACCATAACCATAACATTAGAGGCACTGATGTTATGACTTCACCACGGCGGAGTGATTGCTCATGGCGTCCCTTCAGCTTTTGGCCATATTATTATATTTATCATGTGGGGCGTATGGGTGCATCCTAGTTACATGTTTTTCAGCAGATTACTCAGTGTGAATGTGGTGTGTGCCTTGCATCCTTCACAAGGAGCTGATCCCTCGTACCCAAACCAGTATATTAAATTAGAGGCAACCCCTCTAATTTGCATGATGAGGTCACCCCTACAAGTATTCATGCACGGTGGATTTTCATGACCTATATTGGCTAATGGTAGAATATGCTAAACAGTTTTTATAAGATAAACATAAGGCTTTTCAAACTATAAAACCAGTTTTACCAAGACTTAACTAGGTTATTCGGGACTTTGTTTCTTCCGCTGTTATATGTTATATGCTTATCCTATTCATGCTTTATTGTACATTCGTGCACTGAGCGTATTGCTCAGCCGTTTTCCTTTTCTATGTTCCCAAAACGGCAGGTACTCAGGGACTCTCGTAGACTTTAAGCGTACGTGCATATGGACTGGAAGCTTTCTATCCTTTCTTTACTTTATGCATTATCTTTACATTGATACTCTTGCTATGGACATTGTTTAGTCCTTTCCTTTACAGTACTTATGTTTGTGTGTGATGAGCTTTACTTTTGGACTACCGATGTTCGATTCCGGTATTTTCCTTTTATGGTCATGTAATGTTTAGACATTTTTTCTTGTATGCTTTGATGACACGCCATAATTACGCGTGACATTCCATTATCAAAATGGGGTGTTACAATTATGGTATCAGAGCCAAGGCTTCGACCTGTAGGCTCTGAAAATATGACTTGTGATTAGTGGGTAGTCACTATGGTCTTCCTAGAACTGACAGTCGTTTTCATGCATTCATCATTTTTTTATGCATACATATATATATGTCATTGTCGCAGGTTTATGACTAAGTAATGGTTGGTACAGGACTGGTCCTATTTAGTCGCATGTGTTTTATCAAAACTTTTAAATTTGGGACCGACCCATAGGCGTCCCCTCGCCATGTCTTTTATTTTGGGTGAATTGACCATAGGCGTTCACTCTTGGGCATACAAAAGTTTTCATAAAACTGAATCATGCATTCATACACAAAAATTTTCTTGCATAAAATTTTCTCTTGAATTTTGGGTATAAATTTTTTTCATGTATATTTTTTATGTTTTGATAAGTTTAATCATATGTTTTATGTTATACTGTCAGATGGTTCTCACACGCGAACAGGAACAACTCAATGCTGCAATCCAAGCTGCAATGCAAGCTTTGCTTCCTCAACTGAGGAACGACATCAGGGCTGAGGTTCAAGCTGCCAACAATCAGCAGCATAACCAGGCACCTCCTCCTCCTCCTCCAGTGACATTAGCAGTATGGCTGGAGAGATTCAACAAGCTCCGTCCTCGAGCTTTTGAGAAGACATATAGCCCCAGTGATGCTGAAAGCTGGTTGGCTCACATCGAGAAGATTTTCAATGCTATGGGTTGTTACCCCGCGTACAAGGTGAGGTTGGCATGCTATCTGTTCGAAGGCGATGTGCTGGATTGGTGGTTAGCGTTGATGCAGTCTGAGGGAGGTGACAAGTGGGTTGCTGGTTTGACTTGGGCTCAGTTCAAGGACAGTGTGATGGAGCAGTTCTTTCCCAAGGCTGAGCAAGATAAGCTCAAGAGGGAGTACCATGGGATCCGACAGAGAGCTGGGGAGAATAGCAACGAGTTTATGCAGCGCTTTCTTCGCTTAGCTTGTTTCCTTGGTGCGGCAGTAGGTACTCCTGAAGAGCAGGCACACCACTTTAGGTGGGCTCTTCGCACATCGGTCGCAAACAATCTGGTGTGTGCTACGTTCAACACTGTAGCACAAGTGGCCGATGCAGCACGTAAGCTGGAGATGCTGCAAGAGAGAGATGAGTTCGGGAAGCTGAGAGACCCGACAAGAGGTAAACATTCATATTCAAGCGGTGATCAATCCGTATTCTTTCCATATATGTCAATTATTCATCTCTTTAAAATTTATCTTCTAGGCAGAAAACTGGGGACCGGTCTCAGCCGGATACTCAGCAGCAGCCTCATCAGCCCAAGGGAAACGGTCAGACTAACGACCGTTCTGCTACGGAAAGGCGTGGTGGTAATGATAATTACCGTAACAACGCTGGACACTCCAACAGTAGCAGGTCCTAATACTTACGCATTTTCTTATGATTTCATGTTATAACTCATATTCTGACACTTTAGCAAAACTCCTACCAGGAACCATGGAAACGGTAGGGACCAGAACCAGAGAGGTTCACAGCCTAGCCGTCCAGCTATCACTGGTATTCAATCTTACGATTATCCGCATTGTCCTTTGTACCCTATTATCATGCATTATGTAAAATGTTTTATCAGGTTCTCAGCCAGCCAGAGCACCTGCTGGAGGGTATACTCATCCTCTTTGCTCTACTTGCCACCGTAGGCACCCAGGGCCATGTCGTCGTAACACGGACGCATGTTTCAAGTTTGGTCTTCCCGGCCATATCATGAAGGATTGTCGTAAGGGCGAGATGGAGGGCACATCAGGACATGCTGATTCCAAGCCGCCTCCTACCACCGGGCGTGTCTACCCGACATCTCGAGACCAGGCCAACAAGTCTACAAGTACCATCACTGGAATCTTGTATATGTATGGTCAAGCTGCGTGTGTTCTTTTCGATACGGGTGCTACTCACTCGGTCATTTCTACTGCTTATGCTAAGAACATTAGGATGCTCCCCATGCCACTAGAGAATAGACTTATTATTTCCACGCCTTTGAGGGACTCTATATTAATCACCCATGTATACAAGAGTCTTCCCATAGAATTTGACGATAAGGTTTGACCTGTTGACGCACTTCCGCTGGACATGAATGACTTCGACATGATTTTGGGCATGGATTGGCTATCCAAGCATCATGCTACCATAGACTTCCATTCATATCGAGTTATCTTCGGTGATGTTAATGCACCAGAGTACATTCATAACGGGTTCGTACCCGGACGGTCTGTATAAATCATATCTACCCTGCAAGCGCGTGCACTACTGTCACATGGCTGCGAGGGTTATCTAGCTACGGTTCACGACATGGATGCTGAATCTCCATCAATTCAGGATCAACCAATAGTGTCGGAATTCCAAGATGTATTTCCAGTAGAACTTCCGGGCATACCACCTGCACGAGAAGTGGAATTCAATATCGAGCTTATTCTAGAAGCTGAACCGATCTCCAAAGCTCCTTATCGCATGGCTCCCATAGAGCTGAAGGAGCTGAAGGATCAACTACAAGAACTTCTAGAATGAGGTTTCACTCGACCGAGCGCATCTCCATGGGGCGCACCGGTCTTATTGGTTAAGAAGAAGGACGGCAGTACGCGTCTTTGCATAGACTATCGCGAGCTCAACAAGATTACCATCCGGAATAGGTATCCACTGCCGCGTATAGACGATCTGTTTGACCAACTCCAAGGGGCCAAACACTTCTCCAAGATTGATCTTAGGTCAGGCTACCATCAACTACGGGTTAAGGAGCAGGACATCGCCAAGACTGCTTTTCGTACCCGCTATGGACACTACGAGTTTGTAGTTATGCCATTCGGCCTGACAAATGCTCCAGCAGTGTTCATGGACTTGATGAATAGAATCTTCCATGAATTTCTGGACAAGTTCGTCATTGTCTTCATCGATGACATCCTGATTTTCTCAAAGTCCAAGGAAGAACACGAAGACCATCTTCGTACAGTACTACAGATTCTTCGCCAGAAGCAGTTGTATGCTAAATTCTCCAAGTGTGAGTTCTGGTTAGACAAGGTGGCATTCTTAGGTCACATAGTATCAGCAGAAGGAATCACTATGGATCCAGCGAAGGTTGAGGCCATTACTAAGTGGCCGAGGCCGACATCAGCGACGGAAGTCCCCAGTTTCTTAGGCTTAGTTGGCTATTACCATAGGTTCGTAGAGAACTTTTCCCGCTTAGCACTACCATTGACCAAACTGATGTGGAAAGGGGAGAAATTCGTCTGGACTGAAGAACGAGAGAAGAGCTTTGAAGACCTGAAGCAGAAGCTAGTATCTGCACCTATTCTTACTCTCCCATATGGTACGGGTGGATTTCAAATCTACAGTGATGCATCGGGAAGGGACTTGGCTATGTTCTCATGCAACATGGGAAAGTGATCGCGTACGCTTCACGGCAGCTTAAGCCTTATGAAGAAAACTACCCCACGCATGACTTGGAACTTGCTGCAGTCGTGTTTGCATTGAAGATATGGAGGCACTACTTATATGGAGAATCATGTGATATTTTCATGGACCACAAGAGCTTGAAGTATATCTCACTCAACGTGAATTGAACATGAGGCAGAGGAGATGGTTAGAGCTGTTGAAGGATTATGAAATTATTCTATAGTATCATCCCGGAAAAGCAAATGTAGTAGCAGATGCTCTTAGCAGGAAGTCCGGAATGATCAACGGCATTAAAATTGAGGAGGAAATCATAAGACACTTGGAACGACTAGACATCAAGATCATGGTACGTGGACAGAACGGTTACTGGGCAAATCTTAGAGTAGAACCCGAGTTACTCTCAAAGATCAAGGAAGCTCAGAAAGATGATGGAGAAAACTGGGCGATAGTACAGAATTTGGAGAAACAGACGGAATTCAGAGTAGATGCAGATGGTATCGTATGGCAGGGCACGAGACTTTGTGTTCCTGATGACCAAGAACTCCGGGAAGCCTTGTTAGCCGAAGCTCATAGCTCCCCATTCTCTATACATCCTGGTTCGACTAAGATGTACCATGACATCAAGCAATACTTTTGGTGGAGTGGTATGAAACAGGATGTGGCCACTTACGTCTCCAAATGTCTTACCTGCCAGCAGGTTAAGATCGAGCATCAGCGGTCTGGCGGTCTCCTTCAACCGTTAGATATTCCAGAGTGGAAGTGGGACAAAATCACCATGGATTTTGTTACTGGTCTTCCGCCTACCAAGAGGAAGCACGATGCAATTTGGGTTATCGTAGATCGACTTACCAAATCAGCTCAATTCTTACCGATCCGCAAGGAAGATCCGGTAAGTAAACTCACCGATACGTATAGAAGAGAGATCATGAGACTCCACGGTGCTCCATCCAGCATCGTCTCAGACAGAGATCGTCGTTTCACTTCGCAATTTTGGAAGAGTCTGCAGAAAGCTTGGGGTACACAACTTAAGCTTAGCACGGCTTTTCATCCTCAAACGGACGGACAGTCAGAGCGAACGATTCAGACATTGGAAGACATGTTGAGGTCATGTGCGTTGGAATGGACGGGTAATTGGGACGATTATATCTGTTTGGTGGAGTTTGCATACAACAACAGTTGGCACGCAAGTATCAAGTGTGCTCCTTTCGAGATGTTGTATGGCAGAAAGTGTCGCGCCCCAATCTACTGGGATCAGGTTGGTGAGCGAACACTTAAAGGACCAGAAATCATAGAGATGACCAATGAAAAGATCGCAGTAGCTAAGCAGAAACTTCAGGAGGCACGGTCACGTCAGAAGAGTTACGCCGATAAGCATCGTTGGGACATACATTTTAACGTAGGAGATCACGTCTTCCTTAAGGTTTCACCGGTACGTGGTGTTAGACGCTTCGGGATTAAAGGGAAGCTCAGTCCTCGTTTCATCGGACCATTTGATATCATTGAACGAGTCGGTGAAGTATCTTACCGGTTAGCGTTACCTCCGCAGCTTTCGCATGTACACAATGTGTTTCATGTGTCCTTACTCAGAGGGTACCAGTATCATCCCCTTCACATGGTTCAGTATCCACTGGAACAGATACGTGAAGATCTCACTTTTATAGAAGAACCCAAACGAGTTCTTGACAGACAAGAACGAGTCATGAGAAGGAAGACGATTCCATTCGTCAAAATCCTTTGAAGGGATCATACCGAGCGGGAAGCCACTTGGGAAACAGAGGAGTCTATCCGGGCTTCTTACCCTCATTTCATATTTTGAATTCGGGTATGTTCTTCTTTTTCAGTTTACTTTATCTATAATTCGGGGACGAATTATTCTTTTTAGGGGGGAAGAGTTGTAAAACCAGCATGCTTTTACCATGAATAGTACCCTTAAGATCGTACTTACTAGATTAAAACTTTCCTATTATAGCATGATTACGTTTACGTGTTAGGATTTTACGTATTACGTACGTGTTAGAACACGATAAGTATTTATTACGCACGAACACACAATAATTATTTAATTATAATTAATCACGAGCATGTGATCATGAAATCATGAACGTAATTAAATCACGAACTAATATTAATTACGTATATATATTTACGAGCACGAATAAATATATTAAGTCACGGTTAATATTTAACGAGAACACATAAAACATGAACACAAATAAACACGAACGAACACTTAAATATCGAGACACGGAAAACGGTACGGGTACCCCATGTGGGGACCCCTTAACCACGGCTACACCAAAAGATGGGCCAAGCCCATCTAAATTTCTAACTAACAAGGGTTAATGTGAAATCTTGTTTTCATTTTTCACTTTACAGTAAAAACATTAAAAACCCTAAAAAGATTTTTGGCTTCTTCCTTCTTGTCCTCTTTGGCCACCGCATACAACACAAGAAAAGGGGGTGTTCGTTTGATTTTGATCTTGAATCTTGTACGTGCGTTCGTGTGTGTTCATCCTCGTTAGATCCACGCATTCGGTATACCTTTTTAATCCTTTTTCTTTTGATTTGATCTAATAAAATTAAATAAGAACATGATGTTATTAGAAACCTAATTAAAAACATAAATCAAACATGTAAATGGTTATTGGGTAAATCAAAAAGGAGGTTTTTAGGGGTGTTTGTTTGGCCGGCGCCTAAACCGAACCCCAAGGGGGTCTCGGTTTGGCTAATAGACCACCAACGAGACCATATGGTCCCGGTTTGGTGGTGTGGGTCCTACGGCAGTAGCAAAAAGGGAAGAACCCCGAAGTGGTTCGGGGTATAGTGTTGATTTCATGTCCGGTTCATGGTTTCTAGTCACGATCCGGTTCATGGTTTATGTTATGGTTATATTTTAATGATCATAGGTTAAAATTAAATTAATAATTATATGACATGATTAATTTAATAAAACATGACTTAGGTTATAATTTAATTATTAGATCATAGAATTATTAACCTAAGTATTTATATTTTTAGACTTATAATTAATTAATTATTTAAAAACTATGGTTATAATTAATTAATTAACATGACTTAGGTTATATTATTAATAATTAATAATACATGTTTTAACCTAAGTATTTAACCTTATTTAATTAAAAACATGATATATTTAATTAAATACTTTTAACCTACAGTTTATTTAAATTACATGTAATAATTAATAAACTATACCTTATATCATTATGACTTAGGAAAATAATCAGAAAACACTTAAGCTTATATACTTAGCTTATTTAACCAGCTTATATCTAATTATAGAAACTTTCTATTTTTAGAAACTTATTTAATTAAGGCAGCTAATCTATTTATGGAAACTTTCTATTTTTATAAACTTATTTAATTAAGGCAGCTAATCTATTTATGGAAACTTTCTATTTTTTAAAACTTATCTATTTTAAGCAGTAATTCTATTTTTGGAAACTTTCTATTTTTGGAAACTTTCTATTTTTGGAAACATTCTATTTTTGGAAACTTTCTATTTTTGGTAACTTTCCATTTTTGGAAACTTTCTATTTTAGGAAACCTACTATTTTTAGAAAGTTACTTATTATTACACAGTAAGTATAATAATACATGAAATACAAGTAATACTTAATCAGAATAGACAGAATATAATATAAACACAGTTTAAGGCTTAAAACAGTAAAACGTGACATGAACGTATAAAATAAGCTAAGACATGATATAAAACCAATTACATATTTAGTAATCAGATACGTATTCACGTATGTATTTATGTAGCATTAGTGATACCGAAGTAGGATTCTCCTCAGTTCGTCTTCTTCGTTCACTGGACATAAGGTACGGATTCCCGTCCTTTCAGTATGGACATTCTTTCCTTATTAGGATTCCCCGTATGCAGCCAAATGTTTTCCCGTAGTATAAGTTTATATGTTTGATTTGCTTATGTTTAATTTTGAATACCTATAGCCATATACATGCATGACTAGTTTCACCTAGTTATGGAGGTACCATAACCATAACATTAGAGGCACTGATGTTATGACTTCACCACGGCGGAGTGATTGCTTGTGGCGTCCCTTCAGCTTTTGGCCATATTATTATATTTATCATGTGGGGCGCATGGGTGCATCCTAGTGATAGGTGTGTAAACACCCATCCTTTTACCACTTAATTCTGGCTAAAACAAGACCAAAACGCGTATTTAATATCATTTGTTTGGAATTATGCGTGGTTTTTGTGTTTATTGTGTTTTCAGAGCCAACCGGATGAATATTGGAGAAATCATGGGATTGCACGGGTTTTATCGAAGAAAAAGACTCAAGACGAAGTCTATTGTCCAAGAGATGCAAAAGATTTGAAGTCACTGGGCCTATTTGAAGATTTATCGAAGAAAAGGACCAAAAGATTGAAGATTTACATAAGTCAAAGAAACTCAAGTCTATTAAACAAAGAAATTAAAAGACGAGTTGAATTTAATCGACGACAAATCCCGAATCAGAATAGAAAACGTCAACTTTTCTGAAAAGACGAGAAGTCAAGAAGAAAAGGAGAAAGCCCACTCACCAACCAAAGGGAACACCTATATAAGGAATTCCTCACACACTTTTCATTCAGTTTTTTTCATTCTCCTCTTTTCTCTCTTTTCTGTTCGTAGTCCTCACCAACACCACTAGGGTGTTTGGTGATTTTGATTTTTATTCCAAGATCTTGTAGTTTAATCTTTATCTTTGGATTGTTAAAACATTAATCAATCAATATCATCTTTCATTTTCATCTTGTTCATCTTCATCTTTTGATTCCAAGTCTTAATGTTTATTGTGTTGATTTTGATCTTTAAAAGTTGTTGGGTTATATGTTTTTATTGTTGGGATTTGTAGCTTATGGTTAGTATATGATTCGTGGTTAGTTTTACTTAAGTTTTGGTTAACAACTTGGTGATTTTTGGCTTGAAATCGCGTTTCCCCTGTTTTTCTGCTGCGTACTGTTCTTGAGTCTCCCAGGTTCCGGATGAACAAAAAACTTCCGAATGAATGATTTCAGTTAAAACTTCCGAATGAGCATAAAAAGTTCCGGATGAATGTTATTTTGAAAAGTTCCGAATAAGTCTCATTTTTAGAAGTTCCGAACCAAGTTCCGGATAAACTTCCGGATCGACTTCCGAATTAATAGTTCCGAGTGAATTTCCGAACGAAAGTTCCGGATAAACTTCCGAACGAAAGTTCCGGATAAAATTCCGGATCAAAGTACCGACCAAAGTTCCGGGTGAAGTTCCGAGGAAAGTTCCGAGTGAAGTTCCGTATAAACTTCCGACCCAAAAGTCCCGGGTCAGCAAGTTCCGGATCAATCTTCCGAGTAAACTTCCGGGTGAAAGTTCCGAATCAGTAAGAATTTTCCGAATCAATTTTCTTTTGAGCATTTTTAAGTCTTACTTACTGTTTCTTCTTACTTACTGTTTCTTCTTACTTACTGTTTCTTCTTACTTAATTGTTTTTTATTTAAGTTTTCATGTTAATGCATTGTAACCTCTTAGTAGATTAGAAAACCAACCCCCCTTCTTAGTAACCAAGAACAATCATTCCACTTAGAACCGAGATCAATTCGAGAGGATATCGAGAGAACTTGAATCTAGAACCCATTGAAAAAAAGCACTGTATCAAATGGCGCCGCTGCCGGCTCTTCTCGTTAAGATCAACAGTTTTTTGTGAGAACTTGGATTTTGGGATCCGTTCACCGTGAACGTTACTTTTTCATAAAATTTTCAAAAACACAAAAAAATATAAAATTTTCAAAAATCCAAAAAAATTAAAAAAGATAAAAACCAAAAATATTTCTGCTTTGTTTTTGCCTTGTTAGTTCTTTTGCAGGTGCATGCGTACACGATCAACGTCTTATCAAGAGCCCGAGCCTCTCGAAGACATAGACATGGCCGGTGTACAAAACAACAACAACATACCACCTCAAAACAATAATAACAACAATAACAATCCACCTTTCAACAACAATAATAACTACAACAATGAGCCTCTACCGGATAATCGCCCGATGATTGAACTTCTGCAAGCACATGTAGATGGCAACAATGATCCAATTGTCATACCAGCGATTGCAGCCAACAATTTTGAGCTCAAATCCGGCTTTATCCAGATGGTCTCTACTCAACCATTCTTGGGGCGTACCATTGATGATCCTCATGACCACATCAAGAGATTCTTGCAACTCACCAATACGGTCAAATTCAATGGTGTTCCACAAGAGGTAATCCGTCTACAACTTTTTCCCTTTTCTTTAGAGGGACAAGCCCGGCATTGGCTTGCTAAGGAACCGCCACAGAGTATTCTTTCGTGGACGGATTTGGAGACCAAGTTTATCAATTACTTTTTCCCACCCTCTCGTACTACCGCTTTGCGGAATGACATTATCAATTTTGAACAAAAGTACGATGAGTCGTTTAGTGAATCTTGGGACCGTTTCAAAGACCTTTTGAGAAAATGCCCACAACATGGTTTTACCAAAGTGCACCAAATTAACACTTTTTATAATGGTTTAAATATGAATGACTAAGATTCACTAAACAGTGCCTCGGGGGGTAATCTTTTGGCTAAGACTTCCAATGCTGCTTGGGATATCATTGAGAATAAGTCTCGTGTGCAAACCAAGAGTTTTCGGACCAATGTCGCTAGTGCTAGTACTAGTGACAGCGATAAGCGACTTGACAAAATCACTGCGCTTCTTGAATCGCTTGCTACCCAAACCGCCAGCAACACCAACAGCATCAACGCTAGAAACGCTAAAGACGCTCAAGTCAATGCTGTTAGCCAACCATGTGAGATATGTGGGGGTCCTCACTCTTAAACCACTTGTACTACCACCCAAGACTACCCTTCTGAAAATGTGAATGCAGCATATGGCACCTATCCTCAACCCGCTTATCAAGCTCGACCTCAAGGTGACCGTAACTTGATTAGCTACCGCTCTAACAACTATCTCTCACCACCTGGTTTTCCTCCAAACAACCCAAACCAACAACAAAACCTCAATCGCCCTCCTCAACAACAACAACCACCTCGTACACCATACATACCACCTCACAAACAACAACAACCACCTCAAAGAAACAACCAAGTTTACCAGCAACCTGCTTATCAACCACCCGCATACAATGCTCCTCCCAGCCAACCCACCGCTTTACACCAAGAAGTGGAAACCTACATGAGGACTAACGATGTGATCGTGGGAAATCTTCAGCGAGAAGTGCTCAACTTGAAAGCAGACTTGGTAAAAGAAGGGAACGATCTGAGAGCTGATATGCGAAATACTTTGGATAGTCAAACGAATGACTTAAAGAACATGATGGCTAGTTTCTTCCAAGGTAATCAACCCCCTTCTTCGGGTACTCTTCCGAGTAACACCGTTGCGAATCCAAGAGGGGAGATGAAAGCAATCACCACTCGCAGTGGCAAAGGTACCAAGGAACCCGAGCTTCCTATACCTCCACCGGTGATTGTGACTAAGGAGAACGAGTCACCTGCTCCTATTCCTCATCCTTCGACTTCCCCAATTTCTCCGCCTCTTCCTTCTACCCCTTCTCCACCCAAGGATGTGAGTGATCCTTCGATCCCAAAGACTTCCTCTTCTTCCAATATACCTTATCCATAAAGGTTGAGGAAAGAGAAGCTCAAAAGCAAGGATGATATTCAGGTTTCGAACTTTCTTAAAATGTTCAAACAATTGAATTTCAACATCTCCTTCGCTGAGGCTCTCGCTCACATGCCTAAGTACGCAAAAATGTTCAAAGATCTTCTGAGTGACAAGGAAAAGCTTCTTGATATTGACAACACCCAACTTAATGAGAATTGCTCTGTAGTGCTCTTAAGGAAATTGCCAACCAAGCTTGGTGATCCGGGTCGTTTCTTAATCCCTTGCAATTTCCCGGGAGTAGAGAATTGCATGGCCCTAGCCGATCTAGGTGCCAGTATTAATCTAATGCCTCTAAACGTTTGGAAGCAATTATCTCTCCCTGAGCTAGTCCCCACCAAAATGACTTTGGAATTAGCTAACCGTACGGTTGCTTATCCAGTGGGGATAGCCGAAGACGTCTTTGTAGGAGTCGACAAATTCACTTTTCCTGCCGATTTTGTCGTCGTCGACTACGAGATGGACCCTCGTGTTCCCTTGATCATGGGTCGTCCATTCCTGAGGACCGGTCGCACTCTCATCGATGTTGAAGCCGGTGAGCTTATCATGAGAGTGGGTGACGATAAAATCGTCTTCAACATGGGAAAGTTGTCTAAACAACCTTATTCATACGAGAGTGTTAATTGTATTGACGTTCTGGATGAGGCTTGTGAAGAACACTTTAATGATGCTTGTAAAAATATTCCTACCTCTCTTCCCAATGTTGAAACCGTTTCCTCTATTGATTCATCACTATCTCTATTCGGAGAAAGTGATTTGTTTTGGAAAGATCTTGAAACCACCATGGGAGATGTGAACTTCGCTAATGATGATTCTCCCACCGATAGGGATGACGACATGCATTTCTTTGAAAACCTTCTCAACGAAGACAATCTTTCTCCATCATCTCCCACGGTTATTGCTATCGATACTCCGATGAAAACGCCTCCCATCGAAAATCCTCCGGATTTAGAACTTAAGGAGTTGCCGCCCCATCTCGAGTATGTGTTCCTTGAAGAAGAGAAGAAGTCGCCCGTCATTATCGCGAAGGACTTGAAAGATGAAGAGAAAACTCGCCTCATCGCCGTGCTTAAAGATCATAAGAAGGCTATTGCTTGGAAAATTTCTGACATTCGCGGAATTGATCCTCACTTCTGCACACACAAAATTCTCATGGAGGACGACTTTAAGCCCACAATTCAAAGCCAACGAAGGGTGAATCCAAAAATACATGAAGTCATCAAAACAGAGGTTATCAAACTTCTTGATGCGGGTATGATTTACCCTATTTCGGATTCACCATGGGTTAGTCCAGTCCATTGTGTGCCTAAGAAAGGCGGCATCACCGTTGTGCCCAATGCAAACAACGAGTTGATTTCTACCCGTCTCGTTACTGGGTGGAGAGTTTGTATAGACTACCGCAAACTCAATGATGCCACGAGAAAGGATCATTTCCCTCTACCTTTTATGGACCAAATGCTTGAACGTTTAGCGGGTAATGAATATTACTGCTTTCTTGATGGTTTCTCGAGTTATTTCCAAATACCCATCGATCCCCAAGATCAAGAGAAGACAACATTCACTTGTCCCTATGGCACATTTACTTACAAGAGAATGCCTTTTGGCTTATGCAATGCCCCCGGGACTTTCCAAAGGTGCATGTTAGCTATCTTCCATGACATGGTTGAACAAACCATGGAAGTCTTCATGGATGATTTCTCGGTCTTCGGGGATTCCTTCTCTTCTTGCCTTGTCAATTTGGAACGTATGCTTAAGCGGTGCGAAGACACTCGCCTTGTTCTGAATTGGGAAAAATGCCATTTTATGGTAAAAGAAGGCATCGTGCTAGGACACAAGATCTCCAAAGCCGGTCTTGAAGTAGACCGTGCTAAAGTCGATGTTATCGCTAAGTTGCCTCCACCTTCAACCGTGAAGGGTGTGAGAAGTTTTCTGGGTCATGCGGGCTTCTACCGTCGATTCATCAAAGATTTTTCTCAAATCGCTCGCCCGATGACCCACCTCTTGGAAAAAGATACTCCTTTTATCTTTTCCAAAGAGTGTCTTGAAGCCTTCAACTCGCTTAAGGATAAGCTAACTAAGGCACCCGTCTTGGTTACCCCTAATTGGGAGCTTCCCTTTGAGTTGATGTGCGATGCTAGTGATTTTGCTATTGGAGCGGTTCTGGGACAAAGAGTGAACAAACACTTCCAACCGATCCATTACGCTAGCAAGACAATGACGGGGGCTCAATTGCATTACACGACAACCGAAAAAGAGCTTTTAGCTGTTGTCTATGCCTTTGAAAAGTTTCGCCCCTATCTTGTCCTTTCCACCACAATCGTTTACACCGATCATTCCGCGCTGAAGTACTTGTTAACTAAACAAGATTCCAAACCAAGACTTCTTTGTTGGGTTTTGCTTCTCCAAGAATTTAAAATCGAAATTCACGATAAGAAAGGAGCAGAAAACCTAGCCGCGGATCATCTCAGCAGACTTGAGGATCCTTACCAAGGGGAACATCCAAACAAAGAAATCAATGATTCTTTTCCCTTGGAGACCTTAATGTCTATCAATTCGAATTCTGATGAAACCCCATGGTTTGCGGACATGGCAAACTACTTAGCGGGTGGAATTCTCAAGGAAGGGTTAACATCCCAACAAAAGAAAAAGTTCTTCCAAGACATTAAGACTTACTTTTGGGATGACCCTTACCTATTCAAACAATGTGTCGACTTGATTATTCGCCGATGTGTTGATGGACCGGCAGCTTTGGAAATCCTTGATGCTTGCCACAAAGGACCCACCGGTGGTCACTTTGGTCCCAACTACACCGCCAAAAAAGTGTTTGACTCGGGATTTTATTGGCCCACCATATATCGTGACGCTCACAATATGGTTAAACGTTGTGATGCTTGCCAAAAACAAGGCAAGATCACTCATAAAGATGAGATGCCTCAAAATTTCATACAAGAATGTGAAATCTTTGAGTTTAGGGTTTCGACTTTATGGGGCCATTCCCTTCCTCTAAAGGAAACAAATACATCCTTGTAGCCGTTGACTACGTTTCAAAGTGGGTTGAAGCCAAAGCTTTACCTACTAATGACGCAAGGGTGGTTTGTAACTTTTTGAAATCTCTATTCGCTAGATTCGGTGTGCCTCGTGCCATTATTAGTGATCGTGGGACTCATTTTTGCAATGACCAATTCGCAAGAGTCATGGCTAAGTATGGTGTACATCATCGTCTTTCCACAGCTTACCACCCACAAACTAATGGCCAGGCTGAAATCTCTAACCGAGGATTAAAGCGAATTCTGGAAAGAACCGTGGGAGAGCATCATGCCTCATGGGCTAATAAACTTGATGATGCTTTGTGGGCTTTTCGTACCGCATACAAGACTCCGATTGGTTGTACACCATATCGTCTCGTGTACGGGAAAGCGTGCCACCTCCCCATTGAGTTGGAGCACAAGGCTTACTGGGCCTTGAAGTGGGTTAATTTCGATATTAACAAAGCCGGTGACCTACGCAAGATCCAACTCAATGAGCTGAATGAACTCCGTAATGAGGCTTATGAAAATTCTTTGATCTATAAGGAAAAGACTAAGCTCATTCACGACTCCAAGATTAAAAACCGAGAGTTCCATGTTGGAGACAAAGTTTTACTCTTTAACTCTCGGTTGAAAATCTTTTCGGGCAAGCTGAAATCTCGTTGGTCCGGCCCATTCACCATTGCCCAAATTTTTCCATATGGTACCCTCGAGCTCGCTCAACCTAATGGACCTAATTTTAAGGTGAATGGCCAACGAGTGAAGTTGTACTTTGGTGAGGACATCTCTCAGGAGATGATTACATCCCTCACCACGTTCCCCATGAACTAATTTTGGGTCGAGTCAGGCTCGTGACTCGGTTATCAAAAACAAGCGCTCCTCGGGAGGCAACCCGAGTATCTATACTTTTCCGTTTTACCTCCTAAGTGTAGGGGGACCTCTATAGGTGTTTGTATTTGTGTGGTGATGTGATTACAGGGATGAATGCACTTTTGGAATCTCTGAAGAACCGTGCTCCCGGGTTATCTGAAATCCGGTTCAATCTCTCAACTATCGTGATTCAATTTTCTTCATACTCACATTTGAAATTGATCATGTTAGTCGTCTCTTCCTTAACTTGATTTAACCAACGTGCACAATGTCATAAGTGTAGGGGAGACTTTTCCCACATGCTTAAACATTGAGGACAATGTTTATCTTAAGTGTAGGGGGGACTTCTATCGAAGTTTTAAGTGGACTTTTCCATGAAAATGCCTTCAATTAACCGGAAAATCATCTTTTTTCAGCATTTTTCAAATTTTTAATTAACTTTGGCCATTTTGTCGTAATTTTTAAATTTTTATCTTTGCTTTCATATGTATATATCCCGCAATAAAGTCAAAAATATTAATAAAGTGGTGTAGCTAGTTTAGAAATCTTTGACATATTAGGCCCGTTGCGATTATTTTGACTCAACCCGAATAGACTTATCCAAGTTTATTCTAGCTAGTATCCTTAACCATGTAGACCTTAATTGGTTTATTAGGCTAAGTATCCACGAGTCTCATTACTTGAGATTTTAAATTGTGGAGGACGAGAAATGATAGAGTCAATTATAAGTCGGTATTCTTGCACAAGCTCACTTGGTGTAATTATTTGCCTATTCTCCCATCACTTGCTAATAATTTATCTGCAATAAGTAAGGTCGTACGATTTGAAAAGTTACTTAGCTTCTAGCCCAAGATCGTTTAAAAGTTGCTCGGTAATGATGAGAGTTCATAGCCAAGGCATAACTTATGAAGCAGGGCGCGAAGATTGGCGAGTCCGAAAAGGCCCTAACAAGGCATGAGGATTCCATTTTATTGATAAAGATCCAAAGTGATGTGAAAAGCATTATTCCCAAAGTCAATATGAAGGATCAAGACTCACGACGAAAAGCAATCAACTCCCATAAAGATGATGGAGAAGTCTATCCGAAAAGACCCTAACAAGGTATGAGGATAAATAGATCCAAGTCCGAAAAGGAGGCGGATCGTTGTATCTCAAAATCCCAAATAGAGATTGAAGAAATAATCATGAAGTCGTGGTCAACAAAGTTGGAGTACCCCTCAAAAGTCTCCAAGTGAAGAAACTCTATGAACGATGAGAAGGCCATTATCTCAAGCACGCCTCTCAAGATATGAAGTATGAAGTACATGCCAAATATCGGCCCGAGAAAGGTCTCAAATCGTGAACCGAGTTATGCCAAGATATGAACTTTTTGATATCCCGAGAAGCAGTTTTAAGAGATTTTGTCCTTTAGCTAACTATTGATCAAATCGTCCTACTTTGCTTTCAGCCTAATAAACTATCGAAATAAGTCCAAAAATGCATCTTCATGATCATTCTAAGACAAAAATAAAATATAAGAGATACACCTAGGAATAAGGGAGTTTAAGCATATAATTAAGCCATGTGTGTAAGTGTTTGATTTGCTAACTTATAATAACAATGATCTCGTTTTTAAGCTTAGTTTGGGGAACGTGAAACTTGAGGGTGATAAATCTTCGCAGCACCAAAGCCCTAATGTAAGTCCTTGATCTCTTTGCAAGTTATTTCCATGTAGCTATTTTCAAGTGAAAATGGTTTTCTATCTTTTTGTTTACTATAAAGTTTTAATCTCTCTTAGTACTTTAATTTTTGCTTAGTAGTACTTTAATAAGGCCAAGGTTGATTGATTATGAGAAAAGTGTAAAATTGCTTTATCACTAAGCATTGCATGAGGGCATGGCAATGGTTAAGTGTAGGGGATTTGATAGGTGTGTAAACACCCATCCTTTTACCACTTAATTCTGGCTAAAACAAGACCAAAACGCGTATTTAATATCATTTGTTTGGAATTATGCGTGGTTTTTGTGTTTATTGTGTTTTCAGAGCCAACCGGATGAATATTGGAGAAAACATGGGATTGCACGGGTTTTATCGAAGAAAAAGACTCAAGACGAAGTCTATTGTCCAAGAGATGCAAAAGATTTGAAGTCACTGGGCCTATTTGAAGATTTATCGAAGACTTGGACCAAAAGATATTTACATAAGTCAAAGAAGCTCAAGTCTATTAAACGAAGAAATTAAAAGACGAGCTGAATTTAATCGACGACAAATCCCGAATCAGAATCGAAAACGTCAACTTTTCTGAAAAGACGAGAAGTCAAGAAGAAAGGGAGAAAGCCCACTCACCAACCAAAGGGAACACCTATATAAGGAATTCCTCACACACTTTTCATTCAGTTTTTTTCATTCTCCTCTTTTCTCTCTTTTCTGTTCGTAGTCCTCACCAACACCACTAGGGTGTTTGGTGATTTTGATTTTTATTCCAAGATCTTGTAGTTTAATCTTTATCTTTTGGATTGTTAAAACATTAATCAATCAATATCATCTTTCATTTTCATCTTGTTCATCTTCATCTTTTGATTCCAAGTCTTAAAGTTTATTGTGTTGATTTTGATCTTTAAAAGTTGTTGGGTTATATGTTTTTATTGTTGGGATTTGTAGCTTATGGTTAGTATATGATTCGTGGTTAGTTTTACTTAAGTTTTGGTTAACAACTTGGTGATTTTTGGCTTGAAATCGCGTTTCCCCTGTTTTTCTGCTGCGTACTGTTCTTGAGTCTCCCAGGTTCCGGATGAACAAAAAACTTCCGAATGAATGATTTCAGTTAAAACTTCCGAATGAGCATAAAAAGTTCCAGATGAATGTTATTTTGAAAAGTTCCGAATAAGTCTCATTTTTAGAAGTTCCGAACCAAGTTCCGGATAAACTTCCGGATCGACTTCCGAATCAATAGTTCCGAGTGAACTTCCGAACGAAAGTTCCGGATAAACTTCCGAACGAAAGTTCCGGATCAAAGTTCCGACCAAAGTTCCGGGTGAAGTTCCGAGGAAAGTTCCGAGTGAAGTTCCGTATAAACTTCCGAGCCAAAAGTTCCGGGTCAGCAAGTTCCGGATCAATCTTCCGAGTAAACTTCTGGGTGAAAGTTCCGAATCAGTAAGAATTTTCCGAATCAATTTTCTTTTGAGCATTTTTAAGTCTTACTTACTGTTTCTTCTTACTTACTATTTCTTCTTACTTACTGTTTCTTCTTACTTAATTGCTTTTGATTTAAGTTTTCATGTTAATGCATTTTAACCTCTTAGTAGATTAGAAAACCAACCCCCCTTCTTAGTAACCAAGAACAATCATTCCACTTAGAACCGAGATCAATTCGAGAGGATATCGAGAGAACTTGAATCTAGAACCCATTGAAAAAAAGCACTGTATCACCTAGTTACATGTTTTTCAGCAGATTACTCAGTGTGAATGTGGTGTGTGCCTTGCATCCTTCACAAGGAGCTGATCCCTCCTACCCAAACCAGTATATTAAATTAGAGGCAGCCCCTCTAATTTGCATGATGAGGTCACCCCTCCAAGTATTCATGCACGGTGGATTTTCATGACCTATATTGGCTAATGGTAGAATATGCTAAACAGTTTTTATAAGATAAACATAAGGCTTTTCAAACTATAAAACCAGTTTTACCAAGACTTAACCAGGTTATTCGGGACTTTGTTTCTTCCGCTGTTATATGTTATATGCTTATCCTATTCATGCTTTATTGTACATCCGTGCACTGAGTGTATTGCTCAGCCGTTTTCCTTTTCTATGTTCCCAAAACGGCAGGTACTCAGGGACGCTCGTAGACTTTAAGCGTACGTGCATATGGACTGGAAGCTTTCTAGCCTTTCTTTACTTTATGCATTATCTTTACATTGATACTCTTGATATGGACATTGTTTAGTCCTTTCCTTTACAGTACTTATGTTTGTGTGTGATGAGCTTTACTTTTGGACTACCGATGTTTGATTCCGGTATTTTCCTTTTATGGTCATGTAATGTTTAGACATTTTTCCTTGTATGCTTTGATGACACGCCATAATTACGCGTGACATTCCATTATCAAAATGGGGTGTTACAGTGTTAGTTTGCTAACTTATAATAACAATGATCTTGTTTTTAACCTTGGTACGGGGAACGTGAAACTTGAGGATGATGAACATTCATGACAACCAAAACCCCAATGTAAGTCTTTGATTTCTTTACTTGTTTTGTATATATTTCTATCTTTTTAATAAAGGCCAAGGTGGGTTATTTATGATGAGAAATGTAAACTGTGCTTTAAAATTAATGAATTGCATGAGGGCATTGCAATGGTCAAGTGTAGGAGATTTAATAAGTGTGAAAACACTTATCCTTTTACCACTTATTTCCAATAATAACAAGACCAAAATGTGTATTTTATGTCGTAAAAGTCAGAATTATGCGTTGTTTGTGTTTTTATTGTGTTTCAGGATAAAAATATGAAAAGGAAGAAAACACGAGCTATCACGGGCTTTTATCGCAGAAAACGAGAAAAGACGAAGTCAAAAGATCAAGAGTGTATAAAGAACGGAAGTCCAAGGCCTATTCTGAAGATTTATTGAAGAAAAAGTCTAAAGACGGAAGTTTAATGAAGTCGAAGAACTCAAGTCTAATAGAAGTAGAAAATTATAAGACAAGTTCAATTTATAATTGACAAATCCCGAGACGACGTCGAGAAAGACAAAGAATTTAAATCGAGTCGAGACGAAAAGAAAGAAGGAAGCAACACATGCACTCCCCACCTCCTATATATACCCTCCTAATGTGTCATTAGGATGGTGTTAGTTAATTTAGCTAGTTTAATTTTCTTTCTTTAGTTTTATTTTTAGAGAGAGAAAGTGTTTAACTTTCTCTCACTAGAACTTCATTTTTTTTCCTTTCATGTTTAAGCTTTGATTTGATCTTGTATTTTAGAATCATTAATCTATAAGTTCAAGTTTAAGTTTTTCATCTTCAATCTCTTTCTACCTTTCTTGATTTTTACTTATATTTGATCCGAAATCATCTTTGATTTTGTTTAATCTTGATGTTTATGAGATCAAAAAGTTTATCTTTTTGTTTCTATCTAAGTTTTATACGGATTAAGCTTTGAGCTTATCATGCTTATTGGCTTATTTTGTGTTTATCATGCTTATTGGCTTATTTACTTTTTAGTTTTCTTAAAAAGTTTCGTTTTCTTAAAGTTTGATTTAAAAGTTTTGCTTATTTAAAGCTTTGAAAGGTTCTTATTCGTTCTTATTGAGATCTTTTCATTATAAATTTGGTTAAGTTTTGGTTTGAGCTTATTAAAAAGTAGCTTATTAACTTGGCTTATTGCGGATTTCATTCCGTTGGAAAAGGGTTTACTTTTTCCGACCAATATTCCGACAGATTCCACTATTATTCCTATACATTGTATCGAAAAAGGGTTTTTGATTCCGACTGAGATTCCGATTGGGATTCTGATAGCAGTGATCATCAGTATTCCGATAGCTTTGGGTTACCAATATTCCGATCACTTATTCCGATCGTTGGTTGCGGTTGCTCCTGGCATCGTACATTGCGATCGGGTATAAGGCTTATTGTGACGAAACGCTGCCAAATTTTCATCAGCCATATTTTGACAGACATTGTATCCCGATAGAATTATTCCGATACTTTGATATTCCGACAGTTGTGATTCCGATGGGTTTTCCTTTGACATATTCTGATGAGTTCATTCCGATTACATTCTGACACAGACATTCCGACGGGATTCCGATGACATTCAAATGGGTTTAAGTTTTTGTCTTTATAAAGTTTTAAGTTTTTAATTTACCTTCAAATTTTCAATCATTTACTTTTAACTCGTAATTTAGTTTAATTTTTAAAGCTTTAATTTTACTCAACGACATTTTCATATTTGCTTTTAGTTTAAAATAGATAATCAAACCATTTTATTTTCCACCAAGAACGACTGAGTCGCACTTTCTACTAGTAATCAATTCGAGAATACCGGACGATAACTTTTTACATACAAAATCCCTTGTATTATCTTTGCAATTACTCAGGATCGGGCCACTGAGACTTTAGGTACCATCACTAGCATATTATTCATGTTTGGACACGCATTGTTCGCTCTGTTTGATACGGGCGTGACACATTCAGTAATATCTACCACTTTTGCTTCATGTATTGGTATGGCACATGCATTACTTGATCATGTATTATGTATATCGACGCCCATGAAAGACTCCATTCGTATTACCCATGTGAATAGAGATCTTCCTCTACAGTTTGATGACAAGATCCGTTCTGTTAACGCACTTTCCTTGGACATGTGCGAGTTCGATATGATTCTAGGTATTGACTGGTTAGCAGCACATCGTGCTACGATCTATTGCCATTCATATCGGGTTATATTCGGCGATATTCATGCACCTGAATTCATTCATCATGGTTTCCTACCAGGAAAATCTGTGCAGATCATTTCTGCTTTATAGGCACGTTCCTTATTATCTCATGGCTGCGAATGTTTTCTAGCTACCATTCATGACACGACTTCCGAAGTTCCTTCTATTCACGATCAGCCGATTGTTTTCGAGTTTTCTGATGTATTTCCGAAAGAACTTCCAAGAATACCTCCTATCTGCGAGGTTGAGTTTGGCATCGAGCTTGTTCCAGGAGCTGAACCTGTCTCAAAAGCTCCTTATCGCATGGCACCCATTGAGTTAAAGGAGCTGAAGGATCAGTTGCAAGAGTTGTTGGAACAAGGTTTCATTCGCCCAAGTATATCACCATGGAGTGCACCGGTTCTGTTTGTCAAGAAGAAGGACGGTAGCATGAGATTATGTATCGACTATCATGAATTGAACAAGATCTCTATTCACAATCGTTATCCTCTTCCACGTATTAATGACTTATTTGATCAACTACAGGGCGCTAAACACTTTTCCAAGATTGATCTACGATTCGGCTACCACCAGTTGCGAGTGAAAGAGCAGGACATCTCCAAGACTGCTTTTCATACGGGTTATGGTCATTATGAATTTGTGGTTATGCCTTTTGGTCTCACGAATGCTCCAGCTGTATTTATGGACTTGATGAATCGAGTTTTCCATGAATTCTTAGACAATTTCGTCATTGTGTTCATTGACAACATGCTGATCTTCTCTAAGTCTAGAGAAGAACACGAGAATTATCTTCGTATTGTTCTACAGATTCTACGATAGGAGAAATTGTATGTTAAGTTTACCAAGTGGAAATTTTGGTTGAGTAAAGTGGCATTTCTGGGCCATATTGTTTCATTATAAGGGATTACTATGGATCTGGCGAAGGTTGAGGCTATCACCAAATGGCCGAGACCGATGCCTGTGACTGAAATATGTAGTTTTCTTAGGTTAACTATTATTATCGTAGATTTGTTGAAGGTTTCTCACGGTTAGCCTTACCCTTGACCAAGCTTATGCGTAAGGGTGAGAAATTTATTTTGAACGATGAGCGAGAGAAGAGCTTCGAAGAGCTTAAGCAACGTTTGGTTTCCGCGCCTATCATTACTCTTCCATCTGGTACAGGTGGAATTCAGATTTACATTGATGCTTCTAAGAAGGGTCTTGGTTGTGTACTCATGCGGCACGGGAAGATAATTGCCTATGCCTCACGACAACTAAAACCCTATTAAGTAAATTATCCTAATCATGATCTAGAGTTAGCAGCCGTAGTCTTCGCACTCAAGATTTGGAGGCACTATCTCTACGGCGAGTCATGTGACATCTTTACCGACCATAAGATCCTCAAGTATATTTTCACTCAGCGAGAGTTGAACATGATACAAAGACGTTGGTTGGAGTTGCTGAAGGATCACGACACCAACTTTTAGTACCATCTGGGTAAAGCCAATGTAGTGGCTGATACTCTGAGCAGAAAATCTCCATATCTGCAAGGATTACGTAGTTAGCAAGTTGGCAGAAATATTTCAGCAATAGATTGTAGGATTACATGGTACCCCATCAGCGATCGTATCAGACAGAGATCCACGTTTCACGTCTCGTTTCTGGATAGGGTTGCAGAAAGCTTGGGGAACCAGGCTCATGTTTTGCACAACTTTCCATCCTCAGACAGACGGTCAAACTGAGTGTATGATTCAGACATTGGAATACATGTTACACTCTTGTGCGAGTGGACATGAAATGGGATGATTATATATGCTTGATTGAGTTTGCTTACAACAATAGTTGGCATGCAAGTTAATACAAGGATTTTAACCAAGTATAAAATAATTTCGTTGTTCCAAATCTCTTCGAATTGATTACCGGTAGAAAATGCGACTCAATTGACTTTTGGTGAACAAGAGGATGGTTTGATTTGATTAACTAATTCTAAACTTAAAAGCAAATGATTGTCATTGAGTAAAGTAGAAGCTTTTACAAAATTAAACTAAAAGTTATTTAGAAAAACACTTAATATATAAAACTTTGTAAATGATTTAAAACTTAAAAGCTCAATCTATCGGAATTCAACAAGTCCTTTCTATCGGAATGCACCAAAATTAGAACCATCGGAATAATTAAATGCAAAGCTATCGGAATAATAAAGGTGAAAGTCCATCGGAATGTTCATCTGAATACCAATCGGAATTACAAAATCAAATATGTCGCAATGATGTCTTGTCGGAATGTCCTAGATCGCAAAGTCCAGATCGGAATGCAGTGATTTCTATCGGAATGTATCAAACAAAAATTGGCAGCGTTTTGACTTAATAGAAACCTTATGTTCCGTCGGAATATGCGATCGCAATGAGCGATCGCAATCCCAGATCGGAATAAGGGGTTAAAAACCAAATTATCGCAAAGTAGAACCACAATGGGTTATTGCGATAGACAAAAGCAGCCGTCAGAATGTCTGAATCCCCAATATTGCGATGGAATGCAATAGTAATCTGAAATTGGTGGCAAGCTGAAAACTCAATAAGCACATACAATAAGCTACTTTAACCAAACCTTAAACAACTCAATAAGCATAAATTTGGCAACTTTCAAAACTCCAAATAGCAAACTTAATAAATCGAATCTTTTGAAAACACTAGACTATTTAAATAATCCGAAAATGCAATAAGCTATAAATATGAAATAAGCCAATAAGAACAAAGAGCTTATAGCCTATGCGTATATGAGCTTATGTAGGAACAAGAAAGATTAACCTTTTAACCACGAAATCATCAAATCAAACGTGTGAAGTGTAATATTCGGATCAAAAAGTTAAAGTAAATCAAGAAAGGTAGAAAGAGATAAAAGATTAAAAGCTTAAACTTGAATTTTTGATTAATGAAACTCTAATACAAAGATTAAACAAAGCTTAATTTGAAAGAAAAGATGAAGTTTTAGTGAGAGAAAGTTAAACACTTTCTCTCTCTAAAATGAAAACTAAAACAAAGAAAATTAAAACTAACTAATGATTAACCACCCTCCTAATGTGTCGTTAGGAGGGTTTATATAGGGAGTGGGGAATGCATGTATGCTTTCTTCTTTCTTTCTTTTCTTCTCGACTCGATCTAAATTATTTGTCTTTCTCGATGTCGTCTCGGGATTTGAACTCGTCTTTTAATTTTTCTTCTATAATTAGACTCGAGTTCTTCGGCTTCATTAAACTTCCGTCCTTAGACTTTTTCTTCGATAAATCTTCAGAATAGGCCTTTGACTTCCGTTCTTTTTGCACTCTTGATCTTTTGACCTCGTCTTTTCTCGTTTTCTTCGATAAAAGCCCGTGAAAGCCCGTGTTTTCTTCCTTTTTCATCTTTTGGTCCTAAAACACAATAAAAACACAAACCACGCATAATTCCGACTTTTACGACATAAAATACACGTTTTGGTCTTGTTATTATTGGAAATAAGTGGTAAAAGGATAAGTGTTTTCACACTTATTAAATCCCCTACACTTGACCATTGCAATGCCCTCATGCAATGCATTAATTTTAAAGCATGGTTTACATTTTCTATCATAAATAACCCACCTTGGCCTTTATTAAATACTAAACATGAAGAAAAATAAAAAGATAGAAATATATACAAAACAAGTAAAGAAATCAAAAACTTACTTTGGGGTTTTGGCTGCCATGAACGTTTATCATCCTCAAGTTTCACGTTCCCCATACCAAGCTTAAAAATGAGATCATTATTATTATAAGTTAGCAAACTAACACGAATTCATGTGGGCCAATTATTCACTTAGACTCCCTTATTCCTAGGTGTATCTCTTATATTTTATTATCGTCTTGAATGATCACGAGGATGCATTTTTGGCTTATTTCGATAGTTATTTAGGCTGAAAACAAAGTAGGACGATTTAATCAATGGTTAGCTAAAGGACAAAATCTTTTAAAACTGCTTCTCGGGACCTCATAAATTTCATATCTTGGCATAACTCGCTTCCCGATTTGAGACCTTTCTCGGACCGATATTTGGCAGCGACTTCATACTTCAAATCTTTGAGAGACGTTCTTGAAATTATGGTCTTCTCTTCATAATAGGAATTTCTTCACTTGAAGTTTTGAGAGATTCTTCATCTTTGGACCACGACTTCCGTTCATTTTTCTCCAATCTTTATTTTGGACTTTGATATACAACGATCCGCCTCCTTTTAGGACTTGTATCTATTTATCCTCATACCTTGCTAGGATCTTTTCGGATAGACTTCTCCATGATCTTTAGGGGGGTATTTCCTTTTCGTCGTGTGTCTTGATCCTTCATATTGATTTTCGATAAATGATTCTTCACATCACTTTTGGATCTTTAGCAACAAAATGTAGCCCTCATGCCTTGTTAGGGCCTTTTCGGACTCGCCAATCTTCGCATCCCGCTTCAATAAGTTATGCGTTGGCTATGAACTCTAATTAATACCGAGCAACTTTTAAACGATCTTGTGCTAGAAGCTAAGTAACTTTTCAAATCGTACAACCTTATTTATTGTAGATAAATTTATTAACAAGTGATGGGAGAATAGGCTTATAATCAACTCACATAAATTCACGAAAGAATACCAAACTTATAATTGACTCTATCATCTCTCGTTTTCCACAGTTTAAAATCTCAAGGAATGAGACTCGTGGAAGCTTAGCCAATTAAATCAAATTTTTGGGTTTTTGAGTCGCCTATAGGATCTTGCATCTTCTTAGACTCTTTCAAGTTTAGAATTTGCGTTTTAAAGTTCCCTTGATAAACGACTCTCTAGGATCAATTATAGGAACTTGCGAAAAGTTCTTGTTCTTAACCCGTGAGAGTTAAGACTTTCGTGTTTTAAAGTTCCCTATATAAAAACCTAGCAAAACTTGACTTAAACACGTTAAGGATACTAGCTAGAGTAAACTTGGATAAGTAAACTCGGTTTGAGTCAAAATATTCACGACTTTGAAAAATTTAAAACCTCTTTATTCTAGAAAAGAAAATAAATAACTTTGACAAGGGAAAATACTACTAAACTACAAGGCCAAAATAGATTAAAAATTTTGAAAAATGTCGAAAAATCGAGTTTTCCGGTTAAAATGAGGGCAAATTCATGGAAAAGACCACTTACTTCGATAGAAGTCCCCCTACACTTGATATAAACATTGTCCTCAATGTTTAAGCTTGTGGGAGTAAACTCCCCTATACTTATGACATTGTGTACTTTGTTTAAGTCTTGCTAAGGAAAGGACAACTATAGTGATTTCAATGTAAACATATAAGATATGAAATATTGAATCATGACAATTTAGGATAGAACCGGGAAGATGGGAACACGGGATCATGGTTCGTCGAAAGTCATCAAAGGTACTCTTTGAAGCTTGAATCCCTGCACAAAATAAGAAACAAGACAACAAACACATACGGGGCTCCCCCCTACACTTATTATGAAAACGATAAAGGATAGATCACGGGTTGCCTCCCGAGAAGCGCTTGTTTTTGTTAACCGAGTCACGAGCCTGACTCGACCCAAAACTAGTTCATGGGAAACGTGGTGAGGGATGGAATCATCTCATGAGAGATGTCCTCACCAAAGTACAACTTCAAACGCTGGCCATTCACCTTAAAATTGGTCCCATTTGGCTGAGAAAGCTCAATGGTGCCATATGGAAAGACTTTGGCGACGGTGAATGGACCAGACCAGCTGCTCTTCAACTTGCCCGAGAAGATCTTCAACCGAGAGTTAAAAAGTAAGACTTGATCACCAACGTGGAACTCTCGGTTCTTAATCCTTGCATCATGGATGATCTTGGTCTTCTCCTTGTAGATCACTGAATTCTCGTAAGCTTCATTCCTCAATTCATTAAGCTCGTTGAGTTGAATCTTGCGAAGATCACCGGCTTTGTTGATGTCGAAGTTAGCCCACTTCAAGGCCCAGTATGCCTTATGTTCCAGCTCGATAGGGAGGTGGCATTCTTTCCCGTACACAAGACGATAAGGTGTGCAACCAGTCGGAGTTTTATATGCGGTACGGAAAGCCCACAAAGCATCGTCTAACTTATCGGACCACGCGACGCGATGCTCTCCCACAGTACGCTCCAGAATTCGCTTCAATCCACGGTTGGAAATCTCGGCTTGACCATTGGCTTGAGGATGATAAGCGGTGGAAAGACGGTGATTGACACCATACTTAGCCATGACTCTTGCAAATTGATCATTGCAAAAATGAGTCCCGCGGTCACTGATGATAGCACGAGGAACACCGAATCGAGCAAAAAGCTGCTTCAAAAAGTTCACAACCACCCTCGCATCATTCGTAGGGAGAGCCTTGGCTTCAACCCATTTAGAAACGTAGTCAATGGCTACGAGGATGTATTTGTTCCCTTTGGATGATGGAAATGGCCCCATAAAGTCGATACCCAAACATCAAAGATTTCACATTCTTGTATGAAATTTTGAGGCATCTCATCTTTATGTGTGATCTTGCCTTGTCGTTAGCAAGCATCACAATGCATAACCATTTCGTGAGCGTCACGATAAATGGTGGGCCAATAGAATCCAGAGTCAAACACTTTCTTCGCGGTGTAGTTGGGACCAAAGTGACCACCGGTGGGTCCTTTATGGCAAGCATCAAGGATTTGTAAAGCTGCTGGCCCATCAACACATCGACGAATTACAAGATCCGCACATTGTTTGAAGATATAAGGGTCATCCAAGAAGTAAGTCTTAACATCTTTAAAGAACTTCTTCTTTTGTTGGGATGTTAACCCTTCGATGAGAATTCCACCCGCTAAATAGTTTGCAATGTCCGCAAACCACGGGGTGTCATCAAGATTGGAGTGAATAGACATTAAGGCCTCAAGGGGAAAAGAGTCATTGATCTCTTGGTTCGGATGATCCCCTTGATAAGGATCCTCAAGTCTACTTAGATGATCCGCTGCTAGGTTTTCGGCTCCCTTTTTGTCATGAATTTCGATTTTAAATTCTTGAAGGAGCAAAACCCAACGAAGAAGTCTTGGCTTAGAATCTTGCTTAGTCAACAAGTACTTCAACGCGGAATGATCGGTATACACGATGGTGGTTGAAAGGACAAGATAGGGGCGGAATTTTTCAAAAGCATACACTACAGCTAAAAGCTCTTTTTCGGTAGTGGTATAATGCAATTGAGCCCCTGTCATTGTCTTGCTAGCGTAATGGATTGGTTGGAAGTGTTTGTTCACTCTTTGGCCCAAAACCGCTCCAATAGCAAAATCGCTAGCATCACACATCAACTCAAAAGGTAGCTCCCAATTCGGGGTAACCAAGACAGGTGCCTTAGTTAGCTTATCCTTAAGAAGATTGAAGGATTCAAGACACTCTTTGAGAAAAGATGAAAGGAGTATCTTTTTCCAAGAGGTGGGTCATCGGGTGAGCGATTTTAAAAAATCTTGGATGAATCGACGATAGAAGCCCGCATGACCCAGAAAACTTCTCACACCCTTCACGGTTGAAGGTGGAGGTAATTTGGCTATGACATCCACTTTAGCACGGTCCACTTCAAGACCGACTTTAGAGATTTTATGTCCCAGCACAATGCCTTCTTTTGCCATGAAATGTCATTTTTCCCAATTCAGAACAAGGCGAGTATCTTCACACCGTTTAAGCATGTGTTCCAAATTGGCAAGGCAAGTAGAGAAGGAATCACCATAGACCGAGAAATCATCCATGAAGACTTCCATGGTTTCTTCAACCATGTCATGGAAGATAGCCATCATACACCTTTGGAATGTCCAGGAGCATTGCACAAGCCGAAAGGCATTCTTTTGTAAGCAAATGTTCCATAAGGACAAGTGAATGTGGTTTTCTCTTGGTCTTTGGGATCGATGGGTATTTGAAAATAACCCGAAAAACCGTCTAAGAAGCAGTAATAGTCATTACCCGCTAGACGTTCAAGCACTTGGTCCATGAAAGGAAGGGGAAAATGATCCTTTCTCGTAGCATCATTGAGTTTGTGATAGTCTATGCAAACTCTCCACCCTGTAACGAGACGAGTAGGAATCAACTCGTTGTTTTCGTTGGGCACAACGATGATTCCGCCTTTCTTAGGCACACAATGGACTGGACTAACCCATGGTGAATCCGAGATAGGATAGATCATGCCCGCATCAAGAAGTTTGATAACCTCTTTTTTGATAACGTCATGGATCTTGGGATTCACCCTTCTTTGGCTTTGAATAGTGGGTTTAAAGTCGTCCTCCATGAGAATTTTATGTGTGCAAAAGTGAGGATCAATTCCACGAATATCGGAGATTTTCCAAGCAATCGCTTTCTTATGATTCTTCAGCATGGCGATAAGTCGGGTTTTTTCTTCTTCTTTCAGGTCCTTTGCGATGATGACCGGTAACTTCTTGTTGTCTTCAAGGAAAACGTACTCGAGATGAGAGGGAAGATCCTTAAGATCTAAATCCGGAGGATTTTCGATGGACGCCGTAGTCAAATTCGGATCATCGGTAGAGATAGCCTTAGGAGACTGTGGAGAAATATGGTCCTCATTGAGAAATTTCTCAATGGTACGAATGTCTTCATCCCAAATGAAGGGAGAATCGTCATATTGCAAGTCCACATCTCCCAAAGTTGCTTCAAATTCTTTCAAGATGAAATCACTTTCTCCAAATGGAGTTAGTGATGGAGCAATAGAGGCAATGGTCTCAACAATGGGTAGAGAAGAAGAACCACTTTTACAAGAATCTTTGAAATGTTCTTCACAAGCCTCATCAAGAACGTCAATGGAATTAACACTCTCGTTTTTAGAAGGCTGCTTAGAAAGTTTACCCATGTTGAAGACGATTTTATCGTCACCAACTCTCATGATTAATTCGCCCGCGGCTACATCAATGAGAGTGAGACCGGTCCTCAGGAATGGACGTCCAATGATTAGTGGAACACGGGGGTCCATCTCGTAGTCAACGACAACAAAATCCGCCAGAAAGGTAAATTTGTCGACACCGACAAAGACATCTTCGGCTATCCCCACTGGATAAGCAACCGTACGGTTAGCTAATTCCAAGGTCATTCGGGTGGGGACTAGCTCGGGTAGAGACAATTGTTTCCAAACGCTTAGAGGCATTAGGTTGATACTAGCACCTAGATCGGCTAGGGCCATACAATTCTCTACCCCGGGAAAGTTTCAAGGAATCAAGAAACGACCGGGATCTCCTAACTTAACTGGAAGTTTTCTCAAAAGAACGGCAGAACAATTCTCATTTAGTTGGGTATTGGCGATGTCGAGCAATTTTTCCTTATCACTTAAAAGATCCTTAAACATCTCAGCATATTTAAGCATGTGAGCGAGAGCCTCAGCAAAGGAGATATTGAAATTCAGTTGTTTAAACATTTTGAGAAAGTTAGAAACCTGAATATCATCCTTGTTCTTCAACTTCTCTTTTCTCAACCTTGAGGGATAAGGTATATTGGGTTGAGATGAAAGCTTTGGAATGGAATTCTCACTCACATCCTTAGGTGGTGGAGGGGTGGAAGTAGAAGGTGGAGGGACCGGTTTTAGAACCGAAGGTGTGGTATAAACTTGAGGTATTGGTGGGACATAAGGTGCAGACGAAGGCATAACGGGTGGTATATCACAAGTAGAAGGAATCTCGGGTCCTTGGCTAGTTGGTGAAGAAGAAGGTTCAACGATGATCCTACCGCTCCTAGTAGTGATGGCATTAACGTTGGCCCTAGGATTGGTCACGGTGTTAGAAGGGAGAGTACCTTGGGTTGGGCCTTAGGGATTAATGGCTTGAAACATTAGCATAAATTTCTTATCACTCGATTCTTGCATAGCAGTCATGATTTTCTCATGTTCACTCAACTTATCAGTCAATTTTTAAAGAGCCAAGTCCACTGAAGGGGAATTCATGTTTTGCCCTTGATTTTGAAAACCTTGGTTTGGATATTGTTGTTGAGAAGCATTGTTATTATTGAAACCTTGGTTAAAGTTGTTATTTTGAAACCCTTGGTTTTGCCCATTAAAAGCCCCTTGATTTTGACTATTAAAATTTCCTTGATTTGAGTTCTAATTCCTTTGATTATTAGAAGAATTCCCTTGGTAGTTACTTCTTTGGCCTTGGTTCCTTGGTGGGTATTGTGTGTTGTTCAATTGAGGTGGTGGTGGTCTATTATGGGATTGAAAACCGGGTGGTGAAATAAAGTTATTCGAACGATAACTAAGCAAATTGCGGTCACCTTGAGGACGTACTTGATAGCCTCCCATAGAAAAGGTACCGTTGGCGGCATACATATTTTCCGGATTGTCTTGAGTATAAGGACAATCTGTGTATGAATGAGAATCCCCGCAAATCTCACAAGACGTGGCTACACCTTTAGCTTGTGGAAATTGGTTAGTGGATAAAAATTCAATCTTTTTGCTCATTTCGACTATTGCGCGGGACATTTCGGTAATATCAGGGTTTGAAGAAGTAGAAGAAACATTGACTCTCTGATTTGATCTTGAGGATGCAGATGAATCCTAATTTTTGTGGTGAGTGGTCATGTTCTCAATCAACTCTCTACACTCCTCAGGTCTTCTCTTCATGAATGTACCACCGGCGGCAGCATTAATCGTATCACGATCACGAAAAGTTAACCCATTGTAGAAGGTATCAATCAATGTAACGGGGAGCATGTTGTGGTTCGGACAACGGTCGATCAAGACATTATAACGTTCCCAAGCATCGAAAAGCGGCTCATTAGGTTCTTGAGTAAATCCACTGATTTGGTTGCGAAGACTAGTGACCATGGATGGTGGAAAGTAGCGCGACAAAAAGCGTTGAGTCTTGTCATTCCATGTATGAATTGAGTTTTTGGGAAGACGATCAAACCATTTCTCGGCATGATCGGATAAAGTGTGTGGAAAAAGGTAAAGGCGATGAAAATCCATGGAAGCTCCGGGAAGTTTCATGCTTTGGGTGACGGTAATGAACTTGTCAAGATGTTTGTTGGCATCATCACCCGGTAATCCGCTAAACGGGCAAGCGTTTTGAACTTGCTGGATCATGTGATGCTTCAACGAAAATTCAGGAGCCGTGATTTGCATCGGCGCAATCGGTCCTCCGCGTCCGTTCATGGTTGGTTGACAAAGTTCCTCCATTGTTCGTAAATCAGGTAGGGGAACATTGTTGTTGTTGTTATGCAAATTGGGTAGAGGTGGGTTGTTATTGTTGTTATGCACACCAGCCATATCTAAATCTTCACGAGTCTCGGGCTCAGAATAATTTGAAGATCTAGTACGCATACACCTGCAGAAAAAAAAGATACCAAAGAAACAGAGAATATATATATATATATATATATATATATATATATATATATATATATTTGGTGCAAAACCTTTGGAAAAGGAATGCTTTTTATGATTTTTTAATGTTTTTGTATTTTTGAAATTTTTATAATTTTTATGGATTTTTGAAAATTTTTAGCAAGGAAAATAACGTTCCTAAAAGAACGGATCCCAAAATTCAATGCGTCTCTCACTAAAAATCGTTAATCTTAACGAAAAGAGCCGGCAGCGGCGCCATTTAATAACTAGATTTTACTTAGTTATGAAAATTCGTTGTTCCAAATCTCTTCGAATTGATTACCGGTAGAAAATGCGACTCAATTGTCTTTTGGTGAACAAGAGGATGGTTTGATTTGATTAACTAATTCTAAACTTAAAAGCAAATGATTGTCGTTGAGTAAAGTAGAAGCTTTTACAAATTTAAACTAAAAGTTATTTAGAAAAACACTTAAAATATAAAACTTTGTAAATGATTTAAAACTTAAAATCTCAATCTATCGGAATTCAACAAGTCCTTTCTATCGGAATGCACCAAAATTAGAACCATCGGAATAATTAAGTGCAAAGCAATCGGAATAATAAAGGTGAAAGTCCATCGGAATGTTCATCTGAATATCCATCGGAATAACAAAATCAAATCTGTCGCAATGATGTCTTGTCGGAATGTCCTAGATCGCAAAGTCCAGATCGGAATGCAGTGATTTCTACCGGAATGTATCAAACAAAAATTGGGCAGCGTTTTGACTTAATAGAAACCTTAAGTTCCGTCGGAATATGCGATCGCAATGAGCGATCGCAATCCCAGATCGGAATAAGGGGTTAAAAACCAAATTATCGCAAAGTAGAACCACAATGGGTTATTGCGATAGACAAAAGTAGCCGTCGGAATGTCTGAATCCCCAATATTGCGATGGAATGCAATAGTAATCCGAAATTGGTGGCAAGCTGAAAACTTAATAAGCACATACAATAAGCTACTTTAACCGAACCTTAAACAACTCAATAAGCATAAATTTGGCAACTTTCAAAACTCAAAATAACAAACTTAATAAATTGAATCTTTTGAAAACACTAGACTTTTTAAATAATCCGAAAATGCAATAAGCTAAAAATATGAAATAAGCCAATAAGCACAAAGAGCTTATAGCCTATACGTATATGAGCTTATGTAGGAACAAGAAAGATTAACCTTTTAACCACGAAATCATCAAATCAAACGTGTGAAGTGTAATATTCGGATCAAAAAGTTAAAGTAAATCAAGAAAGGTAGAAAGAGATAAAAGATTAAAATCTTAAACTTGAACTTTTGATTAATGAAACTCTAATACAAAGATTAAACAAAGCTTAATTTGAAAGAAAAGATGAAGTTTTAGTGAGAGAAAGTTAAACACTTTCTCTCTCTAAAATGAAAACTAAAACAAATAAAATTAAAACTAACTAATGACTAACCACCCTCCTAATGTGTCATTAGGAGGGTTTATATAGGGAGTGGGGAATGCATGTATGCTTTCTTCTTTCTTTCTTTTCTTCTCGACTCGATCTAATGTCTTTGTCTTTCTCGATGTCGTCTCGGGATTTGAACTCGTCTTTTAATTTTTCTTCTATAATTAGACTCGAGTTCTTCGGCTTCATTAAACTTCCGTCCTTAGACTTTTTCTTCAATAAATCTTCAGAATAGGCCTTGGACTTCCGTTCTTTTTGCACTCTTGATCTTTTGACCTCGTCTTTTCTCGTTTTCTTCGATAAAAGCCCGTGTTTTTTTCCTTTTTCATCTTTTGGTCCTAAAACACAATAAAAACACAAACCACGCATAATTCTGACTTTTACGACATAAAATACACGTTTTGGTCTTGTTATTATTGGAAATAAGTGGTAAAAGGATAAGTGTTTTCACAGTTATTACAAGTATTAAGTGTGCTCCTTTCGAGATGTTGTATGGTCGGAAATTTCGTGCTCCGATCAATTGGGATCAGGTTGGTGAGTGTATCATTGAGGATCCGGAGATGATTGAGGTGACTAATGAGAAGGTCGTAATTGCCAAGGAAAAACTTAAGGAAGCTCGTACGCGTTAGAAAAGTTATGCTTACAAGCATCATAGATCATTAGAGTTTCAGCCTAGTGATCGTGTTTTCTTGAAGGTATCGCCCGCACGTGGAGTTCGACGTTTTGGTATTAAAGGCGAGCTTAGTCCTCGTTTCATCAGACCCTTCGAGATTCTCGATCGTGGCGGTGAGGTTTAGTATCATTTGGCGTTACCTCCTTAGTTATCACACGTTCACAACGTGTTTCACGTATTATTACTCAGAGGTTACAAGTATCATCCTTTGTACGTTATCATGTATCCACTAGACCAGATTCGTGAAGATCTATCTTACATTGAGGAACCAGAAGCTATTCTAGATCGTCAAGATAGGGTCATGAGGAACAAGACTATTCCTTTCGTCAAGATCCTATGGAGGAACCATCCCGAGCGGGAAGCCACTAGGGAAACTGAGGAGTCGATCCGGACTTCTTATCCTTATTTTCCCCTATAATCTGGGTATGTTTTTTCAGCCACATCATGTTTCTAATTCGAGGACGAATTATTCTTTTAAGAGGGGAAGAGTTGTAAAACCCGCATAAAAATACCATTAAATTAAAACTTTTAATATTTAATTAATTTACGACAAGTAAATACGTATATTAAATACGACGTGACAAGAGATAGCACGAAATTAAAAATCATGAATTTACGACACACACAAGAACACAAATTATGAGACGAATAAATAAAACGGGCTTCGTAGTAGGCTTAAGTCATACACACCATTTATGGCCCCGGAGAGCCCAAGGCCCGGCCCATTAGTAAAATAACTAAACTTTCCTAACTCTTTCATTTGTAATAAAAGAGAAAAAAAACCTAAGGGTTTTGTGGTATTGCCGCCGGCCACCAAGGACAAAAAAGGGGGAGAGGAGATTTGATCTTGATCATATTTCTTCATGTAGTGTTCGTGTTATTATTCCTTGATTCTACATCTTCATGTATATCTCAAAAATCTCAAATTCTTATTTTTATTTTCTAGATTCATTAATGAAAGTAATCAAGAAATGAGATGATATGAATACATGAAATAAACAAGGACGAAATCATGATTTGGTGAGCCTTTGGCTCGTTTATTTGTGTCCGTACCGAAGCCGAGAGCCATAAGGCTCGAATCGGTGGTTTTGGCTCGGTAAACCGAGACCCCAAGGGTGTCTCAGTGGGTTTTGTTCGCTCGGCAACCGAGAGCCACTAGGGCCTCGGTAGGTTTGGTTTTGGTTCGACAGCCGAGAACCCTAAGGGGGTGTCTCGGTGGGTATTGTTGTTCGGTAAACCGAGAACCCCAAGGGGGTGTCTCGGTGGTGTGTTGCTCGGCAAGCCGAGAGACGAAAGGGGTGTTTGGTTATTTTATTACGGCTTATAATTGGCTTATTAACTTAGGCTTAATTAGGAATAGGCTTAATTAAATTTTGGGCTTATTAATAATCGGCTTATTAACTTTTGGCTTAATTAATTTACGGCTTATTAAAATTGGCTTACTAAGTAGTCGGCTTATTTAATATCGGCTTATTGAATTCGGCTTATTAATTAAGATTCATCATACGATATAACAAGTTAAATTACCTACGAAAATTAAAACGAGCTAAGTTATTATATATGGAAACATGCTATTTTTTATAGTAACTATTTATAGAAACCTGCTATTTTTGGAAGGTTACTATATATGGAAACCTACTATTTTTGGAAAGTTACTATTTATAAAAACCTGTTATTTTTGAAAAGTTACTATATTTGGAAACTTGGTATTTTTGGAAAGTTACTATTTATGGAAACCTTCTATTTATAGATAGTTACTATTTACAGAAATACCAAGTATAAAAATACACAAAACATGAAATACACTAATAAAAAAAACAAGAACGTACAACATTAAGGGAAGCTACTTAAATTAGAAAACTACTAAAGAAGGAAGAACACGTTAAGACACAAACAAGTAACTCATACCATGAACAAGTAACTCATACCATGAACAAGTAACTCATACACGTCCTTTAACATGTAGATCACGTGAAGTTGGAGTAGTTCATTTCCATTTTCATCTCTCTCACTACTTACTAGACACGAGGTACGGATATTCCGTCCTTTCAGTATGGACATTCACTCTTTGCATGATTAGGATTTTCCGATTGCTATGTCACATGTTCTCCTCATTTTCATGTTATAGATCTTTCATGACTGCCATGTTTCCCTTTTAGTTTTATTTCATGACTCACATATTTCCCGAGTTATTTACATGCATGACCATGATATACATGATTTACCACCTAGTTATGGAGGTACCATGACCATGACATATGAGGCACATGTGTCATGATTCTTCCGCGACGAGAGTGATTTCTCGCGGCGTCCCTTCATGTTACATATTATATTTATCAGTTGGCCATTATTATTATTATAGGACGTATGGGTGATAGGTGTGAAAACACCCATCCTTTTACCACTTATTTCTGGCTAAAACAAGACCAAAACACGTATTTAATATCATTTGTTTGGAGTTATGCGTGGTTTTTATGTTTATTGTGTTTTCAGAGTCAACCGGGTGAATATTGAAGAAAACATGGGATTGCACGGGTTTTATCGAAGAAAAAGACTCAAGACGAAGTCTATTGTCCAAGAGATGCAAAAGATTTGAAGTCATTGTGCCTATTTGAAGATTTATCGAAGAAAAGGGCCAAAGATGAAAGATTCATATATGTCGAAGAACTCGAGTCTATTAAACAAAAGATTATAAGACGAGTTGGAATTATTCACCGACACTTCTCAAAATCCAAAGTCGGAAACGTTTATTTAAAGAAACGTAAAGACTAAAGAAGAAAGAAGAAAAGAAGCCCAAAACCGAAGCCCATTCACAAAGCCCACAAGAGACGCCTATATATAGGATTCCACTTCACAATTTTGGGAGTGAGTCTTTAGTTAGTTTTAGTTTTTCATTCTCTCTAGTTTTAGAGAGAGAAAGTTCTCAACTTTCTCTCACTAGTTTTCATCTTTCTTTCTTTTAATCTTTCAAGATTAAACCTTTGTATTGTTTTCTTTCATTAATCAAGTTTAAATTCAAGCTTTTAATCTTTAATCTCTTTCTACCTTTCTTGATTTTAGTTAACTTTTGGTGCAAAATACATTTGATCCGTGTTGTTCTTAATGTTTTTGTGCTTAAAAAAGTTAATTTTTTTGTTCCTACATAAGCTTTCATTTGATTAAGCTTTAAGATTCTTGTGCTTATTGGCTTATTCACATGTTTAGCTTATTTACTTTTTATAAGTTTTCTTAAAAAGTTTATCTTTTTATAGTTTGATTTAAAATATTGCTTATTTTAAGTTTGGATAAGTTCTTATTTGTGCTTATTTGGTATATTTCACTATAGATTCGTTTTAGTTTTTGTGATAAGCTTATCTAAATAGCTTATTGTCTTAGATTATATCTCGGATCAAAAGGGGTAAATCGGAAAGGGTAAAACCCTCTTCCGATCACGTGTTCCGACTACACCCCCCTTTATTCCGATCGTATGATCGGAAAAGGGTTTTCGGTATTCCGATTGTAGCTTAATTTTGGGTATTCCGATCTGAACCCTTATTTCCAGTATTCCGATTGGCATGTTTTAACTTATTCCGATTAGTCTAATTTTGTAACTTTCCGATTGTAAGGGTATTGAGATATTCCGACGAGTAATTTTAGTGTATTCCGATCTAGGGATTTTATTGATATTCCGATTGGATCCATTTGCCTTATATTCCGATCTGAGTCATGTTAACACATTCCGATTGAGCTATTTTCCATATTCCTATCAGCCATTTTATCTAATATTCTGATTGGTCTTTCCGACAATACATTCCGATCAGGTTCCGATTTGATTTTCCGATTGTTTAAATTTCTTGTTTTTACAAAGTTTTCAAGTGTTAGTTTTATTAAGTGTTCAAGTATTTTTTTTAAAAATTTGTCTTTAAGTTTTCAAGCATTTATTTTCAACTCGTTATTTTAGTTTAATCTTCAAAACTATTTTCGCTCAATGACATTTACATTTAATTGTTATTAGTTTAAAATAGATAAACAAACCAACACCTTTTTATTAACCAAGAACAAATCATTCCACTTTGAACCGTGATCAATTCGAGGAGATACCGAGAACTAATCTGAACCATACAAAACGCTTGTATCAAATGGCGCCGCTGCCGGGTCTTCTCGTTAAGATTAACAATTTTTTGTGAGAACTTGGATTTTGGGATCCGTTCACCGTGAACGTTACTTTTTCATAAAAAAATTTCAAAAACACTAAAAAATATAAAATTTTCAAAAATACAAAAAATAAAAAAAAACCATAAAAACCAAAAATATTTCTTGCTTGCCTTGTTAGTTCTTTTGCAGGTGCATGCGTACACGATCGACGTCTTATCAAGAGCCCGAGCCTCTCGAAGACTTAGACATGGCCGGTGTACACAATAACAACAATAACCCACCTCTCAACAACAATAATAACAACAACAATAACAACCCACCTCTCAACAACAATAATAACAACAACAATGAGCCTCTACTAGACAATTGCCCGATGATTGAACTTCTGCAAGCCCATGTGGAGGGCAACAATGATCCAATTGTCATACCCGCGATTGCTGCCAACAATTTTGAGCTCAAATCCGGTTTTATCCAGATGGTCTCTGCTCAACCATTCTTGGGGCGTACCATTGATGATCCACATGACCACATCAAGAGATTCCTACAACTCACGAATACGGTTAAATTCAATGGTGTTCCACAAGAGGTAATCCGTTTACAACTTTTTCCTTTCTCCTTAGAGGGACAAGCCCGGCATTGGCTTGCTAAGGAACCGCCACAAAGTATTCTTACGTGGACGGATTTGGATACTAAGTTTATCAACTACTTTTTCCCACCCTCTCGTACTACCGCTTTGCGGAATGAAATCATTAATTTTGAACAAAAGTACGATGAGTCGTTTAGTGAATCTTGGGACCATTTTAAAGATCTTTTAAGAAAGTGCCCACAACATGGTTTTACCAAAGTGCACCAAATTAATACTTTTTATAATGGTTTAAGCATGAATGACCAAGATTCACTAAATAGTGCCTCGGGGGGTAATATTTTGGTTAAGACTTCCAATGCCGCTTGGGATATTATTGAAAATAAGTCTCGTGTGCAAACCAAGAGTGTTCGGACCAATGTCGCTAGTGCTAGTGCTAGTGACAGCGACAAGCGACTTGACAAAATCACTACGCTTCTTGAATCGCTTGTTACCCACACCGCTAACAACACCAACAGCATCAACGCTAAAAACGCTAACGACGCTCAAGTCACTGCTGTTAGCCAACCATGTGAGATATACGGGGGTCCTCACTCTTACACCACTTGTACCGCCACCCAAGACTATCCTTCTGAGAATGTGAATGCAGCATACGGTACCTATCCTCCGGCCGCTTATCAAGCTCGTCCTCAAGGTGACCGCAACTTACTTAGCTACCGCTCGAACAACTTTCTCTCACCGCCTGGTTTTCCTCTTAACAACCAAAACCAACAACAAAACCTTAATCGCCCTCCTCAACAACAACAACAACCTCGTGCACCATACATACCACCTCACAAACAACCATATCCACCTCAAAGAAACAACCAAGTTTACCTACAACCTGCTTATCAACCACCCACCTACAATGCTCCTCCCAACCAACCCACCGCATTACCTTAAGATAATGGAACCTACATGAGGACTAATGATGTGATCGTGGACAATCTCCAGCGGGAAGTGCTCAACTTGAAAGCAGACATGGTGAAACAAGGAAATGATCTGAGAACTGATATGAGAAACACTTTGGCAAGTCAAACTAATGACTTAAGGAACATGATGGCTAATTTCTTCCAAGGTAATCAACCCTCTTCTTCGGGTACTCTTCCGAGTAACACCGTTGCGAATACAAGAGGGGAGATGAAAGCAATCACCACTTGCAGTGGCAAAGGTACCAAGGAACCCGAGCTTCCTATACCTCCACCGGTGATTGTGACTAAGGAGAACGAGTCACCTGCTCCTATTCCTCATCCTTCTACTTCCCCAATTTCTCCACTTCTTACTTCTACCCCTCCTCCACCCAAGGATGTGATTGATCCTTTGATCCCAAAGACTTCCTCTTATTCCGATATACCTTATCCCTCAAGGTTGAGGAAAGAGAAGCTCAAAAGCAAGGGCGATATTCAGGTTTCGAACTTTCTTAAAATGTTTAAACAATTGAATTCAACATCTCCTTCGCTGAGGCTCTCGCTCACATGCCTAAATACACAAAAATGTTCAAAGATCTTCTTAGTGACAAGGAGAAGCTTCTTGATATTGCTAACACCCAACTTAATGAGAATTGCTCTGCAGTGCTCTTAAGGAAATTGCCAACCAAGCTTGGTGATCCGGGTCGTTTCTTAATCCCTTGCAACTTCCCGGGAGTAGAGAATTACATGGCCCTAGCCGATCTAGGTGCCAGTATTAACTTAATGCCCTTAAGCGTTTGGAAGCAATTATCTCTCCCTGAGCTAGTCCCCACCAAAATGACTTTGGAATTAGCTAACCGTACGGTTGCTTATCCAGTGGGGATAGCCGAAGACGTCTTTGTAGGAGTCGACAAATTCACTTTTCCTGCCGATTTCGTCGTCGTCGACTACGATATGGACCCTCGTGTGCCATTAATTGTTGGTCGTCCATTCTTGAGGACCGGTCGCACTCTCATCGATGTTGAAGCCGGTGAGCTTATCATGAGAGTGGGTGACAATAAAATTGTCTTCAACATGGGAAAGCTTTCTAAACAGCCTTATTCTAACGAGAGTGTTAATTGTATTGACGTTCTTGATGAGGCTTGTGAAGAACACTTCAAAGATGCTTGTAAAAGTATTCCTACCTCTCCTCCCAATGTTGAGACCGTTTCCTCTATTGATTCATCACTATCTCTATTTGGAGAAAGTGATTTCCTTTGGAAAGATTTGGAAGCCAACATGGGAGATGTGAACTTAGCTAATGACGATTCTCCCACCGATTGGGATGAAGATCTTCGCCTCATTGAGAACCTTCTTAAAGAAGACAATCTTTCTCCACCATCTCCTACGGTTATTGCTATCGATGCTCCGATTTTGCAAACGCCTCCCATCGAAAATCCTCCGGATTTAGAACTTAAGGAGTTGCCGCCCCATCTCGAGTACGTGTTCCTTGAAGATAAGAAGAAGTCGCCCGTCATTATCGCGAAGGACTTGAAAGAAGAAGAGAAATCTCGCCTCATCGCCGTGCTTAAAGATCATAAGAAGGCAATTGCTTGGAAAATTTCCGATATCCGCGGAATTGATCCGAACTTTTGTACTCACAAGATTCTCATGGAAGATGACTTTAAACCGTAATCCAGAGCCAAAGAAGGGTTAATCCTCGCATTCATGACGTCATCAAACAATAGGTTATCAAACTTCTCGATGCCGGCTTGATTTACCCTATCTCGGATTCGCCATGGGTAAGTCCCGTCCATTGTGTGCCCAAGAAGGGCGGAATAACCGTTGTTCCCAATGAACACAACGAGTTGATTCTCACTCGTCTCGTTATTGGGTGGAGAGTTTGTATTGATTATCGCAAGCTCAATGACGCCACGAGAAAATATCACTTTCCTCTTCCTTTCATGGATCAAATGCTCGAGCGTCTAGCAGGTAATGACTATTACTGCTTCTTAGACGGTTTCTCCGGGTATTTTCAAATTCCCATCAATCCCAAAGACCAAGAAAAGACTACATTCACATGTCCCTACGGAACATTTGCTTACAAACGCATGCCTTTTGGTTTATGCAATGCTCCTGGGACGTTCCAAAGGTGTATGATGGCTATCTTCCATGACATGGTGGAAGACACTATGGAAGTATTCATGGATGATTTCTTGGTTTATGGCGATTCATTCTCTGCTTGCCTTGCCAATTTAGAACGTATGCTTAAGCGGTGTGAAGACACTCGCCTTGTTCTTAATTGGGAAAAATGCCATTTCATGGTAAAAGAGGGCATCGTGCTAGGACACAAGATCTCCAAAGCCGGTCTTGAAGTGGACCGTGCTAAAGTCGATGTTATTTCTAAGTTGCCTCCACCTTCAACCGTGAAGGGTGTGAGAAGTTTCCTTGGTCATGCGGGCTTCTACCGGCGTTTTATCAAAGATTTTTCTAAAATCGCTCGCCCGACGACCCACCTCTTGGAAAAAGATACTCCTTTTATCTTCTCCACCGAGTGTATTGAAGCCTTCAACTTGCTTAAGGACAAGCTAACTAAGGCACCCGTCTTGGTTACCCCTAATTGGGAGCTTCCCTTTGAGTTGATGTGTGATGCTAGCGACTATGCTATTGGTGCGGTTTTGGGATAAAGAGTGAACAAACACTTCCAACCAATCCACTATGCTAGAAAGACAATGACGGGGGCTCAATTGCATTACACGACAACCGAAAAAGAGCTTTTAGCTGTTGTCTATGCCTTTGAAAAGTTCCGCCCCTATCTTGTCCTTTCCACCACAATCGTGTATACCGATCATTCCGCGTTGAAGTACTTGTTGACTAAACAAGATTCTAAACCAAGACTTCTTCGCTGGGTTTTGCTACTCCAAGAATTTAAAATCGAAATTCGCGATAAGAAAGGAGCTGAAAACCTAGCCGCGGATCATCTCAGTAGACTTGAGGATCCTTACCAAGGGGATCATCCGAACAAAGAAATCAATGATTCTTTTCCCCCTGGAGACCTTAATGTCTATCAACTCGACTTCTGATGAAACCCCGTGGTTTGCGGACATTGCAAACTACTTGGCGGGTGGAATTCTCGTTGACGGGTTAACATCCCAACAAAAGAAGAAGTTCTTCAAAGACATTAAGACTTACTTTTGGGATGACCCGTATCTATTCAAACAATGTGCCGACTTGATTATTCGTCGATGTGTTGATGGACCGGCAACTTTAGAAATCCTTGATGCTTGCCACAAAGGACCCACCGGTGGTCACTTTGGTCCCAACTACACCGCCAAAAAAGTGTTTGACTCGGGATTTTATTGGCCCACCATTCACCGTGATGCTCACGAGATGGTTAAACGTTGTGATGCTTGCCAAAAACAAGGCAAGATCACACATAAAGACGAGATGCCTCAGAATTTCATTCAAGAATGTGAAATCTTTGATGTTTGGGGTATCGACTTTATGGGGCCATTCCCTTCATCTAAAGGAATCAAATACATCCTTGTAGCCGTTGACTACGTTTCAAAGTGGGTTGAAGCCAAAGCTTTACCTACTAATGACGCAAGGGTGGTTTGTAACTTTTTGAAATCGCTGTTCGCTAGATTCGGTGTGCCTCGTGCCATTATTAGTGATCACAGGACTCATTTTTGCAATGACCAATTTGCAAGAGTCATGGCTAAGTATGGTGTCAATCATCGTCTTTCCACCGCCTACCACCCACAAACTAATGGCCAGGCTGAAATATCTAACCGAGGATTAAAGCGAATTCTTGAAAGAACCGTGGGAGAGCATCGTGCCTCATGGGCTGATAAACTTGATGATGCTTTGTGGGCTTTTCGTACCGCTTACAAGACTCCGATTGGTTGTACACCATATCGTCTCGTGTACGGGAAAGCGTGCCACCTCCCCATTGAGTTGGAGCACAAGGCTTACTGGGCCTTGAAGTGGGCTAATTTTTATATCAACAAAGCCGGTGACCTACGCAAGATCCAACTCAATGAGCTGAATGAACTCCGTAATGAGGCTTATGAAAATTCTTTGATCTATAAGGAGAAGACTAAGCTCATTCACGACTCTAAGATTAAGAACCGAGAGTTCCAAGTTGGAGACAAAGTTTTACTCTTTAACTCTCGGTTGAAAATCTTTTTGGGCAAGCTGAAATCTCGTTGGTCCGGCCCATTCACCGTTGCTCAAATTTTTCCATATGGTACTCTCGAGCTCGCTCAACCTAATGGACCTAATTTTAAGGTGAATGGCCAACGAGTGAAGTTGTACTTTGGTGAGGACATCTCTTATGAGATGATTCCATCCCTCACCACGTTCCCCTGAACTAATTTTGGGTCGAGTCAGGCTCGTGACTCGGTTATCAAAAACAAGCGCTCCTCGGGAGGCAACCCGAGTATCTATCCTTTTCCGTTTTAACCTCCTAAGTGTAGGGGGACCTATATAGGTGTTTGTCTTTGTGTGGTGATGTGATTACAGGGATAAATGCACTTTTGGAACCTTTGAAGAACCGTGCTCCCGTGTTATCCGAAATCTGGTTCTATCTCTCAACTATCGTGATTCAATTTTCTTCATACTCACATTTGAATTTGATCACTTTAGTCGTCTCTTCCTTAACTTGATTTAACCAACGTGCACAATGTCATAAGTGTAGGGGAGATTTTTCCCACATGCTTAAACATTGAGGACAATGTTTATCTTAAGTGTAAGGGGGACTTCTATCGAAGTTTTAAGTGGACTTTTCCATGAAAATGCCTTCATTTAACCGGAAAATCATCTTTGTCAACACTTTTCAAATTTTTAATTAACTTTGGCCATTTAGTCGTAATTTTTAAATTTTTATCGTTGCTTTCATATGTATATATCCCGCAAATAAGTCAAAAATATTAATAAAGTGGTGTAGCTAGTTTTGAAGTCTTTGACATATTAGGCCCGTTGCGATTATTTTGACTCAACCCGAATAGACTTATCTAAGTTTATTATAGCTAGTATCCTTAACCATGTAGACCTTAATTGGTTTATTAGGCTAAGCATCCACGAGTCTCATTACTTGAGATTTTAAATTGTGGAGAACGAGAAATGATAGAGTCAATCATAAGTCGGTAGTCTTGCACAAGCTCACTTGGTGTAATTATTTGCCTATTCTCCCATCACTTGCTAATAATTTATCTGCAATAAGTAAGGTCGTACGATTTGAAAAGTTACTTATCTTCTAGCCCAAGATCGTTTAAAAGTTGCTCGGTAATGATAAGAGTTCATAGCCAAGGCATAACTTATGAAGCGGGGCGCGAATATTGGCGAGTCCGAAAAGGCCCTAACAAGGCATGAGGATTCCATTTTATTGCTGAAGATCCAAAGTGATGTGAAAAGCATTATTCCCAAAATCAATATGAAGGATCAAGACTCACGACGAAAAGCAATCAACTCCCATAAAGATCATGGAGAAGTCTATCCGAAAAGACCCTAACAAGGTATGAGGATAAATAGATCCAAGTCCGAAAAGGAGGCGGATCATTTTATCTCAAAATCCCAATTAGAGATTGAAGAAATAATCATGAAGTCGTGGTCAACAAAGTTGGAGTACCCCTCAAAAGTCTCCAAGTAAAGAAACTCTATAACGAAGAGAACACCATTATCTCAAGAACGTCTCTCGAAGATATGAAATAAGAAGTACATGCCAAATATCGGCCCGAGAAAGGTCTCAAATCGTGAACCGAGTTATGCCAAGATATGAACTTTTTGATATCCCGAGAAGCAGTTTTAAGAGATTTTGTCCTTTAGCTAACTATTGATCAAATCGTCCTACTTTGCTTTCAGCCTAAATAAACTATCGAAATAAGTCCAAAAATGCATCTTCATGATCATTCTAAGACAAAAATAAAATATAAAGAGATACACCTAGGAACAAGGGAGTTTAAGCATATAATTAAGTCATGTGTGTAAGTGTTTGATTTGCTAACTTATAATAACAATGATCTCGTTTTTAAGCTTAGTTTGGGGAACGTGAAACTTGAGGGTGAAAAATCGTCGCAGCACCAAAGCCCTAATGTAAGTCTTAGATCTCTTTGCAAGTTATTTCTACGTAGCTATTTTCTATCCTTTTGTTTACTTTAAAGTCTTAATTTCTCTTAGTACTTTAATTTTTGTTTAGTAATATTTTAATAAGGCCAAGGTTGATTGATTATGAGAAAAGTGTAAATTTGCTTTATCACTAAGCATTGCATGAGGGCATGGCAATGGTTAAGTGTAGGGGATTTGATAGGTGTGAAAACACCCATCCTTTTACCACTTATTTCTGGCTAAAACAAGACCAAAACACGTATTTAATATCATTTGTTTGGAATTATGCGTTGTTTTTGTGTTTATTGTGTTTTCAGAGTCAACTAGGTGAATATTGAAGAAAACATGGGATTGCACGGGTTTTATCGAAGAAAAAGACTCAAGACGAAGTCTATTGTCCAAGAGATGCAAAAGATTTGAAGTCATTGTGCCTATTTGAAGATTTATCGAAGAAAAGGGCCAAAGATGAAAGATTCATATATGTCAAAGAACTCGAGTCTATTAAACAAAAGATTATAAGACGAGTTGGAATTATTCACCGACACTTCTCAAAATCCAAAGTCGGAAACGTTTATTTAAAGAAACGTAAAGACTAAAGAAGAAAGAAGAAAAGAAGCCCAAAACCGAAGCCCATTCACAAAGCCCACAAGAGACGCCTATATATAGGATTCCACTTCACAATTTTAGGAGTGAGTCTTTAGTTAGTTTTAGTTTTTCATTCTCTCTAGTTTTAGAGAGAGAAAGTTCTCAACTTTCTCTCACTAGTTTTCATCTTTCTTTCTTTTAATCTTTCAAGATTAAACCTTTGTATTGTTTTCTTTCATTAATCAGGTTTAAATTCAAGCTTTTAATCTTTAATCTCTTTCTACCTTTCTTGATTTTAGTTAACTTTTGGTGCAAAATACATTTGATCCGTGTTGTTCTTAATGTTTTTGTGCTTAAAAAAGTTAATTTTTTTGTTCCTACATAAGCTTTCATTTGATTAAGCTTTAAGATTCTTGTGCTTATTGGCTTATTCACATGTTTAGCTTATTTACGTTTTATACGTTTTCTTAAAAAGTTTATCTTTTTATAGTTTGATTTAAAAAATTGCTTATTTTAAGTTTGAATAAGTTCTTATTTGTGCTTATTTGGTATATTTCACTATAGATTCGTTTTAGTTTTGGTAATAAGCTTATCTAAATAGCTTATTGTCTTAGCTTATATCTCGGATCAAAAGGGGTAAATCGGAAAGGGTAAAACCCTCTTCCGATCACGTGTTCCGACTACACCCCCCCTTTATTCCGATCGTATGATCGGAAAAGGGTTTTGGGTATTCCGATTGTAGCTTAATTTTGGGTATTCCGATCTGAACCATTATTTCCAGTATTCCGATTGGCATGTTTTAACTTATTCCGATTAGTCTAATTTTGTAACTTTCCGATTGTGAGGGTATTGAGATATTCCGACGAGCAATTTTAGTGTATTCCGATCTAGGGATTTTATTGATATTCCGATTGGATCCATTTGCCTTATATTCCGATCTGAGTCATGTTAACACATTCCGATTGAGCTATTTCCCATATTCCGATCAGCCATTTTATCTAATATTCCGATTGGTCTTTCCGACCATACATTCCGATCAGGTTCCGATTTGATTTTCCGATTGTTTAAATTTCTTGTTTTTACAAAGTTTTCAAGTGTTAATTTTATTAAGTGTTCAAGTATTTTTTTTTTTAATTTGTCTTTAAGTTTTCAAGCATTTATTTTCAACTCGTTATTTTAGTTTAATCTTCAAAACTCTTTTCGCTCAATGACATTTACATTTAATTGTTATAGTTTAAAATAGATAAACAAACCAACACCTTTTTATTAACCAAGAACAAATCATTCCACTTTGAACTGTGATCAATTCGAGGAGATACCGAGAACTAATCTGAACCATACAAAACGCATGTATCAATGGGTGCATCCTAGTTTACATGTTTACACGTACAGGGTGATTGGTTTGGTGTGTGCTCTACATCCCATTACATTAGAGCTAATCCCTCCACCCCATGTTACTATTATTAGAGGTCACCCCTCTATTGCATGTTGAGGCAGCCCCTCTACTTATCATGCACACGTTTACGATATTACTGTGCATGACATGTTATGACTTAAATGAGCTCGTGGGCATTTTTTTGTAATACTTGTGCAATTTATGACATTTTAGTTCCCCTATATGCTTCATAACATATCTCCCAGGTTTTCCTTAGTACATGGATGTTCTTTCCGTTGCTTTCATATTCATTATTCATGTTACATTTATCCATATCTTGTCTTTATATCCGTTCACTGAGCATATTTCTTAGTCGTTTTTCCTTTTCATGACTCATACGGTAGGTATCTAAAGACAGGATTTTGGGCATGAGAGTGTGTGCTTAGGATGAGAGCTACCCATAGACTCATATCCTTAATAAATTGTTGATACCTAGGCATTGTTGGACACATGTTTAGTCCTTTAGATTTCCTTTACTTTTATTCATGTTGAGCTTATGATGGAAGCTGATATTTGATTCCGGCTTTCCTGTTGGTCTTTAAGACTTGATGCCTTTATTATGCTTTGATGACACGCCATGATTATGACATAACGGCCTTCTTGTCAAAGTGGTTCTTTACATATATCTTCAACGTCTGGGAGCATTAACGATTCTTGTTTCATATCCATAACATGTCTTTTTTAGTTGTGTAAGAACGAGGAGTGGAGAATATTTAATTTATAGTTGTGCATACAAATGTTTGACTTTAAGAGCATGGGGTACAATGAGATAGCATTCTCTACTGTTAGTATCATCCTAAAAGATGAATGGCGCACCGTACCCAGCCTCGCACCAAACCTAATAACCCGGTTGTTCGGTATCTTCCTATTTTCTTGTAATAAAGTAATGTATATGTGGGCTCTAATACCCCTTTTTTATCTTTTGGCACATGATGAGACTGCAATTGTACATATTCTCATCGTTTTTATCAGGCTTAAAATGACATAAAATATCATAAAAATCGTACAAAACCCTTTGTATTTGTTCATTGTGTGTTTGTAGGTTTGGATATCGTGAATTCACCAAAGGATCAAAAGAATCAAGCAAAAGCGAACACGGGAAACGAAGCCGCACAAAGAACCGAACCCGAGCAATGATTTTCCAAGAAGTCCTTGAAGAATTGAAGAATTACAAGATTGGTCCCTCATCTTTTGAAGGCTTGTCACTTTAAACCCTTGCAAAACTCAAAATTTACAATTGGGTCCTTAACGTTTCAAGATATGTCATCATTAGCCCTTGAAGATCCTCAATATGGCAAAAATAGTCCTTGTCTGATGCTTAAAAGTATGAAAGGACCAAAGTTGTCATTGGGTGAAAGTTCTTTTCATTGCAAAAAGCCCTAAAATCTGTTTGGAAATTTTAGAATAGAAGAGAGGCTGTTGATACTTAGAGGACCAAAATAACACACTTGCAAACCTACTTAACAACTAAAGCGACCCATATCCACCTATAAACCCATCACAGCCCACCCAATCCTAAACCATAAACCCTTTATTTACCCACCAGTCCAATTCCCTGAATTAATACCCGGTTTACCATTTTTGGTAAAAGGCCATTTTTAAAAAGGAAAAAAAGCGCTTAACATGTTTAGTTTACCAAAAGCATATTAAACTTTGACTATTCACCCATCCCTAACCTAAAAACCCTAATCCTTAATCCCTCATCAAGCTAAAGGGTTTTTCCCCACAACTTTCCAGAAAACTAATTCACCCTCCCTTAAACCATTATACACGCTCAATTGCCTCACATCCCCACGTGAGGTCCCCACCCATGTGTCCCTTGCACACGTTTTTTTACTCCAAGATGAATCTTGCCAAAGAAATCTATGGCTATTATTTGTTGCTTCATCCCTACATCATTATGAATTTTTAAGATCATTTTGGATAGTTATGCCTATTTTGGATAGTTATGCCTCACAACAATCCAACTGGCATTCACATGGACTCATTATTGACCATTTTTTAATTTACAAATCACAAGAGAAATCACAAGGGCATTTTATAGTTCTAGAATGTACTGTAGTTTTGTATAAAAAGGGTCGACCTGTGATCCTTTTTCTTTGTTCCATTTTCCTTGTAAAAACTTTTTTTATTAAATAAATAGTTTAAGTATTTTATAAAAATTTGGTGCAAGGATCTTGAGTTCCACCTTTATGTTTTATGGAAAGTAATTTAGATCTTTATTATTCATTGCAAGTAGTTTAATCATTCGTCAAAAGTTTTGTGTGTTCAAATATATTTGGCACAAGAGGGTTTTGAGATCCATTGGGATAAAACTTGATCATTTGGAAGTGATATTGACAAAATCAAATCCAAGTGAAAGTTTTATTTTGGTGATAAGTTTTGTCACCCTTTTTATTTTGCAAAACCTTTTTTCTTCTAAAGTATTTTTGGTGAAAAAAAATTGATTTTCTTGTTGTATACTCACTTCTCTAAGCTCTATGCACAAGCCCTTAACAACAACTTGTGCATAAGATTTTAAGGTTTGTTTTTGTTTGTTTTTGTTTGTTTTTGTGATGTGTTATTCACGGGTACAAAAAAGAAGAAGACCATTACCAAGTGACTGTTGTAGTCACTTGGTAGGACTGTTGTAGTCCCCCTTTACATCTATCTCACTTGCAAAACCCTCACAAAGCTCATTCTATCTACAGACTAGCTAAGTCAAGATTGCTGTGTCTTATGGCTGAACAAGTCCTAAGGTGGTAACTAAACTCAACTCTTTGCTTACAATCTATATCTCTTGGTTTGAATTTGTGAAAATTTGTTTGCAAGCTGTTATTGGTGAAACATGTTCTTTGTATGATTCGTGTATGTTTAAATTCATCTGGGAAATGTCTATTAAGATTTTTAGCAAATATCTTTGTTAAATTTTGTTAGCAAAAATTAAGGGTGTGTTTGGGATAAGGGTGTTAAAATCCTTGGGGTGACAACTAGGCTACACTTTAACCTGGATAACTCCTATTTATATATGTCATTATAGGTTTGAGTGTTGGTGTAGTGTAAAATCTTGGTTTGAATGTTCAAGTTAAATGCATAAAACTATCTAAAAAGCAACAGTAGGGTTTTGAGTATGTGATTTGTGATGTTATAGCTTGAAACTTGTTAGGTTGTTAGATAACATGCTCTCGTAGTTCTGCAAAGTGTTTGTGTTAGGATAGGTAGCTTATAAACTTAAGCTAAAGTCAAAAAAAAAATTTGTCAAAGGCATCTATCCGAGAACCCAGCATTTTAATTCTGTCCGATATCAGACAGAACTGTGATCGTTCTCTGATAGGATATCAGACGTAACCATATAAGTGTATGTGGCTTATTTTTGAACAATGGATTATTTTGTGCTTATAGAGGCTTATTGAGTGTTTGTTTTAGCTTTGTATTGACTCCCCACAAGCCACTGCTTGTGGGGGTGCCTTTGTTTCCACCAGAAACCACCAAACAAGCTTAAATCAAGCCAATTTAGTTCTCTGCCAGTTTAACACTATCAGTGGGAAAAAAGTTCCTACTGACCATAGTGGGTTCCTACCCACTATTAGCACACAAAATCAGAGCTTTTTTTTGTCTTTTTCCAGCTTATTCCTTTTGAGTTTTTAGCTTATTTTATTTTTTCCTCTATTGTTTAAGTCTTTTTAGAGTTTTGAAAATTGGTTTGGGATTTTTCCCACTTTTCTTTTATTTTTATGATTATTTTAAGTTAAAAATCACTTTTAGTAATTAAAAAATAGATAAATTTAGTTTAAATTTTTTTAAAAATACTTTGTAGCGATAAAAAAGTATATTTGGGGTTTACAAAGCATAAAATCTTTGATTGGACTTTTTTTGTTATTTTTTATTTTTAGGTCTTTAATTAGATTTAAAAAATAAATAATAATTAAATAAAAAGTTACAAAAAGTTTTTTCTTAATTTTTAAACCTCATTTATATTATTTAGGATTTATTTGAAATTTTTGGAAATTTCTTTAGTTAACTTATATTTTTCGTCGTCGTTATACGTCATATTGTAATTTTTAGCGTAATCGTCTTTACTTTTCTTTCTTTTCACCCAAAAACGAACTAATCCAAATTCCGTAATATAATTTTGGCACTTACAAACACACACACACACACACACACATACACACTCTCTCTTGAGGAACGAACTCACTTGTCGGTCTTCACGTTTTCCTAAACGCGTTGACTAATACTTACCGATTATACGCTTTTTCCAAAAAGTGTATAGTTTACCTACAATCAGCACAACTTTTTTTCTCACCATACCCCCACAAAACGTAGAGCCAAAGAATTCTCAATCTCTCATAGTGCTCTAAGAAATATTTATAGGGTGGTAAATAAAATGGTAATGAGGAGAAAATTTTTCTTTTATTTATAGAGCATTAGGTACAGTAGAGCCATAGAGAAATTTTCTTGCCACATCATCACTTTTTTCTACAACACTAAATCCACCATAACACCAAAAAATAGTTCTCTAGTTAACCCTACACTTTTTGGTGTTACATTGACCCCATCTTCTTTTTAATTTTGCTAAAAAAATAATTTTCAACTAAAAACAAAAATTTTCATTATTGAAAATAAAACATTACATAAAAAAACTTGTAAAAAACATACGAAAAAAAACAACTTAAAGAACATACGGGAAAAAGTTACAACTTTAAAATTAAGATATTTTGCATGCGCCTCTTCTTTTAACTTTTTGATCTTTGACGTGTATTTGGCACTCACTCCAGTAGTGTCGAACCACATGATCTTTAATTCTTCGTTCCTTTTTTGAAGCTCGTACACTTCTAGTCTTGTCGTTATCTCTCACTTCATTCACTCCATTTTGCGTCACACTTAAACAGTATTTGTTGTTGTAGGAATTCGGCTAATTGTTCTTTTTAAGAATCCGAAGTGATGGATGAGCTTAATGAACGTTAAACTGTGGCCTTTCGTGGAGCACCGGCTGGACGAGGGATCTCATCGTCGTTGAAAAGTTTCAGATGTTCCTCGGCTATATTCCCATGTGATCTTCGTGCTCGTGTTGATTTGGGATTCTTTCATTTGTACTTCTCAATCAAAAAAAGGCAAGCACTTTTATGAGGAAATTCCTTGTTCCCGCTATCATCTTTATATAAGATTGGCACACGAGTCATCAAAGTTTCTTCATTTTCGCCACTCAAAAGTTTGGCATTATCATAAAGATTGTTAAACTTGCGTACTTCTCGATTCATCAGTGTTCACATGCAGGTCAACATATTTTTGTTTCAAATTTTATAACCCTCCTCCGTAACACGTTTTTTATATATATCGAGAAGTTTATACCAAAACGTCTCACCATTTTGGTCAATTCCGAATTTCGGATCTTCGGATATTTCTAGGAAACATTCCGCTAAAATTTCTTCCTCGCGTTGGGACCAAAAAGCACGTTTCGATTTCGGGTTTCTTTTGGCAACAATTTTTGTCTCCCTGTTTTCTTCGAAGGACCTGTGGCGGCGGCTTGAGCCTCATCCTGATCTTCGGTTTCTTGAGGTTCTTGAGACGGGTGTTGAGGAAAGTTTTTGGTTGATTCACTTGTTGGGATTGTTAGAAGAGTTGAGATTGTTGAAACCATAAAATTAATACTTCGGGCGTACAATTAACAAACGGGTTTTGTGATGAGAAGTTAGTGAAATGATTTGGTATTTGATTAATTTGGCAAATGAAGAAAATTGATTATTTTTTGATGAGCTAGAGTTTGAGGACGAGGGAATATTTGGGTTAGACGAAGATAACAAATCTAATAATTGAGTATTTCGTATTTAATTTTGGTGATCGTTAAAGAAAGTCTTTATCCATTGATTTGGATATTAGTTTAGATTTTAACTCCTGTTTGAAGGTAAAATAAAATATTGAAGAAATATTATAGAGAATAGAAGATGGTATATAAATTTCTGAGTTTAAAAAAAAGGGAACCACTCAAGGGTGACCTAGTGAAAAAAAGATTTGTGGTTATCACTCTAAAGTGTGTGAGGTCTCATGTTCAATTCCCACCGGGTGCAAATAACCTTAAAGTGGCCACGCCAATGTCCTGAAAAGGGAGGGTTTTACCTGGTTTGAGTCTGTGTGGCGGTGGGCTCAAACCCCGTGTATTAGTCGGTCAATGAGTCAGAAATCACGGTTACCAAAAAAAAATTTGGTAAAAAAAGGGTATTAATATGTGTCAAACGGCCAAACCATACCCGAAACAAAAAACTAGCCGTTTGGCAATGGTAGAACTAAAAAACGAAAACGCAGTTGAAAACGAGGCCCACGATGCAGTTTTCGCGCTATGAACTCGCGCCCTCGCTACGGCGTCGACTGGCTACTTCGTCGCAACACATGAAAATGCAAGCCTTGGTACTGTGGCTTGCGCCGTCAGCTCACCCGTGATCAAAACACAAGCCAAAATACACGGTACCAAGCGCTCTCAATGTTGTAAATAGCGTGAAGCGTGACGTAGCGGTATTGGCAAACTACAAGCTACACAAGCTATAGCGAAGCTATGCGTTTTGTGAAGCGTGATACATAGCTGCACAAAATATTTATAAATTAATATCTATATAGCGAGTTTACAAAATTGAGCAATATTTTAATTCAAATTTAAAAAAAAAATCGGCTAATAGTTACTCAAGGACTTTTCCCCATAGTAAAATTACTAAGTCCAAATCTATTAAATAGCACAAAACTAGTAAACAAGCCCAATTCTTGTGACTTTGCATAACGATTTTAAAAAAAAGTGTCACGCTACGCGCTATAGCGCTCTATATCACGCTATATGCCGCTTTTTAGCACGCTACGCCTAGAGACGGCGCCTTAGTCTGTTTCGTAACGTGAAGGCCACGCTTCACGCTATAACCCGCTATAAGGCGCGCTATAGAACCATAAGCGCTCTTATAAACCTGTTACAAAATATGAGCCCACAAAATTTACATTGCCCCAAAAGGGCCTCTCACCATTGTGACTAGTTTTGAAGGATCTCGTGAGGCTTTAGCCTTTTAGTGAGGTTGGTCCATGAGAGCTTTTTGACTCACTTAGTCTCCTGTGAAAGAAAAAAAAAACACTGATTCACGTACCATTAAACTTAGTCTGACCGATTTTGATTACATATTAAAGCAAATTTCAACTACTAGAAGTTCTCTTAGACAAATGTAAGCAATTTATGATAAACGCTATCAAGGATAACTATTTGTGGTCCTATATATGAATTATATGGATTGAAAGCATTGTCTTGAATCACAAAATTGTCTTTGTCCCTTAAAATCTCCATCTTGATAATTTACGAAAAGCGAAGACAATGATGGGTGATCCCAGTGGATAGTAACTTAAGGCGACTGAAATAAAGGTGTTATTTGTTGTTGTGTTTGTTTCGTATTATATACAACTAGGTCATACTTGTGAATCATGCATTTTTTTATTTAATTTTATATATTGTTTTATTTTTAAAATTAGTCTTATATAACTCGAATTGTAACTTTTTAATGCATCAATGATTGTTATATATGTTTTAGCAAATATGAAATTAAGTTAAAAAATGAGGTGATGTATGAAAAAAAAAATTCTATTTTCATGGTTAATGCAAGTTATAATCTTATCTTACTATCTTATAAAAGATTTAAGTCATTATATTTAAAGAAGTTTTAAAATTTTAAGCAAAAAACATTTCCTCAATTAGAAATCCTATCAATGTTCATCCATTCAAAGTTTTGACCGTGTATGTTTTTTCAACATATTTAAAATATTAAATTTAGTCTAAGCTGTTTTTTCAACTCAATTAAAATTTTTAATTTAGTTGTATGTTTTTTCAACATATTTAAAATATTAAATTTAGTCTAAGCTGTTTTTTCAACTCATTTAAAATCTTTATTTTAGTTGTATGTTTTTCAAACCATTTAAAAGGGAAGTAAAAAAGAATAACAGACAATACACATTTTACCCTTCCAATCCTCTCATCCCCTCAAAACACTTCACGAGTCCATCGCCACTGCCGAACCACTGACGATCACCAAATGCCCTCTAACCCTCCATGATTTCAACTACTCTACAATCGAAACCACACCATCATCGATCTACAAATATTAGACAATGTTTGAACGCTATATTTATAGATCAAACAAATAATTACAAGTCAGAACAACGAGACTCGAAAAGACTCTAACCACGTATACCTCACGTCAATGCCCAACTCACAAACTCACACCATTCCTCGACACTGTGTGATAAGACACGGGTAAACAAAAATAAACGAAAAGTTCTCAATTTTTTTCGAAGATCTTAGAGATCTTAACATTTTTAAAGAATAACTTACATCCATTATGTCTTTCGGTATGAACAAAAACAAAACACATACCACTCACCCGAGAGTCCGAGACAATTAAAGATCTTGTCTCGGAACTGTTGCAACTCGAGTTTGAAGAAGAAACAAGGGATTTTTATTCCATATAGTTCGTATTTAAAGATAGAATCAAATAAATGTTTGCATTTTGGTAGGTTTGTGGGTACAAGATTTGTGAAGAAAGATGTGGCTACAAGATGTGCAAAGAAAGACAACAAGTCAACAACGTAAATGTAGAGATAAATTATATAATTGATTTAGGTTAGAATAAGTTAAGGCTCAATTTTATCTAAAACGAATTGGGCCTTGATTTGTTAAATTGTTGGTTAGTCAAAATGTCAAATAAATGAGCCATACGAAATTTTATATTCATAGGTTTATCTTAATAAACTTAATGGGTTATTGGGTTGTACGACTCTATATGAGTCAATAAAAGTAGGCTCTTTGGTTAACTAGATACATTACTTATATTGTATTTTGGTATTTAGTTAATGATAACATTAGTAGTTCTTTTAAGAAAGTGTTTTAAGAAAGAAAAAAAAACAAGTTTATATCATTTCCTCTCTTTTTTGATTTAGAGATAATAAGTTAACACACTTTTTTTACAAGTTTTTTTATACGTGATTTTTTTTAACGACGAGTTATTAGTTAGTGATTCCTGGTTAGTTTATTCGAATTATTAATTTCTTTTGTTGATAACAAGTGTATAAGCTTTCTAGATATTTTTTTAAAACTTTGAAGACTTTCGCCAAATAAAACTTAATCCTAGCTTTTTCACTTAAAATTTATGTAAAATATGTCATGTTTATAATATTAAGAAACAAATTTATTCTTTATTCTTATTTTAATTTTATTATCATCCCTATGTATGGCTATTATAGAAAAAAAAAACGTATAATCGAACAACGTCTGCTTGCTGCAAAAATATGTCACAGGGTATTCGCCGCTGCATTGCGCGGGTACCCTGCTAGTATTTATTATATACGTAGTATATATATTATGACATAATCTAGTTCAGTAGCTCTCGTTGCTAGCTTGAATCTTACTTTTAATAATACTGGTAGTTATCAGTTGCACATCAATTAATGAATTATAAATTTGCTGTACTGCTAGTATATCTTTTCTTGAGTAGTTTTGTTAAAATGGGTCCAACAAAACTGGACCAAAGCAATATAATCAATTTAAAAATATGGGGAATCGTTACAAAAATATTAAATGACATACATTTGGTAGAATATTATACATACCACGTAACCCTTCTATGCGATTCAAAATATCATCTAATAATACAAGTAGTGATTAGTATTTTCAAGCATAGAATATCACACGCATTTGAAAACACAATTTGTAGATATTGCTTGAATGTAGGTGGGAATGGGTCCGAGTGATGAACCTAATCACAACTAAATTAATGGGTGTGGGATCATACAACTCTCCCAACCTTCTTTGACCACAACAATCCCATCCCTCACCTTTCCTACACATATGGCGAAGACATAAACATGCTCAAAATCAAGTATAGAACTCAATAAAAAAGTATGATAACCGAACAGAAGTAAGCCAAATCGGTCGTGCAATCACTTATATAAAATACGAGGGATTAAAATTAGATGAGAATTCTTAAAAATTTAGATACAATCCTATAAAGAACATATATTTATCACCAATAGCATGGTTAAAAAAAGGTATATAGCCAGATTTTTTCTTTTATTTGTTTTTAACTTTTAATTTTTATATTGGATAGTCTTGATGCCTAATAATCCCTAATGTATGCGGTTTTTTCGCGTTCATATTGACGTGTCCTTTTTAACTATAAAAAAAGTGTAAAGTGATGAAACACCTTAATCTCAAGTGACTTTTAATATTACAAGAATGTATCCACACCAAAACACAACCTCTCTTCAATGTTCCTGTATTTTTCACTTAGATTTTTTTTCCTTCGTAAAGATCCATCATCTTTTGTAACCATAATAATTAAGAACAATAGCAACTATTCAACACTTAGGTCTATTTAATAGAATGAGAAAAGTTCTATAAGGAACATGCATCTAAAAAAGAATAAAGGAAGCAATCTATACCATCCAATATTAATCTTTTTAAATTTAATTAAAAAAACACATTTTCATCCTATTTCTTAAAAATTAAATATCTCTCAAACCGTTAATCGTTATGAAAAAATAATTATACCGTCACGACGGGAATTAAATTATCTTTCCATAGATATGCACTTCTATATACTTTCGGCGAACTTTTTTAAAAAAAATTCGTAAAAAAATCACATGTAATTCTCGAAAAATTACATGTAATTCTCGAAAACTCATGTTTGATTAATTATTTTAAAAATCACATTTGAATTTGTAACGTCACATGCGATTTGTGAAATCACGTGTATTTTTTTTGACGAGAATTTCAACATTGTAAAATCGTTAAAAGTATATGAAAATAACCGTCTATTAAATGACAAAAATATTTTCGTTATTATTTTAAAACCACACGTGATTTATGTGAATTACATTAAAATGTTTGAATCACATGTAATTTTGTTAATATATTAAAATGTTTGTTGCCATTAATATAAAATATGTTCATTTTACCGGGGTGGAGTCCCCTTTACCCAAAAAAAATATATGTAAAACAAATTAGCTTCTGAATTACATGTGATTCGTTGATAATTACATGTGATTTTGCTTGCATTACATATGATTAAAGCATACCGAAACCGTAACTTTTTCTAACAAACCCACATTAGATGAATCACATGTGATTTTTTTAATCACGTATTATGTTTTCATTTATGTAAAATATATAAAACAAATTGGCTTCTAAATTACATGTGATTTTGTTTGAATCACATGTAATTCTAATTCTGCTTGAATTGCATGTGATTCGGTGATAATTACATATGATTTTTCTTGCATTACATGTGATTCAAGCATTCCAAAACCTTAACTTTTTCTAACAAACCCACTTTAGATGAATCACATGTGATTTTTTTAATCACATGTAATCTTGTTAATATATTAAATTATCTGCTTGAATTACATGTAATTCGATGATAATTACATGTGATTTTGCTTGCATTGGATCACATGTAATTCGATGATAATTACATGTGAATTTGCTTGCATTACATGTGATTCAAACATTTCAAAACTTTAACTTCTTCTAACAAACCCACTTTAGATGAATCACATGTGTTTTTGTTTGAATCACATGTAATTTACCACGAATTACATGTAATGCAAGCAAATTCACATGTAATTATCATACATGGATCACAAGATAGCATACATGGATCACAAGACCACTTTAGATAGCATACATGGATCACAAGACCACTTCGGAAGGATGGATGATGTGAGGAATGGAAAGAAAATGTTATTTACCACGAATCACATGTGATTTACCACGAATTACATGTGATTTATCACGAATCGCATGTGATTTACTTGGTTTCTAGATTATTGGTATTAAAGTTGAAAATAAAAATCTATGAAAACATGTAACTTTAAAAAAAGACTAACGCGTCAAATGGGACGAAAGTTAGATGTAAAGTTATGTGAGTCTACATGAATCACATGTGATTTAAAGCAAAACTACATGTAATTATTTATAAAATCACATGTGATTTAAAGCAAGATTACATGTAATTTTGTATAAAATCACATGTAATTTGAGCAAAATTACATGTAATTATTTATAAAATCACATGTGATTTGAGCAAAATTACATGTAATTCACACAAAATTACATGTAATTTTCATTCAACACTAACTAACCACTTTATTACAAAAATCACATGTAATTCACACATAATTACATGTGATTTGCATTTAACACTAATAAACTATTTTATTACAAAAATTACATGTAATTCACACATAATTACATGTAATTCACACAAAAGTTAACGATTTACAGTGTTAAAAATTCTCGCCAAAAAAATTACACGTAATTTTTGAAAATTACATGTAATTTTTCGAGAATCACATGTAATTTTTTATGCGTAAATTTTTAAAAAAAAAAGTTTGCCGAAAGTGTATAGAAGTGCCTATCTATAGAAAGATAACTTAATTCCCGTCGCGATGATATAATTAGTTTTTCGTAACGATTAACGGTTTGAGAGATATTTAATTTTTAAGAAAGAGGATGAAAATGGGGTTTTAAATCAAATTTAAAAAGATTAATATAAACCATTAGATGGAACTTGAATGGATGGTTGAGATTGTTTCCTTCCTTTTTTTTTGATGCATATTCTATAAGGATCTCACCTCTTAATAGAATAATTACAAGTTAACCGCAGACAAAGAAAAAGTGTAACAAGCTAGATAATTTTTTAACAATTATTCATTAATTAATCACAAATTGTAATAAAATATAATTTCACAAATAAAATTCTAAAGTTGTTAAAAATAATAGTTCTATTGTATAGTTTCTATATAATGTGTTTTCTGGTTTAAAATTAGTTAATATCCTATGATTAATTCGAGCCAATATTTTTGACGAAGAAAAAGGTAATAACACCAAAAATATGTGAGCATAGTTTGCATAATGGTCAACTACAAGTGAAGTTAGGTGAGTATTAGGGGTGTTCAAAAAAACCGAGAAACTGATGAATCGAGCCGAACCGCTTAATCCGAAACCGAAAAAACCCGAAACCGAAGAAATCGAAAACGAAAAAAACCAAAACCGAAAATACCCGCTTATAACAGTTCGGTTACGGTTTTCATTTTTAGATATCCGTGGTTAACCGAACCGAACCGCACATATTATACATGAAATTTTTTAACTAAATATTCAAATTATAGTACATGTATTAATTGTATTAGTACCATACTTTTATTGTACAACGATTTTTTTACTCTTAATGTCAACTTTTTAAACATGTATGTGTAAATTTAACTAATGTGATCGTAGTTTATAAACATCGAATAAATATTTTTTAGTTAATATGTTATTTATGAATATTCTAATGCACTTTTTGGAACGAAATAATTTTTGTATGATTTTTGTCTATTCAATGTCATTGAATTATACGAAACAACATTCTATCTTTTAAACCATGCTATTATTTATAAACTAAAACTTGATGAAACTTATAAAATGATTAACCGTGACCCGAACCGTGGGTAACCGCTCATTTCGGGTAACCGCATGTTCGGTTAATCGCCTTGTATGGTTCAGTCACGGATAGTAAATTTAACTACCCGAACCGCGATGGATAGTTAAAATCGTCTAACTAACCGAACCGAACCGACCCGTGAACACCCCTAGTGAGTATTAACGATTTCTCTGACTTAGAAAGTGAATGATCAACTATACTATAGCCATTAATTTCAAAGTAAGCTAATATTGTCATCCAAGAAACAAAATATAATCTCTTATTGACATTGATGATCGGATTGAAGATATAGATACTATAGTTTTCTGATATAAAAAGTTCAACTTGATTATTATATTATATCCTTAATAAAAGGGGAATCTCGGTTGCTTATCAACAGTTCCCCCTTACACACTCCTAATATTATATTTCTCCTTCTCAAATACACACATATCTCACACATATCTCTCTCTCAACTGCTACTGTAGATCTATTAAAAAAGGCGATTTCACCCACGTTGCCAATTTGATCTATTGAAAGATGACCATGGTCGTTGATTTGGGTTAGAGGGTTAAAAATGGGCATCAGCCGCTGATTATGGGTGCACCAATTTTTTGTTTTGGGTTTGTGGTACACAAAAGGATCTTGCGGTTGAGATTGGAGGAAAAAATTATTGGTGAAAACTCTCTATTATTATCACACACACCGTTCTCTATTTCTCTCTCTGGATGTTTTGGTCATTGGGGCGATCGATCTTTGATATATGCCCTGTTTGGTGTGATTTTTTATCTCTGTGATGATCGATCTTTGGGATGATCGATCTTTTGGATCATCTGCCCTCTTTGGGATGATCTTCCATGTTTCTTGAACTGCTCTCTTTGGAAGGTATTTTGATGATAATTACTTATCTCAGTTGGTACCTTTAATTTATAACTTTAATAATAGAGTGGGATCTTTTTTCGTGCTTCATTAATTAACATAGGAATTGATGAATAAAAACAAGTTTTATTAGAGTTGCGACGTCCGTGTGCTGGCGAGGCAAATAATTTATTTTGCAGCCATGCCCGATGTCCACTTTTTTTAATATGAAGCTTTGATTAGAGCCTCATCATGAAGCGAAAGATAGTATGATTATTAAAAAATATACACGCACAACGCCTTCTTCACTAGGGATTTGATGTGTTGGCAGTTTATGGAAATCTATGAATGGGTCGGTTGGGGAGATTACTAGAATAGGCGCCTCACTTGCAACAATGATATATGGCAGCCTCTATTATCTTGGCGGGACAACGTAAGAATGTGTTTCCAGCCATGTCGGGTGAAAGACCCTTTTATTCGGTTTTTCCCATTGTGGCGAGGCAACCTGAATAAGGTTGCAGTCATGTTGGGCAATCCCGCTTATTTGTTGACTGATATGTATGTGGCACAACGTGGAAACAAAAGTGTGTGTTGCTTTCTTGAAAATCATTAACATTTGTAATTATGCAACGCTGTCACGCAATCATTCGTTGCCACTTTCTATGATTCGCCTTGCTTATGGCTTGACCTATAGCTTGGCGGGGTGACCGTTTGGTCGCACCCATGACGGGTGTTTCGTATGTTTCGATTGAAAGCTATACATGTTAGGTGTTTGGGTACCGAACATATACTAGAAGAACTACAATGCATGTATTGTAATATTATACGTCCCAGGCGATGATGACACTAATATTTTGTATATGCGGTCTACCGGCACCTGCATCTAGGCGAGGCAGTCACACAGAGTGGGTAGTTGCAGCCGTGCGAGGTTTTCGGTCTGACGCCTATACTATGAGATCTGAGCCGCCTCTGTTGTATAACATAACGAGAGAAGCCACCATGTGTATCTATGTGAGAAAAAAGGTTGCAAAAGTTTGGTTTTGGTTCCTCACATGCGAGGAGATCGAGAGAATACAAACTGCAGCCCTGTATCATCATGTTTTTTCCTACTACTCCTACTGATGTTCTTGGAATTGGCCTTGCTCTTGACAACTTGGTTGAATCTTGCATGATCGTTTAAGTTCCCGTTGATGTATGTTTAACATTTGGTGTACAAGGTAGAACTTATCTTGAGAGTGGAAGTTTTTCTGAGCCTCAAGCAGCTTAATGGAAGTGAGGCTGGAACTTTTTCAGAAGTAGGTTCAGATCACCCAAAATCTACGAGGAACGGCTAATGTGCAATATACTTGGTTTGAGGTTTTTGGCGGTGCACCATCTGGTGGTATGTTTTACGGGAATAATGGACCAAAAATTGGGAGGTACGCCTATTGAGTTCACTTTTCAGTCATTTATTTTTACCATAGCAGTTATGAATAAACATGTTATGTTTCTTTTTTTTTCTGGCGTGGAAGATTTTTTTAAAGCCTTCCAAATTACAGTAGAAACTATGGTTTTTAAGAGTAATATAGTTGCTAAAAAATATTTACTAAAAAATATTGTTGCCGCCGCTTATGGCATGTGACAATGACGATGGGTGTGTGACCATACTCATCGTCTCATAAGCTGAAAGAAAAAAAATGCTTTTTTCAGAACGATGGCCTTTTGCACCAGCGACCTTTGGGCATCATTAGATTGGATGTGTGGCGTTGTAGGTTGGTTGGTTTGGGTGGTTTCTTTTGTGGGTTGTATTGATTTGTTCTGCATACGCATAAATATGATGTCGGGTTGTAACAACTGATGTTAATTATGCTGGAACGAGTTAGCAGGCCTACGGATTTTTAAAGGCCACCAGTCCTTTTGTTGCCGCCACACGTGGCAGGTGACAATGGTGATGGGTGTGTGACCACGGTGATCGGGTAAAAAAAAAGTTCCTGCTGTCACTATGGTTAAAACAATGTGACTATTAGAAAACCAATTCTCATTTTTCCAAGGCGATGATGATAATATTTGACCATCCGTAAGCGGATTCGAGCAGGTTCTGGATTTTGAGCCTCTTGGCGGGGCAAGCTTTGTATGTTTGCAGCCAGAAGTCACATATTTTAATATCCGATCTCTCACTCACCTGAGCCTCAAATGTGGGTTAGATAATGGGTGATGATGAATTTTTTTGCATTTATGTTTGGTCCGACAATAGCTTAATGACGCACGTCTCTTGGCATGGCGACCATACCCATTATGTGGTTGCAGCCACGACGTGTGTTTGGTAGTGTCCTATATCTACATATCTGAGCCCCATTATCCACTTTTTTCTATTACTAAGTTTTAATCTGAGCCCCGTGTATCTGGTTCACTTAGTAATAGAAAAAAGTGTAACTTGGTGCTTTAAAATGCTGCATTGCATGAGGACATGGCAATGGTCAAGTGGAGGGGAGTTGATAAGTGTGAAAACACTCATCAATAATGATCCAAAAACCACTAAAAACACTGTCAAATACATAATATTTAACTTTAAAATATCAGAATTACGCGTGTATTTGTGTTTCATGTGTTTTCAGGTAAGAAAGATACATTTTGGAACAAAGAAGCGTTTTCAAGGGATTTATATCACAAAAGACGAAGAAAAGGACGATAAAGCTTTTGAGGACCTTACTTGCCGTTATTTCAAAGATCAAGGGCTCAAGTTGCAACTTTTGACAAAATGAAGGATGAAAGGAATTTATTTAAAAAATGTATATACATTTAGGAAGAAAAATAAAAAAAAAAGAAGGACCAAAAAGAAATAAGATGAAAGTTTATTAAACTTTTCATTTATATGTGGCCAAATTGACCAAACCGGTCAAAACTAACACACAAAACACATTTACTCGTGTCTTCTTCGTTCCCAAATGAAGAGAGAGAAAAGGAAATTTAATCGGTTCATCCTTCTCCACTTCAAAACCTGCAATCGAAAATCAAAGACTATCCACGAAGATTCAGCCGAAGCCTTCAACAGCAAAAGTGCTCATCTCAATCTCCTCTACACGATGATATGAAGGAATTAGATCAAGAATCAATGGAGAAGAAACGCCCAAATTGTGATGAAGAAGAAGGACGAGTAGATCCTCGTATTTAATACGTGGCATTCGCTGATTGGTGGAGCCACATCACAACTTCCCTCTCGAAGGCTATAAAAAGACATGAAGACCTCATTTGCAATCGGTTAGATTAGGTGTTAGTTTTCACATAGTTAGATTAGTTAGAATAGATAGTTAGGTTTTCTTTCAAAGTTTATCAATTTTCAGTTAATCTTTCAGTTTAAAGTTTGTTAGAAATCAGTTGAGATTAGTTAATTGTCAGTTGTAACCGAATATTTTCCTCCATTAATGAAATAACAAGCTTTTCATTTTAATCTTTCTTCTTCACTGCTTCTTTAAATTTCATGAAATTTCGAGAGTAACCTTGTGTTTTGATTCTGATGAGAAATTTTAGAGCTTAGTAGCTACGTTTGGATAAGCTTGATAAATAAGCCGACGAGGCTTATTGCTTCTTGGATAATACAGATTTTTGATCGTTCTTAGTCATTTCCATATGTTTAGTTTCTGAAGTTCAAGGTTTCAAAGTTTTTACTGATTAATATAGATATTACTTAAGTTCTATAACTCATTCGAGTCTCTAGGAATTTTTGTTAAGATTTTAGATGAATTCAGTAAATAGGATTTTAGATACAGGTAATGTAGCTTAATGAATTCCTATAGTTTCGGTTCAGCAGTTGATCCAAAGTTCAGTTTAACTGGATTAGTCGATTTCGATATTTTCTTGGATATTCTATTTCGCAGGATTCTTGTTTCGAGCTTTCAATTTTGCCAGCCATCGAATTTGAGCTAATCAATCTGTTAAACTGATAATATAGAGTTTCGGTTGCACAACCTTTATTCTTGCAGGTTTCAGAATCGAGAAGTTTTGTTTTGTTTTTCTTTGCTCGTTTTCGATTTGATTATGCAGGTATAATTTGAAGTTTATGCAGTTTCCGTTATTGGTAGACTTAATCCGTCAGTTTCAGTAGGAATCGTGTGGAGGTAAAGCGTTTTCTTAAGCGAGCTCAGCGCTCCGCTTCTCCCACAACGGAGGCGTCGGATGAATAGGTCAAGCACCTAGTTAATTTTCTGCATAATCGTAGTTAGAATTTTTTTAGCTGTGGTGTAAAATTTAGTTGCTGCAATCTTGCATTTTTACTTGATCTGTGATTCCATTCAGGATTTATTTCTTTTAAAATTCTTGCATAACCTGTTTACTTGTGATTGGTATAACCTGTTTCTAGCTAGACTTTTATCAATATATTGGTTCAAATGGCTTTATTCGTTTAGTCTTTGAGTGAATATTGATTCCATTATAGAAGTAATGTTAGTCTGTGCAAAATAAAGACAGTCAAAGTTTTAGTTTAATAGGAAAATTGTTAATTCATTTCATGTTTTACAATTCTATAATACTTCATTTTGGCTCGTTATGATATATGCATCAGTTCTAATCCTTTTCTTTAAATCATTTTCTAGTTGTTGGATAAAGAATTGTATGTTACGTTTGTTAATTGGGCTTTTAGTTTCCAATTGGGCCAATTAGTGGTTGTGTAATTGATCAGTATTCGATTTGGCAATTATTAGTTTTAAGCTGATTTACATTTTAAGAAATTCATTTCCTATGTCATTTAGTTTAGTAGTAATATTAGTATATGAATAGTTTAGAATATTAAATTGATAGTTTTTCTCGTTTTGTGTGCCAAATAGTATAAATTTATATTTTGCATTTTTCATTTTGTGCATTTTAATGATTTACGTGCAAAGTGTTTTAGCGTAGTACGTATTATGTAGAGATTAATATTTTTACCTTTTTACATGCTTTTTTGTGCCAAGTAGAAATAGAATACCAAAATAATCTTTTGTTAACCAAAAACAATTAAGTCTTTGCTAGAAAACGTTATATCAATTCGAATCGAGCTGAGAAGACAACTACACTAAAAATGAAATATTAAATGGCGCCGCTGCCGGTTCTTTTCGTGAAGATTAACGATTTCGAGTGAGACGATTGGATTTTGGGATCCGTTCACTTTGTGAACGTTATTTTTACATATTATAATCAAAAACATAAAAAAATCAAAAAGATAAAAATACAAAAAAAAAAATCAACAAATCAATTCTTTTCCTAAAGAATTGAACCAAAAAAATAAAAAAATCCAAAAAGTAATCTTTTTCCTAAAAGATTACAACAAAAATATATATTATATCGTTTTCATCGTTTTTACGTACATATAGTATTTTTCTTAAAAAATCAAATAAATACAAAAATATTTTTGATATATTATTATATGTAAATAAGTATACGTAGATACGAACAACCAAGTTACCTATCTCCATAAGTATTGCCGAGGCAATACACCGTGTTGAGGGGCGTTCCGGTCCTTGACACGCGTATCGATCCAATTTAATTAAGCAAGAATAGATAAATACTTCCAATAGGCAATAATTCGAAGAATACAAACTACAAAGTGAATAGAAAGGCGATGTGCTATAAAATGCCATCTAAGGGTCAATAGGTACTTAAGTGCTTCGCGCCACCTAACCCCCCATTCACTAGTGCGTATTCTAAGAAGGAAGGCTTTATTGGGGGTCTTGCACCCAAGTAGTAATTATATATATACTTTCTTGTGGATATTTCATATCGAACCTCGAAGAGGATAATCCTTTTCTCTTCAAAGTCGACCGAGGGCTACTCCCTCATTCCTCGTGTTTACTTACACGTGTACTCGCACACGTGTAAACATACCACCTTTGGTGTATTACTTCCTTCCCAGAGGAAGCTTTTAAACGTCATTTTACTTGTATATACATTCGGCCACCTTGTTAAACATGAATACTCGTTCCATGTTGGAGATTTTGCAACAACGATCCGCAACGCTAATTATTCGTCTTGTTCGAATTGTGGTGGTCCACACGATACGTATTTATGTGATCAAAATAATGGTTATTATAGGGAGGGATATGCTTACAATGGAACCGAGAACCCTAATTTTCGACCTAACATTCAAATGGACTACACTTGTAATGACTATATGGGCTATTCCGGTTTTTCATCACAACTTCCACCATCATTTCATGATCAAACCTTTAATGAGCCATACCAAAACCAAGGATTTTCCGATTATGAGGGTTTTCAAAATAATGATAATTTTCAAGGCTATAATCAAGAAACCTTTCATAATCAAGGATTTTCAAACAATGAAGGCTTTCAAAATGATGAGAATTTTCCATGCCATAATCAAGACACCTTTCAAAATCAAGGGTTTTCACATTCGACCATTTTGCCACACATGGATACTCGTCCTATTTTGGAGATATTACAAGACGAGCAATATCAAGCTATGTATGGGCCTTGTGCGACTTGTGGAGCATCGCATAATGAAAATAATTGTGATCTATACGCGAGTAATTATGATCAAGGGTTTGATGAGGATTTTCAAAATCAAGAATTTTTAAATCAAGACGATTTTCAAAATGAAGAAAAATTTCAGTGTCCTAATAAAAAAGCCGTTAACAATCAAGGCATTTATCATTTCTTGAGTAAAGACGCTTTTAATATGGTAATGCAAGCACTTGAGTCAATGCAAGAGGCAACTGATCCGAAAATCTTAGGCTTGAGCACATACATCTTGCAACACATGAGACCGAACGATGCTTTACCTGATGATGAGCCTTATTTGAGAGTAGATGTTGAGGATGATACACTTAGTGATGTTCCTATTATAGACCCTTCCATCTCTCCACCGACTATACTTGAGCCAAACACACCTTCATCACCTTTACCTCACGTGGAACCCACCGACTCTTTAACCATGGGGGACGAGCCTCTTAGCACTAATACAAACACCAATTCGGATGAATTAACTTCTTCTAGTGTTGAGAACCTTATCCCAATCCAAAGAGAGCTTGAGAGGGTTTCCAATGAACCATGTGATGAGCTTTGTGTTGATACCTCTTCTCCTCATGATCACATTGAGATTTTATCACATATTGACCTTCATGCTACTACTAGTGATTTTGGTGACTTTGATCTTGATGAATTGTTTAAAGAAAGGGATAATGAGATTGAGGAAGAATTTGTGAAAGGCTTTCCACAAATAGAGGATGAAAATTGTGATTCTAGTGACGCGTCTTATGCTATATCATCAGATGATTTGTCTTGTCAAGATAACATTCCTAATTTGGATGAAGAGTTTGCTCCTATAGGAAAAGTGGATCCTTCTCCTCTACCACCATATGATTCTTGTGATGAACCCTTTGATGATCTTTCTGATAGTGATGAGTCTTTTACTTCTGATGATGATGACTCCATTTCTTCTATGACTCCTTCACCTATTCCTCTAAGTGATTTTGTGATACATTCAAATCCTCTTTTTGAGACATGTTTTGATAACCCACTTTTTGAGGAGTGTGAAGAACCTAATAATGAGTCTATAGAAGAAGAACCCTTGATTGAATATCCTTCACTGGTTTTTGAGGATACACCTATTGATTTTCATGATCATATCATCCCTTTGAGTGATTCTCTCATTAATACACCTCCTTTTGAGCCTTATGTTCCCACCCTCCCACCCTTGAAGTTGGTTATTGATGAAGATCCTTTCCTCTTAGAGATTGATACTTTTTCATCTAAGGCACCTTTAGAACTCAAAACCTTTGATATGGACTCTTTTATGGAGATTGATGCCACCATAGAGGATACTCTTGCACAATTTGATATAGGGGTCAACGATAGTGTTTCTAATTTGGAAGAGGAGGTTCGTCTTATTACTACATTTCTTTTTGGGAACATAGAGCCTACACCTCCTCCACAAGATACTATTTCTCTTGATACTCTTTTCATTATGCCTTCTATGGAAGATTACCCACCTTTTGATGATGATGATGATGAGCCTAACATGGACATAATAGTTATGAATGTTTTGATACCTACACCTTCATATTCTCATGATGCTTTGATCACTAAGGGGGAATCTTATATGGTTGACACGGGCTCATCTTCTTATTTTCCCATGAAGGGAAAGGTTTTTGATCCTGGGATACGTATGTTTGGGAAAAATTGGTTTTCATCTACTCCACTTAAGAGTGTGATTTCGATTGATCTGGGCTTCTTGTATGAGCTTACTTTAGTGATGCTACCTACTTTGGAGTTGTTCACTTGTCGAGATGGAAACTTTGTATTTGATCCTGGGGTGCTTCCTATTTGAGAGCTTTCGTATGTTGGACAAACTTGAGACACGTTGGACCGTTCCATTTATCGAGGCGGATATTGTAAATCTTATAGTAAATGGCAACGTGCTAAGTTTGAGTGTATCATGTGAGATGTGCTTCAAAGTGGATATTCTTTAGTCTCCATGATGGTTTCCCCAAGGACAACTTAATTTGGGGCCGAGTCGAGCTAGCGACTTAGGGTTAAAAAAACTCAAGCATTGAATAACTAGGTTAGAAAACGTAGAGTAGATTTTCAATAGGTTAGGTTTAGTTAAAAGGATGTTATAGTAGAGTTGAAGTGGAGGGGTGCCTTTCTTTGTCTTTTCGTGTTTGTTTCAAGGGTTGCTCTCTCTCATTTCATGCTTGGAGCTTATGGAGGAGGCCCGTGTATCTGGTTCACTTCGATTGGTTTTTGCTATTGCGATATTCAAAACATTTGTGCTTAAAATGAATACCCTTTAGTTGTCTCTTCCTTAACTTGAGTTAAGCAAGGTTATCAATGTCATAAGTGTAGGGTAGTTCACTCCAATACTCTTAAACATTGAGGACAATGTTTATCTTAAGTGTAGGGGAGACTTCTATCGAAGTGACCTTACCTAGACCATTGCCTTAACTTCATGATAATTGGGAAAATTAATTTTTCAAACATTTTTCAAATTTTTGATCTACTTTGGCCACCAAAAATATGCATTCATAATTTTTGCATCAATTATTTTGCATAACACATTTGCATTGTATATATTTCTTCTTTTATTTTTCATCAAATATAAAAAAGGAAAAAATAAATAAATAAAACATGGTTTTAACAAATTTAGACTTCTTTGACATATTAGACCCGCCATGGATATTTTGACTCAACCCGAGGTTGCTTATTAAGCATTCTCTAGCTAGTATCCTTAACCATGTAGTCCTTCATTGGTCTATTAGGCTAAGCATCCACCAATCTCATTATTTGAAATTTTAAATTTTTGAAGAATGGGAAATGATAGAGTTGAAGCAAGTATAAAAGGGCTAGATAAACTTCATGATAATTACTTGTGGTTAAACCCTTCTCTTCTTAACCTCTATTTTCTTCGCATGTATATAATTGTTAATAAATAATCAAGAACGGTTTTAATTGGTTTGTAATCTCTTATGCATTTTTGGCTAATCATTCATGGTTGGTATAAGTACGTCTTAAGATTCTAAGTTAGAACGTTTTATGTGTACTAGACTTATGTCATGCTCAATATTTAGCGGGTGTTTTTCCTTTTATTCTTTTCTACTTTCTTTGTGAGGAATAAAGAAAAATAAGAGCGGCTTATAAAAAAAAATGAGTGGCTAGAAAAAAAAAGAAAAAAAATAAAAGAAAAAAAAATAAAAAAATATATACAAGACTCCCAAGAGGGGCAGTGTGGTGTTAATTATAGTGACTATTGAGTTCCAATATTACCTTGACGGGTTGCGGGGATTCAATAGATTGCTCCAATCCAGTATTACCTTGACGGGTTGCGGGGTTGAAGATCCAAAGTCTCAAAAAGGCGGAGGATGTAAATTATTGCATGAGTTTTATTTTTCTTTCCTTAGCGAGTGTGTAGCTACTTATGAAAGCATGACATGAGGATTTTACACATAAGGCGAATGACTTATTACTCTTGAAACGGACTTATATTAATTGTGAGCGGTTTTTCAAGTAATGTATGAGAGGATTACTTAGGGTTAAAACCGTGCTTCCTTATTTTTGGATTTTACACTTCTTATACTTCACACTTGAATAAAATGACAAATTTGCCCACAAGCAATTTGCTCAAATAATAACCGGTTCCACATTTAATTGTTATGAATAAGTTGATGCACTTTTTACTTGTGAATACAATGATCCAATTTTTAAGCTTGGTATGGGGAAAGTGAAACTTGAGGGTGATAAGTGTCCATGGTACCAAAGCCCTAATTTAAGTCATTGATTTCTTTATGAGTTATTTCCATCAAATCATTTATGAAAAATCAAAAATACATAAATAGAATTGTTTTCTTTGCATTGCATTATAAATATTCAAAACCATTCATCATGTAGTATAGTTTAGTTTATTAAATCATAAAATGGCCAAGGTTGGTTAATTATGAGAAAAGTGCAACTTGGTGCTTTAATATGCTGCATTGCATGAGGACATGGCAATGGTCAAGTGGAGGGGAGTTGATAAGTGTGAAAACACTCATCAATAATGATCCAAAAACCACTAAAAACACTGTCAAATACATAATCTTTAACTTTAAAATATCAGAATTATGCGTGTATTTGTGTTTCATGTGTTTTCAGGTAAGAAAGATACATTTTGGAACAAAGAAGCGTTTTCAAGGGATTTATATCACAAAAGACGAAGAAAAGGACGATAAAGCTTTTGAGGACCTTACTTGCCGTTATTTCAAAGATCAAGGGCTCAAGTTGCAACTTTTGACAAAATGAAGGATGAAAGGAATTTATTTAAAAAATGTATATACATTTGGGAAGAAAAATGAAAAAAAGAAGGACCAAAAAGAAATAACATGAAAGTTTATTAAACTTTTCATTTATATGTGGTAAAATTGACCAAACCGGTCAAAACTAACACACAAAACACATTTACTCGTGTCTTCTTCGTTCCCAAATGAAGAGAGAGAAAAGGAAATTTAATCGGTTCATCCTTCTCCACTTCAAAACCTGCAATCGAAAATCAAAGACTTTCCACGAAGATTCAGCCGAAGCCTTCAACAGCAAAAGTGCTCATCTCAATCTCCTCTACACGATGATATGAAGGAATTAGATCAAGAATCAATGGAGAAGAAACGCCCAAATTGTGATGAAGAAGAAGGACGAGTAGATCCTCGTATTTAATACGTGGCATTCGCTGATTGGTGGAGCCACATCACAACTTCCCTCTCGAAGGCTATAAAAAGACATGAAGACCTCATTTGCAATCGGTTAGATTAGGTGTTAGTTTTCACATAGTTAGATTAGTTAGAATAGATAGTTAGGTTTTCTTTCAAAGTTTATCAATTTTCAGTTAATCTTTCAGTTTAAAGTTTGTTAGAAATCAGTTGAGATTAGTTAATTGTCAGTTGTAACCGAATATTTTCCTCCATTAATGAAATAACAAGCTTTTCATTTTAATCTTTCTTCTTCACTGCTTCTTTAAATTTCATGAAATTTCGAGAGTAACCTTGTGTTTTGATTCTGATGAGAAATTTTAGAGCTTAGTAGCTACGTTTGGATAAGCTTGATAAATAAGCCGACGAGGCTTATTGCTTCTTGGATAATACAGATTTTTGATCGTTCTTAGTCATTTCCATATGTTTAGTTTCTGAAGTTCAAGGTTTCAAAGTTTTTACTGATTAATATAGATATTACTTAAATTCTATAACTCATTCGAGTCTCTAGGAATTTTTGTTAAGATTTTAGATGAATTCAGTAAATAGGATTTTAGATACAGGTAATGTAGCTTAATGAATTCCTAGAGTTTCGGTTCAGCAGTTGATCCAAAGTTCAGTTTAACTGGATTAGTCGATTTCGATATTTTCTTGGATATTCTATTTCGCAGGATTCTTGTTTCGAGCTTTCAATTTTGCCAGCCATCGAATTTGAGCTAATCAATATGTTAAACTAATAATATAGAGTTTCGGTTGCACAACCTTTATTCTTGCAGGTTTCAGAATCGAGAAGTTTTGTTTTGTTTTTCTTTGCTCGTTTTCGATTTGATTTTGCAGGTATAATTTGAAGTTTATGCAGTTTCCGTTATTGGTAGACTTAATCCGTCAGTTTCAGTAGGAATCGTGTGGAGGTAAAGCGTTTTCTTAAGCGAGCTCAGCGCTCCGCTTCTCCCACAACGGAGGCGTCGGATGAATAGGTCAAGCACCTAGTTAATTTTCTGCATAATCGTAGTTAGAATTTTTTTAGCTGTGGTGTAAAATTTAGTTGCTGCAATCTTGCATTTTTACTTGATCTGTGATTCCATTCAGGATTTATTTCTTTTAAAATTCTTGCATAACCTGTTTACTTGTGATTGGTATAACCTGTTTCTAGCTAGACTTTTATCAATATATTGGTTCAAATGGCTTTATTAGTTTAGTCTTTGAGTGAATATTGATTCCATTATAGAAGTAATGTTAGTCTGTGCAAAATAAAGACAGTCAAAGTTTTAGTTTAATAGGAAAATTGTTAATTTATTTCATGTTTTACAATTCTATAATACTTCATTTTGGCTCGTTATGATATATGCATCAGTTCTAATCCTTTTCTTTAAATCATTTTCTAGTTGTTGGATAAAGAATTGTATGTTACGTTTGTTAACTGGGCTTTTAGTTTCCAATTGGGCCAATTAGTGGTTGTGTAATTGATCAGTATTCGATTTGGCAATTATTAGTTTTAAGCTGATTTACATTTTAAAAAATTCATTTCCTATGTCATTTAGTTTAGTAGTAATATTAGTATATGAATAGTTTAGAATATTAAATTGATAGTTTTTCTCGTTTTGTGTGCCAAATAGTATAAATTTATATTTTGCATTTTGCATTTTGTGCATTTTAATGATTTACGTGCAAAGTGTTTTAGCGTAGTACGTATTATGTAGAGATTAATATTTTTACCTTTTTACATGCTTTTTTGTGCCAAGTAGAAATAGAATACCAAAATAATCTTTTGTTAACCAAAAACAATTAAGTCTTTGCTAGAAAACGTTATATCAATTCGAATCGAGCTGAGAAGGCAACTACACTAAAAACGAAATATTACCGCCACCCTACAACCACCATAAGAGGTGGTTTGTGATCTTGGATCTTGGAATTTTAGTGATTGATCGTGTTGGTTCTTCGTCCTTTTGATCTACGAATTCGGTAAATCCTTTTTAAATCTTTTCTTTTGATTTAATCTTTTTATAAATCAAGAACATGTGATGTTTTTACAAAAACTTAATAATTAAACATGGATCTAACATGATTTGGTGTTAAATAAAATCAAAAGGGTGTTTTAAGGGGTGTTTGTTTTTGGCCGCAGGCTGCACCGAACCCGAATGGGTCTCGGTTTGCCAAGCCGACCACCACCAAGACCATATGGTCTTGGTTGGTGCGTGTGGGTCCCACGGCAGCAGTAAAACACGGGGTACCCCGAGTTGGTTCAGGGTACGGTGTCGATTTCATGTCCGGTTCATTGTTTTTAGCTTAGATCCGGTTCATGGTGTATGTTTAGTTTTTTTTTTATGTTTATGATCTTATGTTAAAATTAAATTAATAAAATGATATGATTAATTTAATAACATGACTTAGGTTATTTTAATTATTATAAACATGAAATTAATTAACCTAAGTATTTGTATATTTAAGACTTATAATTAATTAATTATTTTAAAACCATGGATATAATTAATTAATTAACATGACTTAGGTTATATTATTAATATATAATAATACATATTTTAACCTAAGTATTTAACTTATTTAATTAAAAACATGTTATACTTTAATTAAATATTTTAACCTATAGTTTAATTTAATTACATGAAATAATTATTAAACTATACCTTATATCATATGACTTAGGAAATAATCATGAGAACACTTAGGCTTATATACTTAGCTTATTTAACCAGCTTATTTCTAATTATGGAAACTTTCTATTTTTAGAAACTTAATTAAATAAGGCAGCTAATCTATTTATGGAAACCTTCTATTTTTAGAAACTTATTTATTTCAGGCAGCTAATCTATTTATGGAAACTTATTTAATTAAGGCAGCTGATCTATTTATGGAAACTTTCTATTTTTAGAAACCTATCTATTTTAAGCAGTAATTCTATTTTTGGAAACTTTCTATTTTTGGAAACTTTCTATTTTTGGTAACTTTCTATTTTTGGAAACTTTCTATTTTTGGAAACTTTCTATTTTTGGAAACTTTCTATTTTTGAAAACTTTCTATTTTAGGAAACCTGCTATTTTTGGAAAGTTACTTATTATTACACAGTAAGTATAATAACACATGAAATACCAGAAATACTTAATCAGATTAAACAGAATATAAGATTAAACACAGTTTAAGGCTTTAAAACAGTAAAACATGGTAAGAACACATAAAATAAGCTAAGACATGAAATAAAACCAGCTACGTATTTAGTAAGCAGATACTTATTCATGTATGTATTTATGTAGCACTAGTGATTCAGAAGTAGGATTCCTCTCAGTTCATCTTCTTCGTTCACTGGACATAAGGTACGAATTCCCGTCCTTTTAGTATGGACATTCTTTCCTTATTAGGATTCCCCGTATGCAGCCAACTGTTTTCCTGTATTATAAGTTATGTGTTTGATTGCTTATGTTTAATTAAGATTACCTATAGCCATATACATGCATGACCAGTTTCACCTAGTTATGGAGGTACCATAACCATAACATTAGAGGCACTGATGTTATGACTTCACCATGGCAGAGTGATTGCTCGTGGCGTCCCTTCAGCTTTTGGCCATTTATTTATATTTATCATGTGGGGCGTATGGGTGCATCCTAGTTACATGTTTTATTCAGGATTTCATGGTGAATGTGGTGTGTGCCTTGCATCCTTCACAAGGAGCTGATCCCTCCTACCCAAAAACCAGTATATTAAATTAGAGGCAGCCCCTCTAAATTGCATGATGAGGTCACCCCTCCAAGTATTCATGCACGGTGGATTTTCATGACCTATATTGACAAATGGTAAAATATGACAAACAGTTTTTATAAGATAAACATAAGACTTTCAAACTATTAAAACCAGTTTTATTACGACTTAACCAGGTTACTCGGGACTTAGTTTTCTTCCGCTGTTATTATGTTATATGCTTATCCTTTTCATGCTTTATTGTACATCCGTGCACTGAGCGTATTTGCTCAGCCGTTTTCCTTTTCTATGTTCTCAAAACGCAGTACTCAGGGACGCTCGTAGACACTAAGAGTACGTGCATATGGACTGGAAGCTGTCTAGCCTTCTTTACATTATGCGTTTCCTTTCTTATGATACTTATGCTTTGGACATTGTTTAGTCCTTTCCTTTATTATACTATGTTTGTGTGTGATGAGCTTTACTTTTGGACTACCGATGTTTGATTTCGGTATTTTCCTTTTATGGTCAAGTAATGTTTAGACATTTTTCCTTGTATGCTTTGATGACACGCCATAATTTCTGTGATATTTCCATTTCCAAAATGGGGTGTTACATTGCTTTTTTAGGATCGAGATGTGAATCGCAAGTTTTATTCTGTTTTAAATCTGCGCAAGGCAATTTGTTCATTGGACCATGTGCAACTCACGGAGAGGTACATTATTAGAATTTATAGAACAATGTGATGGATTTTTTGTTTCACTTTTATATAACGAAAACCGTTAGGGATAATTTTTTTGTGATTTTTTGTTTGTTGTATATAGATCAGGGCATGTAGACGAGCAGATACGAATGGCGTAGATCGGAATCGACCTAAGCTTGCTAGATCACAAGAGAATAAAATTCAAATCATTGTAGGACAAGAGTTTTCAAGGTATAAATGTAAAATATTCTATGAAGTTCTACTTCCTACTGTCGCACGTGTTTTTTTAAAAAGATATAAACATTTTTGATTGTTTGAATAAAATGTTAGTCGTGAAGATAAATAGCAGTAGGCTGATCCCTTATTGTTTGGCTTTTTGTGTACAGAATATGTTGAAGATGAATAGCAGTAGTAGTCCAGCTCCCTATTGTACGAGATAACGGTACTTTACGTGATCTCCTAAACTGTGTCACTGATATTTTTTAGTGAACTATCTTATACTTTAGACGGGTTTTTCATTATATTAACTGCTGTTATGGTTTTGAAATTCTGAGGTATGAAAAAATACTTAGGAATACGATTGGTTATGTTTTGTAGTGAACAAAAGTTGATCATACTTCAGAAATGTGTAAAGCATGATCGTCTGATGATTACATACGAACCTTTCAGAAAAGTAGACTAGGGAATATAAAGGTAGTTACATATATATTGAACCTGAATTTTTCATGATATAGATTATAAACAGATGATAGCTAAGAATAAAAAATACTAGACATCTTGATTTCGGTCATATGATGATTGTGATACTCATTTGTAATGCCTTAAGGCCAAAACAACAAGTTTGTTGAATGCCTGCTACTAAATATCTGCGGTTGATGTTAGAACTTAAAAACTGATATAGGTTTTTGATGGCTTAATCGTTTTCTGTTGTTTTTTTCGTGCATACGGTGAGAATTGATCAACTTAGGTTGCCTGTGGCAGAGTGCTTGAATTTTTTTTCCTTCGGCAACTAACTGTCTATCAGAATAAACGATAAATCCATCTCACATGTTATAAGCAAAACTCGAAGTCATGCTATATAGATACTTACTTAAAAGCTTAAGCATCTACCACTGAACTACCATATTTAAACATACTCTTTCATTATTTGATTTACTGATGTTATAATCAATTCATTAAATACCTTACCTTAAACATTTTTTTAATTGTTTTGCAGGTTGACACAAATGTTACCCCGTGTTGGAGTCAACCCAGAAATATCTTTCGCCTAGGCTGTGCAAGTTGGAGGATCAATTAACATTGTAGACACAATAAAACTCTTGCCAAAAGCGCCCGCCCTTCGCGCCGCAGCGAAGCGCGGGCAAAAACCCTAGTTATATTTTAAAAAACAAATGGCACGTATAAAAAGTCAAACGCACATGTTTGGTTAAACCAATGGACCTTCCCACCCAATTACAAAAAGGCAACCTGATTCTATGGTAAACCCGATTCTAGCAAATAAAAATGACATATTTAACATTCTAGTATTTCATCTATGTAAAAAGGTAAAAAAAAAAATAAAACAAACAGTCAATGTCATATGGTTTTTGCTTAGTTGTGAAAGAATGACACATGTCTTGTCCTAGGCACTGTCATAGTTAAGTGAGCGGAGACTTTGCATAAAAACTAAACATGATTTGAATACCAAAAACTAATTTTTCATTTTAATTTCAATTTTAATCCAATTGATAAGATTAAGAATAAAATTTATTTTCAAACATTAATATTTCCCAAATAGTTAATTTGACAAAAACATAACATTGCAAAAAAAAACATTTAACTATACACTTTAGACAAAATTTAATTATATGCTATATGATACACTTTCGACAAAAAAATAATTCGTTTTCTTCACGTTCTTTTCACGTTTTTTTCGTTGTCGAAAATTATCATATATGATACTAATATCATATATGATGTAAGAGTTAGGATCTAATAAGAAGATTAACTAAATTAAAAAGAATACAACCACATATTTCAAATGCACCTACAAAGTCATATGAATCTCCCCTTAAATTTTTCATCCTTATCTGAAATATGTGCCTAGAAATACCTTCTTATTCTTCTCATTTTAATTTCACTTCTTATTGGATACTTGTTCTATGATGTAACACCAGTATCATATTTGATACTATAACTTATCATATATGATATAAACCAATATCATATATGATTTGACAATAATTTATGATTTAACACTGGTATTATATATGATCAAACACTATTATCGCATATGATATTTCATGTAAATTTTAAGAACATGAAAGAAACTGAAAAGTATATCATAGTGCATATCTGTAGAAAGATAACCAAATGTCCGTCGCGATGATATTTTTTTCGTTTAACACTTAACGGTTTAGGAGATATTTAAATAAAATATAGGTAAAAAAATAAACTATATTTAATCTTATCAAATGAGATGGATGGTGAGAATAAATCCCCTCAAAATCTATTAAAAGTATGATATCCAAAATAACTCTCCTCTAATAAGAAATATGTTATATTAAGTTCTACTAACTATGAAAACAAAAATCATACTTTTTGATAATCTGGTTTAAAATTTAAACAATATTTACAACATAAGATCGCAAAACTGTAACAATATTCGTTGAAATTGAATTTGAGGTCCCGATGTAACGTGATATCTTTTGAGGCCTTTAAAAGTATGAGGCCCTGTACGGTAGCACACCTCGTAAACCCTCATATACGGTTGTGGTCTCATGACGTTCATAGATAGAGGATATACTAGGTCTCTTAATACAATGCTTTTAAGCTCGTATGAAAGTTCGTTAAACCGATCTTTTCGAATTGATTACCGATTAAAAGTGCGACTCAATTGTTCTTGGTGGGAAGTAAAAAGGGTTTGGATTGATTGTCTAATTTTAAACTAAGAGCAAATAATTGAAATTGTCGTTGAGTAAAATGGAAGCTACAACTAAAAGCGTGCAATCTTTGGAAATTAAAATGTAAATGATTAAAGACTTGAAAACTTAGTAAAAGTAAACTAAGACAAAAGGCGGGAAAGATTAAATTTGAAAACTTAGGAAAATAAAACTAAGACTAAAATAAACGTGCACTGCGATCGCACTCCATCGCAACCATTCCATCGCAATGCTCCATCGCAACGTTCCATCGCAACTCACCATCGCAATGTTCCATCGCAACCTGTTCGCAATGTTCCATCGTAACTAGTGATCGCAATGTGGATCGTGGTCTGATCGTAAAAAACAGATCGCAATCAATGCGATCGTAACAAGGGATTGTGACTAGATCACACCCACAGATCGCAATGAGTGATCGTGGAGTGTGATCGTACTAGGGAAAGACCAACAGATCGCAATCAATGCGATCGAAGCCAAGTTATCGTGACCAAGTAAAACCTTCTAAGATGGAAATGGCATACAACAGATACATAAGCTTAAACTAATAAGCAGTAATCAATAAGCACTTTTAAACTTCTAGACAACGATAAGCACAAATTCAAAACCTTTACTAATATCAAACTCGAGACTTAATAAACCGAACATAAAACAATAAATCTTTCAGGAAAACTTAAAAATAAATAAGCCAAAACAATCGAACAAACTAATAAGCATCGAGAGCTTATAGCTTATACGTATAAGAGTTTATGTAAGAAGAGAAAGATTAATCTTTCTATCAAGAACTCATCAAATCACTCAAACCGTATGAAATGTGATACTCGGATCTAAGATTAAGGTAAACCAAGAAATTTGGAAAGAGATTAAAGAACTAATACTTAAACTTGAACTTGATTAATGAAATCAAAATACAAAAAGCTTAAACTTGAAAGATTAAAAGAGAGAAAAGATGAAAAATTTAGTGAGAGAAAGTTTGGAACTTTCTCTCTCTAAAAACTAGAAAGGAAAAATGAAAAGTGAAACTAGCTAACTACCCTCCTAATGTGATTAGGAGGGTATTTATAGGCTAAGTGGGAAGTGCATGTGTGATGTGCTTCCTTCTTTCTTTTCTTCTCGACTCGATTTAATTCTTTGTCTGTTCTCGACGTCGTCTCGGGATTTGAACTTGTCTTTAATAATTTTGTTCTTTAATTTAGACTTGAGTTCTTCGACTTCATTTAAACTTCCGTCTTTAGACTTTTTCTTCGATAAATCTTCCAAATAGGTCTTGGACATCCGTTCTTTAAACACTCTTGATCTCTTGACTTCGTCTTTTCCCGTTTTCTTCGATAAAAGCCCGTGAAAGCCCGTGTTTTCTTCCTTTTTCATCTTTTGGTCCTAAAACATAATAAAAACACAAACCACGCATAATCCCGACTTTTACGACATAAATTACACGTTTTGGTCTTGTTATTATTGGATATAAGCGGTAAAAGGATAAGTGTTTTCACATTTATTAAATCCCCTACACTTGACCATTGCAATGCCCTCATGCAATGCATTAATTTTAAAGCACGGTTTACATTTTACATCATAAATAACCCACCTTGGCCTTTATTAAATACTAAACATTTATAAAAAAAAATAAAAAAAAATAGAAACAAATCAAAGACTTACATTGGGTTTTGGCTGCCATGAACGTTTATCATCCTCAAGTTTCACGTTCCATATACCAAGCTTAAAAACGAGATCATTATTATTATAAGTTAGCAGACTAACACGAATTCATGTGGGCCAATTATTTACTTAGACTCCCTTATTCATAGGTGTATCTCTTATATTTTATTTTTGTCTTGAATGATCACGAGGATGCATTGTTTGACTTATTTCGATAGTTATTTAGGCCGAAAATAAAGTGGACGATTTAATCAATAGTTAGCTAAAGGACAAAATCTTTTAAAACTGCCTCTCGGGACCTCATAAAGTTCATATCTTGGCATAACTCGCTTCACGATTTGAGACCTTTATCGAACCGATATTTGGCAGCGACTTCATACTTCAAATCTTTGAGAGACATTCTTGAAATTATGGTCTTCTCTTCATAATAGGAATTTCTTCACTCAAAGTTTTGAGAGATTCTTCATCTTTGGACCACGACTTCTTCATTTTTCTCCAATCTTTATTTTGGACTTTGATATACAACGATCCGCCCCTTTTAGGAATTGGATCTATTTATCCTCATACCTTGTTAGGGTCTTTTCGGATAGACTTCTCCATGATCTTTTGGGGAGTATTTGCTTTTCGTCGTGTGTCTCGATCCTTCATATTGATTTTCGATAAATGATTCTTCACATCACTTTTGGATCTTTAGCAACAAAATGTAGCCCTCATGCCTTGTTAGGGCCTTTTCGGACTCACCAATCTTCGCATCCCGCTTCAATAAGTTATGCCTTGGCTATGAACTTTAATTAATACAGAGCAACTTTTAAACGATCTTGGGCTAGAAGCTAAGTAAATTTTCAAATCGTACAACCTTATTTATTGCAGATATATTTATTAACAAGCGATGGGAGAATAGGCTCATAATTAACTCACATAAACTCACGAAAGAATACCAAACTTATAACTGACTCTATCATCTCTCGTCCTCCACAGTTTAAAATCTCAAGGAATGAGACTCGTGGATGCTTAGTCAATTAAATCAATTTTTTGGGTTTTCGAGTCATCTATAGGATCTTGCAAACTCTTAGACTTTTTCAAGTTTAGAAATCGCATTTTAAAGCTCCCTTGATAAACGACTCTCTAGGATCAATTATAGGAACTTGCGAAAAGTTCTTGTTCTTAACCCGTGAGAGTTAATACTTTCGCGTTTTAAAGTTCCCTATATAAAGGCCTAGCAAAACTTGACTTAAACACGTTAAGGATACTAGCTAGAGTAAACTTAGATAAGTAAACTCGGTTTGAGTCAAAATATTCACGACTTTGAAAAATTTTAAAACCACTTTATTAAACTTTTATTCTAGAAAGGAAAGTAAATAATGATAATAAAGGGAAATACTACTATACAACTAGGCCAAAATAGATTAAAAATTTTGAAAAATGTCGAAAAATCAAGTTTTCCGGTTAAAATGAGGGCAAATTCATGGAAAAGACCACTTACTTCGATAGAAGTCCCCCCCTACACTTGATATAAACATTGTCCTCAATGTTTAAGCATATGGGAATAAGCTCCCCTACACTTAGGACATTGTGTACTTTGTTTAAGTCTTGCTAAGGAAAGGACAACTAAAGTGATTTCAATGTGAACATATAAGATATGAAAAATTGAATCACGACAGTTTAGGATAGAACCAGGAAGACGGGAACACGGAATCACGGTTCGTCAAAAGTCATCGAGGTGCTCTTTGAAGCTTGAATCCCTGCACAATGTAAGAAACGCGGCAACCAACACATACGGGGCTCCCCCTACACTTATTATGAAAGCTGTAAAGGATAGATCACGGGTTGCCTCCCGAGAAGCGCTTGTTTTTGATAACCGAGTCACGAGCCTGACTCGACCCAAAACTAGTTCATGGGAAACGTGGTGAGGGATGGAATCATCTCATGAGAGATGTCCTCACCAAAGTACAGCTTCAATCGCTGGCCATTCACCTTGAAATTGGGCCCATTTGGCTGAGAAAGCTCAATGGTGCCATACGGAAAGACTTTGGCGACGGTGAATGGTCCAGACCAGCGGCTCTTCAACTTGCCCGAGAAGATCTTCAACCGAGAGTTAAAAAGTAAGACTTTATCACCAACGTGGAACTCTCGGTTCTTAATCCTTACGTCATGGATGATCTTGGTCTTCTCCTTGTAGATCAGTGAGTTCTCGTAAGCTTCATTCCTCAGTTCATTAAGCTCGTTGAGTTGAATCTTGCGAAGATCACCGGCTTTGTTGATTTCGAAGTTAGCCCACTTCAAGGCCCAATATTCCTTATGTTCCAGCTCGATAGGGAGGTGGCATGCTTTCCCGTACACAAGACGATAAGGCGTACAACCAATCGGAGTCTTATATGCGGTACGGAAAGCCCATAGAGCATCATCTAACTTATCGGCCCATGCGACACGATGCTCTCCCACAGTACGTTCCAGAATTCGCTTCAATCCACGGTTGGAAATATCGGCTTGCCCATTGGTTTGGGGATGATAAGCGGTGGAAAGACGGTGATTGACACCGTACTTAGCCATGACTCTTGCAAATTGATCATTGCAAAAATGAGTCCCGCGGTCACTGATGATAGCACGAGGAACACCGAATCGAGCAAAAAGCTGCTTCAAAAAGTTCACAATCACCCTCGCATCGTTCGTGGGGAGAGCCTTAGCTTCAACCCATTTGGAAACGTAGTCAACGGCTACGAGGATGTACTATTTCCCTTTAGATGATGGAAATGGCCCCATAAAGTCGATACCCCATACATCAAAGATTTCACATTCTTGTATGAAATTTTGAGGCATCTCATCTTTATGTGTGATCTTGCCTTGTCTCTGGCAAGCATCACAATGTTTAACCATGTCGTAAGAGTCACGATAAATGGTGGGCCAATAAAATCCATAGTCGAATACTTTCTTCGCGGTGTAATTGGTTCCAATGTGACCACCGGTGGGTCCTTTATGGCAAGCGTCAAGGATTTGTACCGCTGCCGGCCCATCAACACATCGACGAATGACAAGATCCGCACATTGTTTGAAGAGGTAAGGGTCGTCCCAGAAATAATGTTCAATGTCTTTAAATAACTTTTTCTTTTGTTGGGACGTTAACCCTTCCTTGAGAATTCCACCCGCTAAGTAGTTTGCAATGTCCGTAAACCACGGGGTGTCATCAAGATTGGAGTTGATATACATTAAGGCCTCAAGGGGAAAAGAGTCATAATCTCTTGGTTCGGATGATCCCCTTGATAAGGATCCTCAAGTCTACTTAGATGTCCGCGGCTAGGTTTTCCGCTCCCTTTTTGTCACGAATTTCGATTTTAAATTCTTGAAGGAGCAAAACCCAACGAAGAAGTCTTGGCTTAGAATCTTGCTTAGTCAACAAGTACTTCAACGCGGAATGATCAGTGTACACGATGGTGGTAGAGAGGACAAGATAGGGGCGGAACTTTTCAAAAGCATACACTACAGCTAAAAGCTCTTTTTCGGTAGTGGTATAATGCAATTTAGCCCCCGTCATTGTCTTGCTAGCATAATGGATTGGTTGGAAGTGTTTGTTAACTCTTTGGCCCAAAACTGCTCCAATAGCAAAGTCGCTAGCATCACACATCAACTCAAAAGGTAGCTCCCAATTAGGGGTAACCAAGACCGGTGCCTTAGTTAGCTTATCCTTAAGAAGATTAAAGGATTCAAGACACTCGTTGGAAAAGATGAAAGGAGTATCTTTTCTAAGAGGTGGGTCATCGGGTGAGCGATTTTAGAAAAACCTTGAATAAATCGATGATAGAAGCCCGCATGACCAAGAGAACTTCTCACACCCTTCACGGTTGAAGGTGGAGGTAATTTGGCTATGACATCCACTTTAGCACGGTCCACTTCAAGACTGGCTTTAGAGATTTTATGTCCCATCACAATGCCTTCTTTTACCATGAAATGGCATTTTTCCTAATTCAGAACAAGGCGAGTGTCTTCACACCGCTTAAGCATGCGTTCCAAATTGGCAAGGCAAGTAGAAAAGGAATCACCATAGACTGAGAAATCATCCATGAAGACTTCCATGGTTTCTTCAACCATGTCATGGAAGATAGCCATCATACACCGTTGGAAAGTCCCAGGAGCATTGCATAAGCCGAAAGGCATTCTTTTGTAAGCAAATGTCCTATAAGGACAAGTGAATGTGGTTTTCTCTTGGTCTTAGGGATCGATGGGAATTTGAAAATACCAGGAGAAACCGTCTAAAAAGCAATAATAGTCATTACCCGCTAGACGTTCAAGCATTTGGTCCATGAAAGGGAGGGGAAAATGATCCTTTCTCGTAGCATCATTGAGTTTGCGATAGTCTATACAAACTCTCCACCCTGTAACAAGACGAGTAGGAATCAACTCGTTGTTTTCATTGGGCACAACGGTGATTCCGCCTTTCTTAGGCACACAATGGACGGGACTAACCCATGGTGAATCCGAGCTAGGATAGATCATTCCCGCATCAAGAAGTTTGATAACCTCTTTTTTGATAACGTCATGGATCTTAGGATTCACCCTTCTTTGGCTTTGAATAGTGGGTTTAAAGTCGTCCTCCATGAGAATTTTATGTGTGCAAAAGTGAGGATCAATTCCACGAATATCGGAGATTTTCCAAGCAATCGCTTTCTTGTGATTCTTTAGCACGGCGATAAGTCGGGATTTTTCTTCTTCTTTCAAGTCCTTAGCGATGATGACGGGTGAATTCTTGTTGTCTTCAAGGAAAACGTACTCGAGATGAGACGGTAGGTCCTTAAGCTCTAAATCCGAAGGATTTTTGATGGAAGGCGTGGTCAAATTTGGTTCATCGATAGAAATATCCTTAGGAGATGGTGGAGAAATATGGTCCTCATTGAGAAGTTTTTCAATGGTACGAATGTCTTCATCCAAATTGGAGGGAGAATCGTCATATGTTAAGTCCACATCTCCCAAAGTTGCTTCAAAGTCTTTGAAAATGAAATCACTTTCTCCAAATGGAGTTAGTGATGGAGAAATAGAGGCAACGGTCTCAACAATGGGTAGAGAAGAAGAACCACTTTTACAAGCGTCTTTGAAATGTTCTTCACAAGCCTCATCAAGAACGTCAATGAAATTAACGCTCTCATTTTCAGAAGGCTGCTTAGAAAGTTTACCCATGTTGAAGACGATTTTATCTTCACCAACTCTCATGATTAATTCGCCCGCAGCTACATCAATGAGAGTGCGACCGGTCCTCAAGAATGGACGTCCAACGATTAATGGAACACGGGGATCCATCTCGTAGTCAACGACAACAAAATCCGCCGGGAAGGTGAATTTGTCGACACCAACGAAGACGTCTTCGGCTATCCCCACCGGATAAGCAACCGTACGGTTAGCTAATTCTGTAGAATATTGATAACCTATGAATCTATGAAGTGGGTTGATGTTTTCTAGTGAGAGAAACTAGAGAGAGAAAGTGAGAGAAAATGTGTCTTTATTAATATGAAAACATGAACAACAACCAACCCCTTTCCATGGTGGAAAGGGGTATTTATACTCCAAGCAAACATTGGGCTTGGGCCGGTCCATGACAAGCCCATGGACTGGTTCTTATTTAACTTAATAAGTAACATTTAACTAATTGTTAACTACGAGCTATTACAACATAAATCATATTGTGGAGTGACCGATACTTCTAATATACGTTAAAACGTATTTCTAACAATCTCCCCCTAAGGGAGGTCACTCCACGTTACAAAGTTCTAAACCTAGCATACTATACTAAGTCTTCGTTCTTTAGCTCGTAGTCTTTTCTTCTTTTATTTCTTTTGTTGTGAATATGTTGGTTTGATCTTTTCGGCTTTGACTTGAGAGCATTGTTCTTTGGCCTTTCACGTGCGATCTTTGCCTTTCTTGTGAATTTGCCTCCTCGTGACTTCATGTTCCACACACTTATGTCTTTTTGTTAAATTCTCGAAAGTTTCAGAGTTTGGTACAGCGGAAGACTTCATCTTGTACTTTCTTGAATTTTTGCTGAACTTTGTTGCAAAAGAACATAAGTATGTGGAAACGACTTCATCAGGTACACCGCAACACCACCGTCTTTAACTGGTACACAGCAACGCCACCGTCTTCAACAGGTACACAGCAACGCCACCGTCTTTAACAGGTACACAACAACGACACGAATAAAATGGCTTTGAACATTTTATTCTAATTCGGTAGCATTTTACCTCCGGTCGGTGAAGACCGTTGGACGATATTAAATATCGTACCCGTGACGGATAGTTTCAATTAAGTAACTTCCTGACAGGATTTCGCGGGTAAACCCGTTCTCTTTATTCGACCGTCCAAAGCTGACTGCGAACATAAAGAGTGAATCACTTGGATAAATTATCCTTGTGATTTGAAGCCGTCAATTCATGAAACCTGGAACAAGTGAATTTCAATTAAGATTTTCACCATCGTTGCTTTCCAGTTGTCACGAGCTCAATTCATAAAGAATCTTGCACGTCACCTACCAAGTGCTGTTTGATGTTAACACTAGAAGGATTTCCACTCGTCACTGTGATCAATAAAGAGTCACTCTGAGTGTTCTGGCAAGATCATATGATAATGCGAAGAGGCCTGGAACGAGTTTAAGTTCAATTAAGAATTAAACCACTGTTTCCTTCCAGTTTTTCACAAGATTGGTTCTAAAAGAACCGCACGTGTAACCTACCATGAGCTTGTTTGATGTTGGCTCAAGTAGGATTTCCATCTTCATTGTAATACTTGCGTATTACTCGGATGTTCTGGCAATATTACAAGAATACTGCGTAGGACTCATAAAAATCTCTTACTTTTCACAGTGTGTGAGAAAGCAAGGAATAAATGGAAAGTGTCCTAATGAGACTTTTGATGATCTCTTGGCTCTAGACTCGATTGTGCGTTTTGATTTAGTGAGCGATGGCTGGAGAGGAGTGCCACCTTTTCAATACCAGTCTATTCGGAGTGAATAAACCAATAGATAACGTGTTGATCTCCGTGTGATTAAAACAAATACCTTTTGAGAGATATTTGAGTTAGCTGGGAAGGGTTGTGCATTGCATCACTGGGTCCATGATGTCTTTCTTCAATACCGAGAATCATTAGCAAAAATGACCTCAATAGCATATGTATTGACCCGGTTTCTGCCTAAAGTTGTAAGGAGGGCTTCTTTCTTTACACCCTTTATCTTTACAATTCTTTTTCATTCTTCAACCCCTTCAATGCTTACCAATACGTCATCACTAGCACCTTGTTGTGATTGTTCCAGTGCTAGCTTAAGTACTTGGTCGGCATTCAGCTACGTTCACATTCTTTCTCCATCTTTCCTATGACTTCTAATTCTATCTAGGGAATTGTCCTTGGGAAGATTCCATCGGCTCTGATGAATCATTGGACTAAACCTATTCCTACCACCCTTTTGTCACCACATCCGTCGTGAATTAAGCGTGTTTTGGGAAGGAATTGCCACCATGAAAAATCATTGAAAAGTCACTTAAGGTACTCGTGATATTGAAATCAAAAGTTTTGTACCTTAGGTGTTTTGTTCATCAAAAACGCCCCCCCTTAACACGTGCTTCACACATATTAAGTTGGATAATCGTTAAGTCTTTTTCATCTTTTAGCCAAGTATCATTTAAATCTCCTTAATCCTATTTTCTCCCCTTATCCAAAATGTTAACCATTAATATTTGGGATATTGAATGGATTAACCGGTCTTTGGGTAAAAATGAAATCGATGTTTGGCCATAGAACATGTTCATGCTCCCCCTTAAATTAATAAGGGATAGTTGTAGTGCTTTAGTATGATATATTTTGAAAGATTTAGAATCTCGTGAGAAATTCTTGAAAAATTATCATACCTTAACACTACATCAAGCCATTAAAGCACAATATTCACAAATATACATATTCACAATTGAAAACCAATATAAAGTGGACCTGAAATGTACGACCCATTAGATGGATCGTTGCAGTAGCTTGTGGTGCACTAAATATGGTCTACCACCCACGAATCTTTCCAAGCTCCTCATCAATCTACGTTCACGGAGCTTTTGATCGATCTTCTTGATCACATAATTCGCCATCTGCCTATAACCCTTATGCCAATCCTCAGTCATCTCTGGCAAAGTCCCACCCGAGTTCAGATGCTCCAACTTTCCTCTAACTTGTAGAAGAGTCCCATCACTGTACTTGTAAAGCTCACCCACCCTCATAAACTTCATTAAACCTCGACTGTTCAAGTAGAAAATGCCGCAATTCGGAACAGAGATGCCGGTATAGGGACATCTTTCTACATGTTGAGGTAGAACTTGATTCACTGGACGGGTTAAGTTGAGCTTCCTTTGATAGCTTTCGACTCCCAACTGAAGATCTTCAACTCTTTTCTTGATAACAACGCTTCGTGTGAACATACGAAGTGCTGTATTCAAGGCAATGAGGTCTTCACGAGGAATATGTGTGAGTTGATCTCGGGTCATCAGAAGCAGCATATCTTCGATATCCTCAAGGCGAATGATAGAAAAATCTCCCTGCTGGATTTTGTATTCTCTGTCATCCTCCCTTTTCAAGCGAATCTCCGTCACAGGATAATAGCCATTCTTGGCTTCAGTTTTCAACCCTAAGATGCTGGAGATGCGGATATCGGATCTAACGTTACTCCCTGAGTTGACTAGACAGCAGCCCCTGTACGCCCTTCGAACTCGTTCGTCCCAGTGTGATGCACCTATGACAGCATACATATCATAATTATGATTTACCTTTGGGACCCAGAGTCGGTTTACCTTTTCCTCGATAAAGGGTATTGTCCCCCAGTTGGCAGCTTTCAGCAAGGTCCGGGAGGTTGCGTACTTTGAGGACCCCTTCAGAAGATACACAAGATCGTTGGTGACGAAGAAGTCGAGAGCAATCTGATTATCTTGAGTAGGATCAAGTGGAGGTGGGGCTCTTTATGAGTCATGAAGACCTGGCCGTTGAACGGTGTTCAGAGCTTTCAGGATCTCATCGGCATAATACTCGAACTCCATTTGGGTTAACCGGGTTTTGGCGCGAAGTATCTTATCCTTCAGTGCTTTCTTCACCAAAGATGGAGTAACCAAAGTCTTATACTCATGAGCAAGAAATGCACATAAGTCAATCGGACTGCGGATACGGAGATACAAGACATCTTTGTCAGCGTCTGTGATCGGATCATATTGCGCCGCTGCCGTAATCCAAGCCTGTGGTGGTGCGGTCTCGTCAATCTCCAACGTGTCTTCCCAGTCCCTTGTGCTTGGAAAAGTAGATTGTGGGTCTTGTTGTAGAGGAGTGGAGACGTGAACATCTGCTTGTTCTGTTTCAGGCATCTCGGCAGTGTCATGAACGGGTGAGTGTTGTGCAGCTTCAGGTTCGGTTACCGATTCTGCAATCACAGGAACAACAACAATAGAACTAACAGGGTTAGTGGTAACAGGTATGGATGCAGCGATAAATGTACTAGGAATAGATGACGTTGTAGTGGCATTCACATCGTGGCGCCACTTGGATCGTCTGGATTCCGTGGAAGTAGATTTTTCCTTTGCTGCTGCATCTTTCTTGGACTTGGTGCCAGACTTAGCAGGTTTCTTTGAGCTGGCAACCTTATCCCCTTTCTCAGGCTGTTTACCCCCATCATCATCCTCATCATCATCTCCGTTGCTCCCCCTAACACTCTCCTCATTACCATTACCACCATCATCGCCATCATCATCATCGTCATCATCATCCTCCTCATCATCATCATTCTTATCATCATCATCCTCATCATCATCATCATTCTTGTCATCATCATCCTCATCATCATCATCATCCTTATCTTCTTCTTCTTCTTCTTCCTCTTCTCCACCAGTACCCTCTTCTTCTTCACTCTCTTCCCTTTCTTCCTCAGGGAGAATGTGGTAGGGTACCACACTTCCAAACGTCTTGAACAACCTATCATCCTCCATGATAGCGTCATTCAGGGATTTGAAGAGAGCCCGTTGAATCCTCGATTTATCAAACGATCCAAGTTCCCTCATTCGAGCTTTGAGGATCTTCTTTAATTCGAAATCCGTCAAGTCATAAGCAATCTTGTAGGCGGCTTCTGAAGGATTGGATGACTTGATCATCAAGTTATCAGCAGCGAGTGTCTTCAATTCATCCCGCAGTTTAGGCATAAGGGATTCAACGGATTCTTTGACTCTCTGCTCAATAGAACCTTCAAGAGCTTCTTTCTGCTCTTTATAGTTATCCTTAATTTCTTGAAGTCTCTTAATTCGTGTTGCATGCCTATCAGCTTCAGCCTTTTTAACCCGAGCAAGTTCTTCTGCATGGGCTTTACGTGTAAATTCCATATCTGCAGCAAACTTAGCAATCAACTCTTCTTGAGCTTTCCTAGATGCTTCTTCACTTTGAACTCGTCTATTTAGCTCTTGGCGAAGTTCATCCATCTCTCTTTTGTGATTGTCCGTATGTTTATCCAACATTTCGGCCATTACCAATGCAGCCATTGTAGACGTTGCAGAGCTGCTCTGGGTTGATGGAATAGGCTCGGTTGTGACAACGGTACTAAGGATGGGAGTTATTGGTGGTGGAAGAAATGGTGTTGAAACCGGTCTGGTTGGTACGGGTTGTTTTGGTGGAAGTTGAGTTGCTAAAGGTTGAGTAGATTCTATGATTGTAGGAGCACCCGTCCTTTTTGCAACAGTTGCTGAAACAGGGGGGTGGATGTCTCCTTAGAAGTAGAATACTTTTCAGGTGATCCAAACTCAAACACATCATCTGGTTCCACGTACTCTTCTTCAATATTTACCCGTGCACCCGAACCACTGCCTCCCGTGTCTTTCCTACTCCTTTCCATAGCTATCTTCATCGCTTTTCTCTCAGCCTTGTTAAGAGCAGGATCATCAATATCTTCTTCATCGTGGAGAACTAACTCATCAGCCGTACCCTTTCCCTTCTTAACTGCAGTCTTCTTCTTTTTGGCTTTGGGTTCAGGTAAATCTGTTTGCTTCCGTTTACCTTTGCTCTTAACCGTGGTAGATGAGTCTTCACCTGCTAGAATACTTGCTCGTTGATTCTCAATTTCTTGTAGCAAGTTCTTGTAATCATCAGATGCTATAATCTCATCGGTCAGAAGATGACTGGGAATGGGACCAGGAATAACCGTATTCGAATGAGTCTCCTGCCTTAAGTCTACCAAATCATCATCATCCATCGTGTGGTGACGACTACCTGCACGCTTATTAATGGATGCATCGTGTTCCATATAGTAATGTATGATCAGCTTAATGAACCTAGGGTACTGGTAACTTTTAACCTTACCCTTCGTGTTTGTGAAGAGTTGAAAAGTAAACTCCTCCCACAGCAGTGATGCATAATCAATACCCATACCTTTAAACATACCATAAAACATCTTGATGATTGGTGGACGAACAGCATCAAACCCAGTTGTTTTGGGTGTTAAACATCGGCTTAGAATCCCAAAAATAGCTTTCCATGGTTGACCAACTTTGGCAGTAGTAAACTCAGACGCGGTTCTTATGTCAAGACAACCAATGGCAGTGAACATTTCCATGATCTGGTCCTTAGTCGGGTTGGCTGAGTATGATAGGTCTTTGAGTGTCGGCCGAAATCCAAAGATCTTCCTGAAGTCTGACACAGTAAGCGTCTGCTGCTTGTTGTCCAAGGAAAATGTGATTTTGTTCGACGTTCTCTCTTTGGTAGCCCAGAACTCGTAAAGGTAGTCATAGGGCACTGAAGCACTTCTCCTTAGCGCATGCTTTAGATGAGATTTATCAAGCATGGCTGTACCTACCTTAAATCCATTATGGGTAGAGTGAGATACCTCCTTCAAACGGAAGTTGTTTGGAAGAAACTTTAGAGTCTTGGCTTCGGCAATGGCGGTGGCTCTGGTGTGTTGTATTTGTTGTACTGTAGGGTTAGTCATCGTCTCTGCTTAAGATAAAACACAAAGGTTGAAACATACAAATATGAATATCATTATGACTTTAAACCTAAGCATTGAACATATGACCTAATCCCTTAAGCTTGTAAACCATTCAAACATCTATTATACGGAATAATCATTCAATTCGGAATACTTGGTCTATGCTGAATATAAATCCTATGCTGAATGATAAGTCTATTCGGAACATAAGGCCTATGCGGAATAAATCAAACATCTCCTATTCGGAAAGATCAACCTTATGCGGAAAAATTTCTTTATTCTGAAAGATCAACCTTATGCGGAAAAATTTCTTTATTCGGAAAGTCTAGGCCTATGCGGAATAAACTTTCTATTCGGAAAGAATTGTCTATGCGGAATAAACTTGCTATTCGGAAAGAACTTTCTATTCGGAAAGACTTGTCTATGCGGAATAAAATTCCTATTCGGAAAGACTTGTCTATGCGGAATAAAATTCCTATTCGGAAAGAACTTGTCTATGCGGAAAGACTATCCTATGCGGAATAAAGCTGCTATTCGGAAAGACTATCCTATGCGGAATAATCCTCCTATTCGGAAAGCTCTTTCTATTCTGAATAACTGCTCCTATTCGGAAAGCTCTTTCTATTCTGAATAAATGCTCCTATGCGGAATTTTCTTTCTTATTCGGAAAACATTCCTTATTCGGAAAAATCATACTAATCTGAAAGTTCAATCAGTGACGATTTTTCTAATTTAGGCACTAGTTCGTTTAATTCAAGAGTTCTAAAGGCCATAGCAGTTCATTTGTCCTATTCCAAATAAAACCCAGGCAAAACCCCCAATTTAATTAAACCAATTAACGCAGTAACTGATTTCGATTGTTTTCAATTAAAAAGAGTTAATTAACTTGTTTTGCATGAAAGATTAAGCCGTTTTAATACCTTTTTGAAGATCTTGATCAAGAAGATGAATGATTGAATTTGTTTTGTTTGGTTTTCGTGTGTTTGTGTGCTAGGATGTTAATGGCGGCAAAGAGATAAACAAGTAAACAGTGAAAGAAGAGAGGAGACGGGGGTGGGTGAATTTGACTAGGTCAAATTTTTCAGAAGTTTGACATATTGTCAACTTTACCCCCTCAATTTTTCTTCTTTCAACAAACAAAATTCTTTTGTTTTTCCAAGTTCTAATTCTTGTCATTTTGACCCTATCTTATGTTAACTACCCGAGCCTTAGTGATTAACCTATCTTAACACAAGCACAAAACTATTCATGACAAACTTATAAGCAACAACAAGACAAAAGCCAAAGCAATCCAACCATTAACCATTAAGCTTTTTGAGTTTCCTTGAAAACTTTTGAAGATCTTTTTGATGTGAAAGATGATGTAACATTTTCTCCCCCTTAAACGATGACCCGTTTTCTATTTAAAGAGTTATAGTCATTGTTTAACGAGGCACATGATGATGAAAGACATTTTCCAATTGATATCTTTGAAAAGTTTGATTCGTGGTGTCGACAAGATTTCTCTTATCTTGACAAAATAATGCACTGAGACGTACACTAATTTGTGTAAGATCAAGTTGTAAAGTAAACTTGATCCCTTTGCATGATTTGGCTTGTAAATCATGCCCGAGAAAATTAATTCCCGTTGTGAGCCAACGTTTTCTAAGGAAATACGTGACTTTAATATGAAAACCGGGTTGCAGTCAGAAATAACTACAAGCCATAATGGGCATGTTTTAAAAATGTAGAACTTTTATACGGACTCTATTTATGGCACCGTGTCAATATTGATCGACATTTCTAAGGCCATAAATATTACCGTACTAAAAGACATGCCCGTTTTAAAAACGAAAAATATTTTTGGTTTTCTTGATTTTATAATTTTTATGGTTTTTCTAGATTTTATATTTTTTATGGATCTTCTTGGTTTTATATTTTTGTATTTTCTTTTTGTGATTTATATATTTACGATAATATACATGATCACGAACAAAGGATACTCTGAATAGTTTACCACGACTATTCAACTGATTCTTCTGCCAACTCTTTGAGAGTCGTTGGAGTGAATGATTTCATGCCAAGCTTGTCGATCAAAAACTCGATTCGTCCTCGATCTAAGGCTTTGGTGAACATATCCGCCAGCTGGTACTCAGTAGTGACAAAATACAGCTCGATCACTCCGTTCTCCACCTGCTCCTTAATGAAATGGTAGCGAATGTCTATGTGCTTGGCCCGGGAGTGTTGAACATAGTTGCAGCAAAGGGCAATGGCGCTCTTGTTGTCACAATACATCGGGATTTTGTTGAATCCCAAACCGTAGTCAGTTAATTGTGATCTCATCCAAAGGACTTGAGCATAACAACCGGACATGGCGATGTATTCAGCCTCCGTGCTAGAAATTGCAGCGCTTTTCTGCTTTTTTGAAGACCAACTGATCAATCTATCTCCTAGGAGTTGCACAGATCCAGAAGTGCTACGCCTCGTGTCTTGACATCCAGCATGATCGGCATCTGCGTATGATATTAAAGCAATAGAGGAATCTTTCGAATACCATAGACCACGATGAAGTGTTCCTTTGAGATACCGAAAGATCCTTTTAACTACATGTAGGTGCTTTTCGGTAGGCCGAGCCTGATACCGGGCACACATGCATACAGCAAATTGCAAATCAGGCCTGCTAGCAGTCAGATATAGAAGGGTGCCGATAATCCCACGGTAAAGTTTTGGATCGACAATAGTCCCATTCCTATCTTCATCTAACTTGGATTTCTCCACCATTGGAGTGTCCACGGGGTCACAATTTTCAAAGTTATATTTCTTAAGAGATTCTAGAGCATATTTGGATTGATTAATAAAGATGCCTCTGGGATTTTGAGAAATCTGTAATCCTAAGAAAAATGAAATTTTTCCCATCATCGACATCTGAAAGCGTGTGGACATTATCTTCTCAAATTGATTTGACAATTCTATGTTAGTGGCAGCAAATATTATATCATCAACATAAATTTGTACCAGAAGCATGTCGTTGCCTTCCTTGAGAGTGAATAGAGTGGGGTCCACCTTGCCTTTGGAGAAGCCTTCCGAAATGAGATATGTTGACAGGAGATCATACCACGCGCGTGGAGCTTGTTTCAACCCATAGAGAGCCTTCTTAAGCTTGTACACATGATTAGGAAACTCCGTGCTAACGAACCCATCCGACTGACTAACATAGACTTCTTCCCTTAGTTCACCGTTCAAAAATGCCGTCTTCACATCCATTTGATAGACGATCATGTTCATATGAGCAGCATACGCAAGGAATAGTCTAATCACCTCCAATCTTGCCACATAAGCAAAAGATTCTTCAAAGTCTATACCCAAGGCTTGTTTATATCCTCTAGCGACCAATCTAGCCTTATTCTTTAATACTGCACCCATCTCATCAAGTTTAACCTTATAAACCCACAACAAAGTAAGGATGTTGACCTTGTCAGGGAGAGGAACCAAATCCCATACTTCAAGTCGTTGGAATTCATTTAGTTCCTCCTGCATAGCTTCAATCCAAGATGATTGGGTCATAGCCTGCTGCCAATTTTTAGGTTCAACTTCAGAGAGAAATGCATCAAAGTAGCAATAAAGTGCACTCTCTTGTAATTGATGGCGTGTAGAGACTGGTCGATCTAGATCTCCAATGACATTCCTAATTGGGTGATCTTTTGTCCATTTAGTGCTATGGTTTTCAATCCTAGGTGGTCTGGAGTGAACAATAGAAGGAGCTTCTTCTGAGGTAGACGCGGCTGAAGGGTTTTCAGGTATCGCTACACCAAAGAAAGGAAGCTCTTGCAGATGAGCATATTCCAAGTCGTGATCAATAGAATCCTCTTCCACATCATTAGGCACAAGTAGGGGTGACGATTCAGGTGTAGTTTGAGAATCACTTGGTGAAGGTGCATCCGGTTCAATGTGAATTGAAGATGCATTAGATAAAGCTTCATTGGCTGGAGCAACAACTTCAGGAATTGGAGCTATCACTACGGGTGCTGGAACTTCATCATTTGGGGGATCAAAGAATTCGTCAAACAACGGTTGAAACAGTTTATCCCACTCGGGCCTTGATGGTGGTAAAAATGATGTAGAAGTAGGATTATTGGGAACTAATCCGGAACTAATAGCACCGGTTCCCATCTCATGAAGCGCGGGTTCAGAGCTGTGTTGCTCAGAAGCCATCGCTGTCAGCTCATCGAAATCTGCGTCCATAGTTTCTACAATCTTGCCAAGACGACGGTTGTAAATTTGGTATGCTTTCTTGGACGGTGAGTAACCAATGAAAATACCTATATCGGCTTTCGGTTGAAGCTTACCCAAGTTCTCACTATTAATGTTTGGATAACAAAGAGCACCAAACACATGAAAAAATGAAACATCGGGTTTACGGTCATGTAGAAGCTCATAAGGTGTTTTTCCATGGCGTTTCCGAATGATAGAACGGTTTTGGGTGAAACATGCAGTAGATATAGCCTCTGCCCACAAGAACAATGGAGCGTTCGCATAAATAAGCATAGTCCTAGCAGCTTCCATAAGTGTACGATTCCGTCTTTCAACGACACCGTTTTGTTGTGGAGTACGTGCAGCAGATGTTTCATGTGAAATACCAACTCCTTCATAGTAATCACGAAGAGTCTGGTTTACGAACTCTGTTCCATTGTCTGTACGAATACGGCAGACAGTAGTATTCAAACGTACCTGAATAAATTTCAGAAAAGTGATGATAGCCTTCGGTGCTTCATCCTTTGTACGTAGAAATCTAACCCATGTAAACCTGGAGAAATCATCCATAATAACCAGAATGAATTTCTTACCGCTCACACTTTCAGTTCTCATTGGTCCACAAAGATCCATATGCAAAAGATGAAGTTTTTCTTGATTGGTGTCTTCAGCTTTGGGCTTGTAAGATTTCTTGGTGCTTTTCCCCCTTGAACACGCGGAACATAAATGGTCCTTGTGAAATTTAAGCTTTGGAAGACCACGAACTAATTCGTTTTTAGCCAGATGATTAATAGCATCAAAGTTAAGATGAGATAATCTGCGATGCCATAACCATGACTTGGTCTTAGATGCTTTAGAGAGAAGACATACTGGAGAGGCGGCCATCATGTCTTGTAAGGACAAGGTATAAAGATTTGCACCACGAGATCCCTTCAACAAATCTTTTCCTTCCAAGTTGCGGATGAAACAAGTGTGTTGTCGAAAAGCAACCTCAAGGTTGGAATCACAAAACTGTCCTACTGAGAATAAATTATGACCAAGACCTTCTACATATTATACCCTTGAAATCGTCACATTTCCAATCTGATATTCACCATACCCCATTATCTTTGCTATATGATCATTCCCGAATTTAACCGTACCAAGAAATTTCTGACGAAATTTCGGAGCATCGAGCGATTTCCGGTCATATGTTTTGAACAACCGGAGTCCAAATACCACAGGATGATTTGGACCACCTGAAAATATCACCACACGAAGACAATGTAGAGGTATCGGAATCTGAGTGTTCCTTGTTATTAGCAGGTACAGATTTAATAATCTTAGATTTGCTAACTCTAGGTTTCTTAGATTTCCTAGCCTTTTTCTTCCTAGTGGGTGGTGTAGATTCTAGTTGGCTTAAATCCTGAGGTATTTCTTCACTGATAGGCACTATAGTGGGGGCTGACCTAATTAAAGGGCGCTGTTTCCATACTTGAGTGCGAGTGTTCCTAACTAAAGGACGCTCAGACCTAACCTCAATGGATGCATTCCTAGTTAAAGGGCACATTGTTCCATCTAATGTAAAGGTCCTACCAGTGGGACGCCATTGCCAGCCAACCTGGGCATGAGTTCTGCCCGTTGGCTTCCATTCAAGACCATTCTTAATGGCATTCATTTCATTCACATGTTCAATAAGACACAAATCATGACGTTGGGAAAACATACATTCATTACAATTCCAACAATTCAAATTAGAATTCACGAATGGTTTTGGCTGCTGCACAGGCGCAGAGCTTTTAGTCTTAACATGATTCTTATTTAAAACTGAACTAACATTCCTATGGTGATCTTCTACTTTCTTCTTTTTGGCACTACTAGTGGAGGGCTTGATCTTATCTTTCTTGAGTGGCGATCCTTTAGCCTTAGTAGTCTCTTTTAATCCTGTAGAAGGCAAAGTGGGAACATTAGCAACAGATTTTAAAGGTGCCTTACTTGATTGTGCCAATGACGGTTTTGCTCCTGGAGTCTTATTAAATGGAGTTACAGCAATGGGCCTATTAGTAAGTAGTGCAGAACCTGGTGTACCTATGTATTGCAAATATGCTAAGCAATATTGAACTCGCTTAATATATTCATGAGCCGAATAATAGTCGCTACTTGAAGGATCTAAGGCATAAAGATCGTCTAAAATATCCCTAAGAAGATCGACATGCTTGATGGCATTCCTCATATAATCATCGTAGGTAACCGGGTTTCTCTTATGAAGCGGGTTCTTATAAAGCACTACTGACTTGGTTGTTGGAGCACTAGTGGACGGTGCAGAGTCGGTAGCTAAGTTATCAACAACTTCTTGTCGGGTGAGAAGAAGTGTCTCCTTTAACTCGGCCAAAACCATATTTTTGTCAATGAGCAGGATGTTCAAGTCAGAGATTTCCTCGTACTTTTGGTTCAGTTGTTCAACATAAGATTGTTGCTGTGCCGCATTAAAAGCGAAGCGTTCTTCTAGTGAACCATAAAGAGCGGATAGTCCCTGTCTTGTCCGATCCATCTCCCCTAGAACAGACGAAAGTCTAATTTCTAAGACCTGGTTTTTAGACTCTGCAGCCTCTAGTTCCAATTTCAGTGTTTCATTTGATGACACATCTCTCTTCAATCTCATAATCTCTTCCTCTAATTCCTTAACAATTGCAATCATCTTGTCACTCGTCTCAACACCGTTTTCACAACCATTAGATATCAAAAGATTCTTATTTTGAGTTTGTTGTTTTAATTCTAAAGATATACAATGTTGTTCTAGTTGATTAAAGCGTTTTGAAAGTAAATTGTAAGAATCTTGTAGCTTTAAAAACTCAGCGTTAGATTCGTGACAAGAATGATTATCTACCTCATTTACAGTATCAGCAACATTTACAGAGAGATCACAAACATCATCACAAATATTATCACAGATATTCACAGCATCACAATTAAACATAGCGGATGTAAGCTCATTTGAATAATTAACATTTACAGTAGTAAGCACATCACACGAGATTACTGCAGACAAGAATCGGTCATATTCGGTTAAAATCTTTTCTTTTTCAATTAGTTGTAGTTCGTAAGCGGTGTCCATTTCATAAAACACTTTTTGAACTTCACCAATTTCAAACACTAGATTTTCCTTAAGGGATGCAAAACTTCCTTTTAGACTTTCGACAAACGGATTGATCTCAGTTTTAAACACCTCGTTCATGTGTTCGAAAGCCCATTCTCCGGCGTTTAGGCCATTTGAAGTCGTACATTCCAAAATGACCTTGTCAAAATTAGTAAAGTATTGATTAATCTCTTGCAAGTTTAACCATACAGTGCTAACCGGTGGAAGATCCTTTGGAATTTCCTTAGGACCGTCCATGTTGACAAGTGTAGGAAATGTACTAGGGTTTTCTTCATTCAACATGTAGGTTGGTGCTGTAATGAGATCTTTGTCCATATGGAAGCGAATTCTAAAATCCGTTTTTGCAAGCTCCTTATTCAATTTAAAATAATCACACTCGGGATATTTTGCAGAATTGTATGACCGATCCTCATCAACTAGATCCTTACTTGTTCGATCATCGGGAAAAACAATCGGGTCTAAGGCCAATCCTAATTGAGTTGCATTATAAAGTCTAGGACTATGTCTTAAAGCTTGTTTTGCATACCTTGGATTAGGGGGAAGGCCTTTTTGACGTGATAAGTTAAATTCTCTAAATGAAGCATCAAATAAGTGCACTAGTTGAGAAGCAGAGTATTGTCTTAAAAGCAAGTAATCTAGACTTCTAATCTTATTAGCAGCATTAATCTCCATTTCATTCTTCTTAGACTCGAGTGACTCAAAATCTGTTTGAAGTTTTTGAAAATTAGTGACCACTAACTCCTTTTCGCTAAGTTCTCTAGAAAGATTTGCTCTTAAGGTTTCGATTTCTTGCAAGTGACCCATTTGTTTGTTTCTAAAATGATCATATTCGGGATTAGTTAGAACACTAGACGAAGGCACTAATTCCAAGGTTTGAACTTTCTCGTTGCTTAAGGTAAGCTCATCAGACAAATTCTTATTCTTAGCTAAGGTTTCTAAGAGTGCAGCATTCATTTGGCTAAGTAATGTAGCAGGAACCATGACCAAATCTTGTTGAGCAGGAGTAGGCGTATGCGAAATGGGTCCCGGTTGTGATTCACTCAAAGTCTGGGGACTCACATTGATATTGCTATCATTGTTTGTCTCCTCATTTGAAAGACTCACCACCGAAGATTCATTCGAATCAGCACTCTCTTGCACAACTTGATGTGGTTGAATACTAGCATCAGTGGTATTATCGGTGGTATTAATAAGTACCTCAGATCTCTTTTCTGGCCCTAAGCTGGAGATAGTTGCCATGAGAGCAGCCTTTGCAGATTGAAAGTCATCACAGTCTGAGTCATACGCATCAAGATCATCGGCTTGGTATGCTGCATTCTGTGTGGTGACAACGTCTTGTTCAGCAATCCCTGGATCAGCAAGAAATGCAAGCTCCTCTTCATCAAGTTCCCTTCCTTGTGCCTGAGCATTTACTAGATAGATCTTTTCTGCAAACCATTGTCCATCCTTCTCCTCTTGGGTTTCTTACAATCCCTGGACATGTGACCCTCTTCCTTGCAGTTGTAGCATGTAATCATTCTCAACTTGCCCGTGGAATTAGCCCGTGGAGTAGGATTGACCATTGGTGCCTGATTGACCGTGCGAGCATTGGTAGTTGATGTGGTAGGTCTCCCCTGATATGGTTGAATAGGCTGAACCATTACCCTGCCATTCTCAATAGTAGCTTGTTGACGAGAATTGGATGAATTCCTCAACTGATTGTTGGTTGGAGCTGATCCTCTGTATCCTCGTTTGCTTAAAGTCCTTGTGAGATAAGCAGACATAGTGGTTAGCACTTCAACTGGGTCAGCTCCTTGTTGGAATACAGGAATGGGGACTTCCTCATCATCACAATACATTGCTTGGTCTTGATGAGCTGCATAATCACTAGAAGGAATACTCATTTGATCAGGGTAGCTTGTTGGATATGTTGCCTTCTCTTGATAAGAAGAATATGAAGGCTGAGCATAAGGTGCAATATTTGCTGGATGAAGTTGTGAAGCATACTGTGGTGAAGGTGCATTGAACCGATATTGTTGCTGATGTGAGGTGGGTGGTTGCGGTAGAATCGAGTATTGGGGGAAGGTTGGTGTCATGTAAGGTGATGGATGATAGGCTTGATGTCCCAAGATATAAGGTGTGTTGTTGTGTGACAAGCTTGGTTGATTCGCCATCAAAGCTAAGGAATCAGGGTACATACCTCGAGGAGAACGGTGCATAATCACATGTTTCTCATGCTGCTGAAGAAAAGCATAGATTTGATCTAAATTGCACTTATGCAAATCCCGGGTTAACTTAACATCGGTAATATACTCACCCCATTCAGCTTGAGGTAAAGTGTTCAAGAACTTGGTGTTAACCTGGAATGGAGCAATCACGAGATTGTATACATTCAGATCATTCATTAGAGTAGTGAATCTGAAGTAATAGTCGTGTAGTGTTTCCCCTGGGCTGTACGTGAATCTATCAAACAGATCATACAACTGACATTCCCTTTCCTGTTTGGTAAGAGACGTACCTTGTAGCAACACCTTTAGACGTTCCCATAAATCTTTGGCAACCGTATATTGACTTACCATGCGATAAATATCATGCGGAAGAGCTTGGAGAAGAGTCTGTAGAGCCTTTTCATCAGCATCAGCAATGAGTTGTTGTGTCGGTGTGAGTTCTTCATATCCTCTTGGTCGAGACACGTTATTTGCCACAATGGTACCATAGTCGAGTGGACCATTCAAAATCGATTTGACCATAAGCCTTCCGTATGTTGGTTTGCCCTTCAAGTATTGCATCATACGGCCCTGCCATGCCTCAAACACCTCTTTAATAAGCATCGGTGGACGACTATCAGTTCTCGTTATGATTGAGATATCCGTAAGAGATGTCATCTGAGGCATTAATGAACTCGGATTCATTGTAATCACTTAAAAGACTCAAAGATTATCGGTTGATCGAGCAGTGAAGAAAGGTTGAGAATTTGTGTTGTGTTGTTAAAATCAAGATTAAATCCACTAAAGATCGTCGAAAAAACTCAAATACCCCTTGAACTTGCTTATACGGAATAACCCTAACTCAGAATAAATCCTATTCGGAATCAATCCTATTCGGAATAACCCTATGCTGAAAAACCCTTATACTGAATAACCCTATGCGGAATAACCCTATTCTGAAAATGCCCTATTCGGAATAACCCCTATGCTGAATAACCCTTATGCGGAAAACCCTTATGCGGAATAATTCTTCAATTCGGAATATCTGGCTATTGGCTATTCGGAATGATGGGCTATTCGGAAAGTTTGGTTATGCGGAAAATTTTTGGCTATTCGGAAAAATATTGGCTATTCGGAAAGTTTTTGGCTATTCGGAAAAACTGGCTATTCGGAAAGTTTTTGGCTATTCGGAAAAACTGGCTATTCGGAAAGAATTGCTATTCGGAAAAACTCTTCTATCCGGAAAGTCTATTCGGAAAAATCCTGCTATTCTGAATACTATCCTATTCGGAATGTCTATTCGGAATAAACCTGCTATTCTGAAAAACCTTCCTATTCGGAATCCCTATTCGGAAAGTTCTGGAAATATGAGTCCGAGACTTAAAAAACAGCTTTAAATCCGATTTTTTGATCCAAAACCACAAAAAGTTTTATGATTTTTACCAAAATAAGCTAAACCCAATCCTTATCAATCAATCCCAATAACAAAAACACCAAAAACAACAAGATTCAAGATTGATTTTTTCTAAAGATCACTAATTGATTCAAAAACAAAAAAAGCAACACAATCCTTACCTTAAATCACCCCATAGCTCTTGATACCAAATGTAGAATATTGATAACCTATGAATCTATGAAGTGGGTTGATGTTTTCTAGTGAGAGAAACTAGAGAGAGAAAGTGAGAGAAAATGTGTCTTTATTAATATGAAAACATGAACAACAACCAACCCCTTTCCATGGTGGAAAGGGGTATTTATACTCCAAGCAAACATTGGGCTTGGGCCGGTCCATGACAAGCCCATGGACCGGTTCTTACTTAACTTAATAAGTAACATTTAACTAATTGTTAACTACGAGCTATTACAACATAAATCATATTGTGGAGTGACCGATACTTCTAATATACGTTAAAACGTATTTCTAACAAATTCCAAAGTCATTCGTGTGGGGACTAGCTCGGGGAGAGATAATTGCTTCCAAACATTTAATGGCATTAAGTTAATACTAGCACCTAGATCGGCTAGGGCCATGCAATTCTCTACTCCCGGGAAGTTGCAAGGAATCAAGAAACGACCCGGATCACCAAGTTTGGTTGGTAATTTCCTTAAGAGCACTGCGGAGCAATTCTCATTAAGTTGGGTCTGAGCAATATCGAGAAGTTTCTCCTTATCACTGAGAAGATCTTTAAACATTTTAGCGTATTTCGGCATGTGAGCGAGAGCCTCAGCAAAGAAGATATTGAAATTCAGTTGTTTAAACATCTTGAGAAAGTTAGAAACCTGAATATCATCCTTGTTCTTCAATTTCGCTTTCCTTAACCTTGAAGGATAAGGTATATTGGGTTGAGATGAAGGCTTAGGAATGGAATTCTCACTCACATCCTTAGGTGGTGGAGGGGTAGAAGTAGAAGGTGGTGGAATAGAAGATAGAGGATTCGGAGAAGGAGACTCGTTTTCCTTTGTCACAATCACCGGTGTAGGTGTAGGAAGCTCGGGTCCTTTAAACCTTTTCCACTGCGAGTGGTGATTGCTTTCATCTCCCCTCTTGGATTAGCAACGGTGTTACTCTGAAGAGAACCCGATCCAGAGGCTTGATTACTTGGGAAGAAACTAGCCATCATGTTCCTCAAGTCATTCGTTTGACTTGCCAAAGTGTTTCGCATATCAGCTCGAAGATCATTCCCTTGCTTCACCATATCTGCTTTCATGTTGGCCATTTCCCGCTGAAGATTTTGCACTATCGCATCATTAGTCCTCATGTAGGTTTCAACCTCTTGGTGTAATGCAGTGGGTTGGTTGGGAGGAGGAGCATGGTAGGCGGGTGGTTGATAAGCAGGTTGTTAGTAAACTTGGTTGTTTCTTTGACGTGGATATGGGTTTCTTTGGTTTTAATATGGAGTTGGAGCACGTGGTTGGTTTTGATTGTTGCGATTGAGGTTGTTTGGATTTTGTGAGGAAAACCGGGTGGTGAAAGAAAGTTGTTTGAGCGATAGCTGAGCAAATTGCGGTCACCTTGAGGACGTGCTTGATAGCCTCCCGTGGAATAGTTACGGTTGGCGGCATACACATTTTCCGGATTGTCATGAGTCGAAGGATAATCGGTGTATGAGTGAGATCCCCCGCATATATCACATGATTGAGTCAAAGCACTAGCTTGGGCAGTGATAGCTTTGGTATTGTTGGCGGCTTGGAGAGCAAGTGATTCAACAAGCGAAGTAAGCTTATCAATTCTCTTGTCGCTCTCATTAGTGCTAGCACTAGCCACATTGGTCCGAACACTCTTGGTTTGCACTCTAGACTTGTTCTCAATAATATCCCAAGTGGCATTAGCAGACTTAACCAACAGATTACCCCCCGAGGCACTATTTAGTGAATCTTGGTCATTCATGCTTAAACCATTGTAAAAAGTATTAATTTGATGTACTTTTGTTAAACCATGTTGTGGACACTTTCGTAAAAGTTCCTTAAAACGGTCCCAAGATTCACTAAATGTCTCACCGTACTTTTGTTCAAAAGTAATGATTTCATTCCGCAAAGCGGTAGTACGTGAGGGTGGGAAAAAGTAGTTGATGAATTTGGTCTCTAAATCCGTCCACGTAAGAATACTTTGTGGCGGTTCCTTATCAAGCCAATGCCGGTCTTGTCCCTCTAAGGAGAAAGGAAAAAGTTGCAAGCGAATTACCTCTTGTGAAACCCCATTATACTTAACCGTATTAGTGAGTTGAAGAAACCTCTTAATATGGTCATGAGGATCATCAATTGAACGCCCCAAGAATGGTTGAGCATAGACCATTTGAATGAAGCCGGATTTGAGCTCAAAGTTGTTGGCTCCAATCGCGGGTATGACAATAACATCGTGGTTGCCCTCTACATGTGCTTGCAAAAGTTCGATCATTGGACGATTGTCCGGTAGAGGTTCATTGTTGTCATTATTCATGTTGGGTTGAGGTGGATTATTATTATTGTTGTGTACACCGGCCATGTCTAAGTTATCGAGAGTCTCGGGCTCGGGATAAGACGTTGATCGAGTGCGCATACACCTACAAAAGAAATAACAAAGCAGAAATATTTTTGGTTTTTTTTTATGTTTTTTAATTTTTTGTATTTTTTTAAAATTTTTTATATTTTTTAGGATTTTTGAAAATTTTAAAGCAAGGAAAATAATGTTCAAAGATGAACGGATCCCAAAATCCAACGCGTCTCTCACTAAAAACCGTTAATCTTAACAAAAAGAGCCGGCAGCGGCGCCATTTAATACAAGGCTTTTAAGCTCGTATGAAAGTTCGTTTAACCGATCTTTTCGAATTGATTACCGATTAAAAGTGCGACTCAATTGTTCTTGGTGGGAAGTAAAAAGGGTTTGGATTGATTGTCTAATTTTAAACTAAGAGCAAATAATTGAAATTGTCGTTGAGTAAAATGGAAGCTACAATTAAAAGCGTGCAATCTTTGGAAATTAAAATGTAAATGATTAAAGACTTGAAAACTTAGTAAAAGTAAACTAAGACAAAAGGCGGGAAAGATTAAATTTGAAAACTTAGGAAAATAAAACTAAGACTAAAATAAACGTGCACTGCGATCGCACTCCATCGCAACCATTCCATCGCAATGCTCCATCGCAACGTTCCATCGCAACTCACCATCGCAATGTTCCATCGCAACCTGATCGCAATGTTCCATCGTAACTAGTGATCGCAATGTGGATCGTGGTCTGATCGTAACAAAAAGATCGCAATCAATGCAATCGTAACAAGGGATTGTGACTAGATCGCACCCACAGATCCCAATGAGTGATCGTGGAGTGTGATCGTACTAGGTAAAGAACAACAGATCGCAATCTATGCGATCGAAGCCAAGTTATCGTGACCAAGTAAAACCTTCTAAGATGGAAATGGCGTCCAACAGATAAATAAGCTTAAACTAATAAGCAGTAATCAATAAGCACTTTTAAACTTCTAGACAACGATAAGCATAAATTCGAAACCTTTACTAATATCAAACTCGAGACTTAATAAACCGAACATAAAACAATAAATCTTTTAGGAAAACTTAAAAATAAATAAGCCAAAACAATCGAACAAACTAATAAGCATCGAGAGCTTATAGCTTATACGTATGAGAGTTTATGTAAGAAGAGAAAGATTAATCTTTCTATCAAGAACTCATCAAATCACTCAAACCGTATGAAATGTGATACTCGGATCTAAGATTAAGGTAAACCAAGAAATTTGGAAAGAGATTAAAGAACTAATACTTAAACTTGAACTTGATTAATGAAATCAAAATCCAAAAAACTTAAACTTGAAAGAGTAAAAGAAAGAAAAGATGAAAAACTTAGTGAGAGAAAGTTTGGAACTTTCTCTCTCAAAAAACTAGAAAGGAAAAATGAAAAGCGAAACTAGCTAACCACCCTCCTAATGTGATTAGGAGGGTATTTACAGGCTAGTGGGAAGTGCATGTGTGGTGTGCTTCCTTCTTTCTTTTCTTCTCGACTCGATTTAATTCTTTGTCTGTTCTCGACGTCGTCTCGGGATTTGAACTTGTCTTTAATAATTTTTTTCTTTAACTTAGACTTGAGTTCTTCGACTTCATTTAAACTTCCATCTTTAGACTTTTTCTTTGATAAATCTTCCGAATAGGTCTTGGTCATCCGTTCTTTAAACACTCTTGATCTCTTGACTTCGTCTTTTCCCGTTTTCTTCGATAAAAGCCCGTGAAAGCCCGTGTTTTCTTCCTTTTTCATCTTTTGGTCCTAAAACACAATAAAAACACAAACCACACATAATCCCGACTTTTACGACATAAATTACACGTTTTGGTCTTTTTATTATTGGAAATAAGCGGTAAAAGGATAAGTGTTTTCACACTTATTACTAACGTACACGAACTTGTCTTTGAATTGGTGGAATTGTTTTAGTGTAATGAGTGGGTGTTATACGAAGAACAAAACTTTGAGGCAAAAGGGTCAAAGCGGACAATATCTACCATTCGGGCCGATTCATACCAGTTCTATAGGAATCTTTTGCGAATTTTAAGTGATTCCTAGATATGCTTAACAGCCCTTCTAACGAGACTTAAGTGACTCATAAGGTGCATAACAATTTGTACCAGTGCTACCTTAAAATTAGCCACGGTGTGGAAGAACAACTCATGAGACCATTTTTCGAGGACGAAGAATCTCTTCGAGGGAATGTATTGATACATGACTTGTCCCACGTCTCTAATGATAGATAAAAACTTGGGTATTTAAGGTACAAGAACGTGTTTTTGATTTCGTGGACGCGTTTTGGTATAATGTATGAGCATTATATGAAGAACAAGATCATGAGGCTGAGGTGCCAAAGCGGACAATATCTACCATCCATGGGATAATTATACGACGTTTGTCTCGATCCTTTAACTAAATTTAAAGTTATTCCTAGAGATGCTTGCCAATCTATTAGGTTATTATTTATTGACCCTGAAGCAACTCTAGGATTTGAACATAAAATCTCCTAAGTGTTTAAGTGCTCAACAGAAAGGTGGTTCTGCTGAAGCAAACCCACATGAACAAAGATTCCTACTGAAGAAAGTCTAATTGAAAATAACGTTTAGCACTAACTCTTCCAAAGTACTTTAAAGATAAAGAGTCTTCACTTCAACAACTAGGCGGTCCAGTTGCTGAAGACAAGTCCTGAAGAAGAGTTTCAGTTCATTTTGGTTTGACAATACCATACTGAACGATGTCGATCTACTCTTGGATGCTGAAGATAATTATTTCATCCTAAAGGTTTACAAAGGTGGGAAAAAGATCTACTTTAAGTCAAACAATAAAGTAGATCTCATTGGGAATAAGGTTGCTTGTAGAGTTAGATATAAGTAAAACCTCTATTTTATGTCCTACTTTATAATACAACTAAGTACTGTTAATCAGGTGGGACATTCAACCACCCATTGGATAAACAACACGTAGAAAGTAGTGCCATTTGTAAACCCTAATATGTTGCCTATAAAAGGAACATACCTGGCCATCCTCTTGATGAACGTTATGTTGGGACTTAAAATCATAACTTTAGTTTGTAGTTTAAGTAGAGGAGATCGCTCAAATATTGTCATTCAACCACTTTGTTATTCCGCAAGCAAAGTGTGTCATGGATTCTTTATTAAGTTTTTAATAATTTTCTATACGTTGAAAAGTATTTTGGTATCGTTGTTTTATTTATTCATATTGTTATTACTTTGTTAAAACACCTCACTTGAATCCATGATACGAGATAATACTTCAGGTTGATAAATATTATCGAGTTAAAAGGGAGCAACACAATCCTTAAACGAGACTTAAGTAACTCCTAGAGATATATAACAAAGAAACACACTCGGCGTGTGTGATCCGATAATGTCTTGGGGCTCAAGCAAACTTTAGATATTGTAAACACGAGGTATGTAAATCGTTAGCACACGCTATAGGGTTTTGATGATAAAGACTGAATAACATGTTGAATCTCTTGTGTGTTTTAATGGTAGGCTATATATGCCAGTATGGTACTTGTTAATTAGGGTATTTATGGTACTTTCTAATTAGGATATTTGTGTTGAATCTATGTTTCACAGTTTTTTGGGTTGTACAAAATTAATTATCCACTACTAAAAATTTAAGAAAGAATTATCATTGGGTTTACCATATTATCTTTTGTTGATCCCTTAGATCTTGTTAGTCTTAGATTGAAGACTTAGCCTATACAAGATAAATCCAATATAGCCTTAGTAGAAACCTTGAGTGATATCAAAGAGTATGCAGAATCTACTGTTTGATATTATGAAGATTATATGTATTTTATATGAACAAAGATATAACACAAATACTTCAATGTTATTGTTAATAATGTTAATACTCCAAATCAGAGTATTAAGAATTATAGACTTGAAGTAAAACGTATGTGAAAGAGATATGTCTACAGCTATCCTAGGACCTCCTTTTATTCTATAAGGAGTCCTTTACAAGATAAAGATCTTATAAAATAACTTAAACTTTAAGAGATATATATATACAATATCTCTTAGATATAACTTCACATGTCTTCAGTCAGCATTAATATAACAACCAGCATTAATCTTCTTCTGCCCGTCTTGGTCAATTCTGTTTATATACTACTTGTACTAAGAATATCACTACTAGCACTAAACAACATTAATCCTGGTAGTGCAATAACTAGCAAGGTTGGATCAGTTGGTTATCACTCTTGCCACTCAAAAGAGAGGTCAAGCGTTCTATCCTTTACTCCTTGCAAGGTCGGAGGTCCTTTTCTACTTTGATAGAACCGGAACCAGCCTCTCTACCTTAAGTAGGGGTATGGTTGTCTACGCTTCAACCTCCCCCATACACTGTCTTAAACGGTATTGAGACCCATAACCTATGGAAGACAGCATTGTGCGTTACTTTACTTAACTTTACTTTAATATTGGTAGTGCAATACAAAACCATCACTAACTTTATTCCCTACAATCCTCCCCTAAACTTGTGATTCCTCTTTCAAATCTACAAGTTTCATAAATACGGGAATAACTCAAAATTGCATAAAATTACTATTGGTAGTTTTTCTTCTTAACTCTGTAGCCTCTCTATCATATTGATCATAAATCCTTTTTATTACTTCTAAGTCCAAATCAGAAACTTCAGATGGAACTGACAACCTCTCAGAAATCATACTAAGCAATACTCTAAGGTCCAAATGATATTCTTTATCAGTCAGTATGTAAATAAGAGTACCTCCAATAGTGCAAACATGATAAACACCACAAGATTCAAACAAAGTCCAGGTAAGCTTATGAAAACCTCTTCTTTGCTTTTTCCATAGCTCATCATCATTGTCTGGTTCAAACAACCTCTTTAGTTGTACTCATAGTTCTTTATCCTTGTCATGAGTAGGTTCTTATATTAAGAATTTTTCTTTAACTAAATTTCACAAACTTACTGAATCATGGCTATTAAATCCTAAAAGCAAATCATCAAAGCAAGAATATCTTTCATGATCTTCAAACACAGATGCTCTAAGAATCTTCCAATATGATCTAGTGCATGCATCATTTTCATCATCTAAAACTTCCCAGCCATTAATTAGATGTTTAACTAACAAAGCTTCAGCCACAATAGTATCAAAATTCACCACCCTCATGATACTTTCCAAGTATTCTTTTGATAGATCCCATTTTCTTTTAGATGTCTTTCGATTTCTCAAACATCTTTTTGACCTTATTATCAGCTGCTTATGCATGCTTTGTTTCGGCTGCCTTTTCTTCAATCTCAATTATATACTCTTTGAAGGTGTTCATGGTATTGCTAACAATTAAGACCCACTTAAATAATTAATTATAAGAATAACCTTGTAGAGTTCTTTTTGTTGTGGCTGTTTGTTCATGAATAAAAGACATCATAATTTGTCTCTTCTTATTTTGTAGACAAATCATCATTTCTTTCTCTGGCATAAACTTCTATGAACATATTTGATCTTTCCTAGTGTTACTTCCAAATTTGCTCTACACCCACACCATTTATGCACGGACTCTTCTCTTTATTGCTCCTTTTTCTTCTTAGCATCATTGTCAAGTTCTGTATCAATTTCATTGATAGTTTGCATGATCATGTCCTGTGTTACTTGATCAACATCTACTGGTCCTTTTTCTTTTCTTTGCTTTAGGCTCTTCTATAAAAATAGTCTTTCCTTTGTCTTTTACATCAATCTTTGGTTCTACAGTAGATGTTGTTTGTACTTATGAGGTTCTAATAATCAACGGAGTCAATATCACCCTAGAAGATGTAGTCGAGTAACCATTGGATTGATGATGTACTAAGATCCATCATCCTCTGTCTCTTCTGAGCTTCGCTTGTCAATATTCCTCATGTGTCCTCCCCTTACTGGTGCTTACCATCTCTTTATTAGGTCTAAAATACTCCATACCACCACCACCACCAGTACTAATATGTGAAATACCAGCATTAAGATTTTCAGTGCAAGCATTAAAGATATCAAAACTAGAATTGAGTTATGCACCACCAATATTAAAACTTCTTCTCTCCTCACTTGAAACTTTGGCTTAACTAAGACCAAAAACAAGCTCAACAACTTTTCTATCTTCATCCTACAATGTTTCATCAATTCTTCTTTCACTTTCTTCTCCTGAATGGATGGAAGTTGCAAGAGTACCAAAAATATCTTTAGAAGAAGAAAAAACAACAAATTTTCTTGAAGAATATGGTTGACCACTCTTTATTTATCTAAGCAACTCCTTTAAGGCATGTATTTCATGTGCTTGAGAAGTATTCACAACTGCTTGATATTCCTTATCTTGCTCCAAAACCACCACCTTGGTACAAAGATTAGTAACTGATGGTTGTAATTTTACACTTGTTTAGGAAAACAAGGTAATTAGGGTAAGTACACAAGTGATTTAGGAAAACCACAAGTAAATGACCCAAAGTGGGGATCGTTCTCAAGGAGGCTATTGTGTAAAGAATAGATTAAGTGTTCGTGATTATATTGATGAAGAAAGAAAAATAGAAAAGAAAGTAAAAAAGGATGACGGTTACGATTATGAATTAAACTAAGACGAAAAGTCGTGCACGTAAAACCGTAAAAAGTGACGAAATTTAAAATTACCTTAAAAATTTCTAGAAAATTGCAATAAATCCCAAAAAATGTAAATAGAGTTTACAAAAAAATCAAAAATCACTCAAACCTTTTATTTAATTAAATATTAATTTTTTTAATGCTAATTAAAGCCCAAAAAATCAATTTAATTATAAAAAAATCCCAAAATGAGATTTTTTAACTTGTAAACCTCTAAAATGACTTAACTAAATTAAAAACTATTTTTGAAAATTTTAAAATTAATAAAAACTATTTAAAAACAATTAAAAACTTTAAAAACTTAAAACAATTCTAAAAATTAATCTAATGACAATAAAATTTGCAAAAGTCTAAAATTTAATTTTTAATAATAAAATAATAATAAAATAATATTAAAAATACAAAATAATAAAAAATTCTAAAAAGTTGCAAACTGGTTTATTTTAACCTAAATAACACAGAAATGAACTTGAAATTACCAAAATACCCCTATTGGGCCTTAAAATGGGCTTAAATAAAAAACAGTCCCTTAATGGGCTTTTTTAAGACCCAATAAGAAAAAGTCCACAAAAATGGCCCAAAAACTCTAGTTAAGCTTAAAATTCAATTTTAAACACAAAATTTCAAAGGCCCAAAAGCTGAAAGTGAGCTTATCACAGCTTATTTCAAAACAGCTTATTCTTAATGGGCTTTTTGGCCCATTAAGCTATAAGCTGATGCCATAAGCTAAAATTTGACACACAACCTTCTCTTCACCTAATTAATCTGTTTGTAAAAAGAATTTTTGAATAAGCCCAAGAAATAAGCCTGAAATAAGCAAAAGCTCTCTACACAAAACGACAAAATTGTCGTCTTCGAGTTGTAGGCCACTTCAAAAGCTGATTCAACTTGCAAAAGGTTTTAAATCACTTAAATAAGCTTAATCAACTAAAAGTTTTCCAATAAGCACACTTAATAAGCTAAAATAAGCAAAAAGCTGATTTTGAAAAAGACAAAATAGTCGTTTTCTAGTCAAAAGCTAAAACCAAAAGCTGTAAACTTCCAGACAGACTTATAAGCTCAAAATAATAAGACCTATCACAAAAAATAAGTTGTTGCACATTGGAATAAGCTAGAATGAACAAGAAATAAGTTGTTGACCAATTATAACTAGCACTGGCTAGCAGCAGGGGAAAGGAGTTCCCACTGCTTTGACTTCTTGACTTGCTTTTTTAGAGAGTTTCACTTGGTTTTGTTGGACAATCAAGGCACCCTTACAACCAGTGGGTTTTAAGGAGTCACAATCAAGCAATAAAACACAATTACACTCAGCCAAATGATACAGTTAATTAAATTACTCTAAAGATATGATCCAGACATGTAAATAGCAGATCTGGTGATTATAAGCTACTTTTAAGCTAGTATAAGCCTACCATAATCCACCAAATGCACACACAAGCTCAATACAACTTAATGAAACATAAATTAACTCATTTCATGCAATGAATCCAACTTATGAACAAATCTAAGCAATAGCAGTTACTGATGAACACTTAAACAGGCAAGAACACTTTTTGCTGATCTACTTGACACCAAATCCAAATTCAAGGTCTTAGATCTATCACTCAGGTTGCAAATACTATGAATTAACACTTGTTAGCCCTAGGTTAACATGCAAACTAGGTGTGCACAAGATTTCAAAGCAAAACAACAAGTTTTCAAGGTTTTGTAGCCAATTGTTTGATTAGGTGATTCAAAGCACAAAGCATGCAGATTTCAGAACACAAATACCTTAATAACAGATATCAACTCAATCACAACAACAATACCTACTCAAACTCATGCAGATTTGAAACAACAGCCAATCCCAAACACCCTTTTCACTTTTTAAAACCAATTTTAACAAAGTAAAAGTATTCTCAAGATTGATTTAAGCCCAAATAAGCATTATAGCATCCAACATATAAACTAAGAACCAATTTGCAGGCATAAAAACACATATACACCAGCAGAATCACAAAATCACTTAGAACACCTTTTTTATCAGATTTTCAAGGAAATAAGACAAACCTCATGAATGTACATCCACACTCACGTATGTTTGAGCTTATGTGGTAGCTTAACAACCACAAGCTTCCAACAAGCTGCTAAGAACAACAAGATTAGAACACAACAGATAATATGAACCAAAATGAAAAATGAGACTGATTTGATTTAAGCTTGTTCCCCAATCCTTGAATCCTTCCAAACCACAAGCTCACTACACCTTGATAATCTCCTTATCAGGGTGTTATGATCACTTATAATCCAAAAGTCCAAGTGTTTGAACTAAGACTTAGAAAAATAATCAGATTTTTGAAAAACTTGCAAACACTTGCACAATTTTTAAAACCATCTTTGAAACTTTAAACTTACAAACATATATCAATAACAACAAAATGTAAAGGTTGGAACTTGGATTTCGTCACAGCTTTCAAACACTTTTTTCATTCACTTGAATCAAAGGATTTACAGAAACTTGACTAAGGAAAACCAAGAACAAGAACAAATGTATGAGGTCCTATGCCTTATATAGGCTACAAGGTTACTAGAAAGCATAAAGAAAAACGTAAACCCTAGTTGTTGAAGTCCCAAATTTTCCCTTGAAGGTTTGAACTTTTGTTGACTGAATTTGACTTGGGGCTTGATACATGTGACCATTCTTGTTGTTATATGATCTTGGACGTCCAAATAGTGCGTAGGAATGAAGCATGATCATGACACGTTAATTCTCTAGCTGGTCTTGTCTTCATGTGAGTTCGTGGGTCAGGGGAGGTAGCATGTGACAAAAAGGGTGATGAGGTGGCTTGTTTAAGAGTTAGGTTATGATTAAGATAACCTTAATCATAAATCTGGAGCTAATTGAGGTTTAATTCATCATGGTTAAGGAAAGCCCAAATCTGGTTATGAACACATAAGAACATGATTTTGATCTTGATTAGTGTTTAAATAAGTGTTTAGGTGCCAAAGGTTTATTAAATATTAAACCGGATTAGTGGATGGGTGAGGTGGAGGATTGGTGAGTTCTGATTGGGTGTGGGGAGTTAGTGGGACATGTGGTGGATGGTGGTTGGTCTAGGTAAGTATTTGTGTCTGCCAGCTTTGGTCCCTTATTTCTTCCATTCCTTTCACTTTGTGTTAAATAGCATAAAAACTGAATTCCTTTGTTAATGAAGTTTCAATTTTCACACTTTTGCCCCAAATAGTTTTGCAAAGTATTTTCAGGGGTATTTATTTCCAATTGATGATTCTTGAAGGGTTGTTTTGGCATTTTCTTCAAACTTTATGGTCTTGACTTGTATTGTTGACTTCTTAGAGGACTAATAATGACAAGTATTCATTTATGAGGGACCATTTTTGCCAATTCTTCAAAGTAGGGGCCCTTTTGTAATTTTGACAAACTTTAAGGACCAAACTTGTAATTATGAATAAACAAGGGTTTAAAGTGTCAAATCTTCTATATTGGAGGACCCTTCTTGTTCAATCTTCATTTCTTCAAGGACATTTCTTGGAAAATCAACACTTGGGTCCGGTTCATTGTGCGACTTCTTTTCCCGTGTTCGTTTTTCTTTGATTCTTGTGATCTTTTGTGATTTTCTCAATATTCGTACCTAAAATACACATGTAACAAATACAAAATTATATTTGGCTTTTTTCATGATATTTAATGCATTTTAAGCCCATTTTGGACGATGAGACTATGTATAAAAGCAGTCTCATCACTCCCCTATACTAAACCATTGTCGTGCCCTCATGAAATGCTAGAATAAAGTATCGTAGCATCTCCAAAAATCATTTTTATGCACTTTTATTGAATGATAAACTAGCCACACTACTACTATTACTACTACTTGTGTTTTAGACATAATGTATGATTTTCATCGCAAAATGGGACGTTTAGGTTCATAGAATAAGAACACGTGAATGCTTCGTTAGAAATAATTTCGTCGTCCTCGATTTTCACCCTAATTCCATGCTAAGCGTGTAACGAGATCATTGTCATTATAAGTTAGTAATGCTAACACTACTCATATCCCCTATTTACGTACTTATTCTCCCATTTTCCTAAGTTGTATCTCTTATATTTTATTTTTGTCTTGAATGTTCACGAGGATACATTTTTTACTTATGCGATGATAGAGATTTAGGTCTAAAAATAGAGTCATAACGGTGTAACCAGGACCATCGAATTAATAACCCCTCCTAATAGACAACGATGTCAAAAAATTAAGTCAACAAGAAGGATCGATAAACATGGTTTTATAACGGTTTTGAACATGAGACTTATTACCAAGACTTTTATACGCCCCCTACCGGATGGGCCTTATTATCATAGGTTTACCTCCATCTTTTATTCAACTTCGCCATGAAGCTTTTATTATGACTTCGGTCTTGCCTTGCCTTTTATTTAACCTCGCCATGAGGTGTTTATTATGGCCAAAGACGTATATCCTCACGCTAAAGCAAATTTTGGATCTTTGAAGCTTCAAAGATTAAGGCTTGATTCACTTTCAATTTTGCATAGATTTTTCGGCCTTGCGAGCTTCAAATTGTTTGCTTGATTTAGGTGAGCACTTGAAATCTTATTATTTGGTGAAGTTTTAGATTATTTGGGTTGCCAATACTTCAAAACCGTGACGCTGGCGATACCTTAATGTTTTTCCAATTTAATTACATGGAAGCTACTAGAAAAGACTAGAAACCAACAATCAAGACTAAGCCGCTAAGCCAATAATTATTTAGCAAAATATATTTAAAAGCGAAGGGAGAATAAGCAAACAACGAGAACACATGAGTTTTTGAAAGAATATGAGTACTCTACGTTTAGCATAGTAACTTATAATTAACTCTATCACTTCTCCTCCTCATTTAAGAGACTTAGCCTAATATGAAGTTAAGGAATCGAAGCTAAGTGCTCAACACGAACGGTCGAGTAAAAAATTACTCTTATTCTCGCCATTGGAAAATCTACATTCGTGTCTTCAAACACTTATAAAACATGAGAAATATTTAAAATTTGGCCATTTTTAGCCTTATTTTGCAACAAAACGATAAACAAAAAGATAAACTTTGGAAAGCGTGAAGGTTTGGCAAGGCAAGTATCTATTCACCCCCCCATACTAAAGATAAACATTGTCCTCAATGTTTCGAGTCTAAGGGTTGGAAACCCCCATACTAGAGACGTAGTCGAATGCTTAATCTAGCATGGAAAGGGTGTAACCGTTAAATCAATAGCCGTTTATGAAGTGTGCTATAAACCTAAGGTTAGAACATCAATGGATATATCATGGATATTGCAAAATTCCTCCAAGCAAACGATCGAGTGCTCCCATAAAACGAACATGAGAGGCTCCAATCATGAAGATCATGATCATCTAAAAACCAATATTCACAAACAACCACGGAACAAAGGTTGGAAGGGCACAAATCCCCTCACATTAAACTAATTAGAAAGCGATAATATGTACATGGATAAGCATGGGACTCCCTCACGAGGCACCTTGTTTTTTATAACCGAGTCAAAAGCTCGACTCGAATCCCCCATAAATGTGATCATTTATGGATAATCATGGTATGGTCAATTTTTGGTGGGGCTTACATGATAAACAAGGCCAAAAAACAACCGGTATTAAGGACTAAGTCCTTTGATGATGCAAAATACCGGGATCGAAGATGGTGTCCTCGTTTTCATTGGATAAACAAACCAACGCCACTTCAACATGTTCCAAAACAAACCCAAAGGGTTTAAAGAAAATAGATGAGAAGAAATAGAAGGGTGGGACAATGGGTAAGTCACAAAAACTATGAGCTACTCGAGGTAGACTCGCACCAATCAAATGAAAGTACTTTTCATTTATTGCATCGGTGGAAGACCGAGGTTTCCCTTTATAAGCAATTCCAGGATCAAATATCTCATCCTCGGTGGAGAAAGGGGAGGGAACTTAGGGGCCTTCCCCCACACTAAGTCCACATAAAGCATCGTCAAAAGGAGAAGACGAGCTTGTAGCACTCAAAACACGAGGTGATGACGGAGTTAGAATTGTAGAAAAATCTTTTAAATCCAATTCAAAATTTTTTCCTTTTTCATCTTTTGAAAACTCCTTATGAAAACCCGATTTGATTATGTCAAAAATATTTGGTGTTTATAAAACGATGTTAGGCACACTAAAAATTCTTACATTTAAAAACCGTTTTGGTGGTGGTAAGTTCTCAAAACGTTTATCAACAAAGAACACCGCCCTATCGGGATCAACATATTCATCATCCGAAGAATCTTCCGTGATTGGAGACGTAGGTTTAACACTCTTAACCTCCACCGGCGAAGTGGATGGAAAATCGTTTTTATTGACAACTCCTAAAACTCTTTTTGAAATACCTTTGCAAATGTTTTTGATTGAATCAACATTGTTTAAAGACGTGCTAGAATAAACATGAGAGAGCGTAGAGTTTTGAATTGCGTTTATGACGAGTTCCTCCTCATTGAAACGTAGAGTGATTTTCCTAGCATGAACATCGATAAGCGCCCTCGAAGTATCCAAAAATGATCGACCTAAAATTAGAGGATCTTTAGGATCGATGGGAATGTCTATAACGATAAAGTCCACGGGATAGTAAAACTTTCCAACTTTCACGAAGACGTCTTCGGCTACTCCACAAGCTAGAATCGTAGAATGATCGGCCATCTCGATTGACATTTTTGAAGGAGTGAGATTAGGAAGATTGAACGACTTAAAAATCTCAAGAGGCATCAAATTTGTACTAGCACCAAGATCGGCCAAGGCGTAGCATTCTTCCATATCTTGGATTGCACATGGGATTAAAATTTTACCGGGATCACCGACTTTTTGAGGTATGCGGCTAAGAAAAACCAATGAACAACTAGACGACTTTTGCAATTTCTCTTTGTTATTCAACATACTTTTGAAGTTTGCGGCAAATCGAGGCATCATGACCAAAGCGTCGTCAAAACTTATATTTAAATGCAAGTCACGAAACATTTTCATAAAAAGTTCAAATTGATAATTGTTACGTTCTTGTGCCTTTTCCTTGTTTCGTCTTGATGGGTAAGGTAAGGGTGGTGTGGGTTGGGACATAGGCATCGGCCTTGGAATCTCGGGTTCCACTATTGGTATTGGTTCAACCATGGTTGTGGTTTGAGCGATACTTTGTGGGATTAGAATTTGCTCCTTTTCTACCACTACCTCGGGCTCTTTCTCTATTTCCTTCTCCGTAGAAGTACTTGGACGAGAAATGGGTTCTTTGAAAGTTTTACCACTACGAGTAGTAATAACCTTAAATTCTCCTTTCGGGTTTACGATGGTATCACTAGGAAGACCACCCGAAGAAGAAGGTTTACACATGATAGCTTCAAACATTTTTCCCATTCGATCTTTAAATTTTGATTGCCTAGCATCCGCTTTTAACAATTCTTGCTTAATCTCATGTTGACCTTGCTCCATTTTTTGTTGATTTTGTTGGAGACGTTGCACATTTCCTTCCATTTTATTAGCATGATTTTTCAATTCATTAGCAAGTTCGTTTTTAAGCTTGTTTTTCAACTCGGATCTTAAGCTAATCATCTCACGTTGCATGTTATCAAACTTAGAATCTTTGCCTTTGCATAATCCAAAAATTCTCCATTAAGATTTTTAGTGTGAGCATTTTGAAAACCTTGTGTGGTAGTTTGAAAATCACGGTTTTGGTTTTGATTTGAAATTTGCCCATTTCAACTTTGGTAATTACCCTTGTTGTAGTTTCGTGAATTTCCTTGGTAAGCACCATTCTGATTGTTGTTTCGATAATTGTTAGCATTTTGATTTTGTGGAGCTTGATTTGGGCGGGAACCTTGACCGTTTTGGTTGTAAGTTCCTGTGGCTACATAAGCATTCGAAGTGTTACCATCCGCGGTAATGCACTCGAAAATCTCATGAGCTCCACCACACGAAATACAACTCTTTCAAACCGCTTTAACCGATGCGGAATTCAAAGCATCTTGTGCTTTCCAATGAGTCATAAGAGTAAAAAACCTATCAAAAGACCGATTCTCCTCATTTGCTTCATCTTGCAAGGCACTCATGTTACGAGACGATGATGACGAACCCATAGTGGCAACACTTGGTGTGTTACGAGGGTTGTAAACCTTAGACATATTCTCAATGATTTTCAAAGCCTCATTGGTCGTTTTGCACAAACGATTACCACCCGCGGCGGCATTTAAGTAATCTCGTTCATGATCATTAAGCCCATTGTAAAAAGTGTCAATTTGATGCAATTCGGAAAAATCATGGTGTGGACATTCATGTAACATTTCTTTAAATCTTTCCCAAGCCATTGAAAAACTCTCATTAGACCTTTGAGTAAATCGTGAAATCTCGTTTTTCAAATGTGTTGTTTTAGATGGTGGAAAAAATTGATTCACAAACTTAGAAACGAGATCACCCCACGTCAAAATCGAATTTGGGGGTTCTTTCTCGAGCCATATCTTGGCGGGTCCATCTAACGAGTATGGAAACAACATCATCTTAATGGCATCGTGGGGTACATCTTTAAACTTGCTAGTCGCGGTGAGACGATTGAATTGCCTAATGTGATAATGTGGGTTGTCTTTTTCGTGTCCGCGAAACTTGTTGGCTTGAAACATAGACATTAAACCCGTCTTGATCTCGAAATTCTCCGCAAGGATGGCGGGAATCACAATGGCCTCTCCAAAACCCTCGAGGGGTGCTTGAAGCAACTCCATCATGGTAAGATTAGCCATGATAGCTTCTTGTTCTACAAGGGGTTCCTCACTTGGAGTCTCTTCACTAGAAGGTGTTGGTGTGTTTTCTTTTCGATTACGACGTTTACGTGCACGTCTTGCTTGATTACGAGTAAGCATAAACGTCACGTACAACGTGAGGATGAGCAAAGAAGATTCTTTTGGTGTTTTTGACTTTTTCAGTTTTTTTGGATTTTTGATTGTTTTTACTTTTTTTTGGATTTTGTGAATGTATTAAGTATACAAAAATCTACAAATCTCTCCTCAAATCAAATCTCTTGATTAAAGGAGCCTCAAGGAATGAAAACGATCACGTGAAGTGAACGCCTTCGATGACTTTAGAACATTGGTGGAACACCAAAACGTTCAAGAGGGTTTAATCAAATGAAACCAAGAAAATATATATGATACTTAGATAATACTTTGGTTGGCAAACCCTCGATTAGCCATTTTTATCTAAACACGCACAAGCAAGCGGGGAAACGAGGCGTCGCGAAGCACTTAAGAGCCTTTTTCCTTAAGGTATATTTTATAATACCGCCTTATACCCACCTTATAGTTTGTGTTTGTCAAAATTAAGCTTCTCGAAAGTAATTATCTATTTTGCCTTTTTTCCTTGTTTGAGATTCGAATACAATGATCGAGTGATGAAATCCTGAATCAAGGTTGTGTTTTCACACTATTGGAGTACTTGTGAATTTATTGTTCTACGTATACAATATAGTAATATTGACACAAAAAACGAAAAACCGATAATACGTATTAGTAGAGTGCTACTAATACAAATAGATATTATGGCTAGTATAAAAACAACAATTGTTCAAATCAAAACACAACACGCCTCCCCGGCAGCGGCGCCAAAAATGATGGTTGTAATTTTACACTTGTTTAGGAAAACAAGGTAATTAGGGTAAGTACACAAGTGATTTAGGAAAACCACAAGTAAATGACCCAAAGTGGAGATCGTTCTCAAGGAGGCTAGTGTGTTGTGTAAAGAATTGATTAAGTGTTTGTGATTATATTGATGAAGAAAGAAAAAGAGAAAAGAAAGTAAAAAAGGATGACGGTTACGATTATGAGTTAAACTAAGACGAAAAGTCGTGCACGTAAAATCGTAAAAAGTGACGAAATTTAAAAATTACCCTAAAAATTCCTAGAACATTGCAATAAATCCTAAAAATGTAACAGAGTTTACAAAAAAAATCAAAAATCACTCAAACCTTTTATTTAATCAAATATTAATTTTTTAAACGCTAATTAAAGCCCAAAAAATCAATTTAATTAACAAAAAGCCCAAAATGAGATTTTTTAACTTTTAAACCTCTAAAATGATTTAACTAAATTAAAAACTATTTTTGAAAATTTTAAAATTAATAAAAACTATCTAAAAACAATTAAAAACTTAAAATAATTCCAAAAATTAATCGAATGACAATAAAATTAGTCTAAAAATTTTAAAATTCCTAACTTAATGTATTTGAACTAGGAAAAATAAAAAATTTGCAAAAATCTAAAATTTAATTTTTAATAATAAATAATAATAAAATAATATTAGAAATCCAAAATTTATAAAAAATTCTAAAAAGTTGCAAACTAGTTTATTTTAACCTAAATAACACAGAAATAAACTTGAAATTACCAAAATACCCCTATTGGGCCTTAAAATGGGCTTAAATAAAAAATAGTCCCTTAATGGGCTTTTTTAAGGCTCAACAAGAAAAAGTCCACAAAAATGGCCCAAAAATTCCAGTTAAGCTTAAAATTCAATTTTAAACACAAAATTTCAAAGGCCCAAAAGCTGAAAGTGAGCTTATCACAACTTATTTCAAAACAACTTATTCTTAATGGGCTTTTGGCCCATTAAGCTATAAGCTGATGCCATAAGCTGAAATTTGACACACAACCTTCTCTTGACCTAATTTAACTATTTGTAAAAAGAATTTTTGAATAAGCCCAAGAAATAAGCGTGAAATAAGCAAAAGCTCTCTACATAAAACGACAAAATAGTCGTTTTCGAGTTCTAGGCCACTTCAAAAGCTGATTCAACTTGCAAAAGGTTTTAAATCACTTAAATAAGCTTACTCAACAAAAAGTTTTCCAATAAACACACTCAATAAGCTAAAATAAGCAAAAAGCTGATTTTGAAAAAGACAAAATAGTCGTTTTCTAGTCAAAAGCTAAAACCAAAAGCTGTAAACTTCCAGACAGACTTAGAAGCTCAAAATAATAAGAGCTATCACAAAAAATAAGTTGTTTCACATTGGAATAAGCTAGAATGAACAAGAAATAAGCTGTTGACCAATTATAACTAGTAGTGGCTAGTAGCAGTGGAAAGGAGTTCCCACTGCTTTGACTTCTTGACTTGCTTTTTTAGAGAGTTTCACTTGGTTTTGTTGGACAATCAAGGCACCCTTACAACCAGTGTGTTGTAAGGAGTCACAATCAAGCAATAAAACACAATTACACTAAGCCAAATGATACAGTTAATTCAATTAGTCCACAGATATGATCCAGACATGTAAATAGAAGATCTGGTGATTATAAGCTACTTTTAAGCTAGTGTAAGCGTACCACAATCCACCAAATGAACACACAAGCTCAATACAACTTATTGAAACACAGATTAAAACATTTCATGCAATGAATCCAACTTATGAACAAGATCTAAGCAATAGCAGTTACTAATGAACACTTAAGCAGGGAAGAACACTTTTTGCTGATCTACTTGACACCAAATCCAAAGTCAAGGCCTTAGATCTATCACTCAGGTTGCAAATACTAAGAATTAACACGTGTTAGCCCTAGGTTAACAGGCAAACTAGGTCTGCACAAGATTTCAAAGCAAAACAACAAGTTTTCAAGATTTTGTAGCCAATTGTTTGATTAGGTGATTCAAAGCACAAAACATGCAGATTTCAGAACACAAATACCTTAATAACAGATATCAACTGAATCAACACAACAATACCTACTCAAACTCATGCAGATTTGAAACAACAGTCAATCCCAACACCCTTTCACTTTTTAAAACTAATTTTAACAAAGTAAAAGTATTCTCAAGATTGATTTAAGCCCAAATAAGCATTATAACATCTAACATATAAACTAAGAACCAATTTGCAGGCATAAAAACACATATACACCAGCAGAATCACAAAATCACTTAGAACACCTTTTTTATCAGATTTTCAAGGAAATAAGACAAATCCTCATAAATGTACATCCACACTCATGTATGTTTGAGCTTATGTGGTAGCTTAACAACCACAAGCTTCCAACAAGCTGCTAAGAACAACAAGATTAGAACACAACAGATAATATGAACCAAAATGAAAAATGAGGCTGATTTGATTCAAGCTTGTTCCCCACTCCTTGAATCCTTCCAAACCACAAGCTCACTACACCTTGATAATCTCCTTATCAGGGTGTTATGATCACTTATAATACAAAAGTTCAAGTGTTTGAACTAAGACTTAGAAAAATAATTAGATTTTTGAAAAACTTGCAAACACTTGCACAATCTTTAAAACCAATGTTTGAAACTTCAAACTCACAAAAATATATCAATAACAACAAAATGTAAAGGTTGGAACTTGGATTTCGTCACAGCTTTCAAACACTTTTTCATTCACATGAAACAAAGGATTTACAGAAACTTGACTAAGGAAAACCAAGAACAAGAACAAATGTATGAGGTCCTGATGAGACTGCTTTTATACATAGTCTCATCATCCAAATAGGGCTTAAAATGCATTAAATATCATCAAAATACCCATATATATGCTTGTATTTGTTGCTTGTGTATTTTAGGTACGGATATTGAGAAAATGACAAAAGATCACAAGGATCATTCAAAAACGAACACGGGAAACGAAGCCACACATTGAACCAAGCCCTAATGAAGATTTTTCCAAAGATTACCCTTGAAGACTTGAAGATTTGTGAAGAAGGGTCCGCCAATATGGAAGAATTGACACTTTACACCCTTGTATCTTCATAATTACAAGGTTGGTCCCTAAAGTTTGTCAATATTGCAAAAAGGGCCCTCCACTTTGAAGAATTGGTAATTTTAGTCCCTCAACAAAACTAAAATGTCAATATTTATCATCCTCAAAGTCAAACATACCAAGAAGGACTCCAAGTTACAAGAATTACAAATTTGGCCCTTTGAAAATCTTAAAATTACCAAAAGGACCCTTGACTTTGAATATTTGGCAAAAATAGTCCCTCATCAAACATGGTTTGACAATTTCAGTCCTCCAAAATGTCAATCATACAAGTTTAGACCATTATCCTTGAAGAAAATACCAAATCAGCCCTTCAAGAATCAAGAATTGGCAAGAATTACCCCTGAATTCACTTTACAAAACATTTTGTGGCAAAAGTGTAAATAGGGAAAAGTTGATACAAAGGGATTTAGCGTTGACAGCTTTTTAAACTGAAATGACAAGGAAAAGAAAGAGAGGGGGTTAAACCTGGGCGACACAATACTTACCTTAACAAGTAGTGGGGTGACACGTGCCCCACTACCACCTCTCCACCAATCACAACTCTTAAACATGCCATGTCACCTTCCACCCACAACAGATTATAACTAATCTGTTTATTTTATTAAACACGCGCTAAACACAAGTTTAAATCCCCAAAACCCTGATTAAACTTGGTACTATTCATCCCAAGAACACAATTGGGTTTTCCTAATTGTGTTGTAATTAAACCTCCAGCTACTCCAGATTTATGATTAAGCTAATCATAAACACAACCCAACTTAAAAAACCCATGCCACATCATTCCTTTGTCACATGTTAAGCCCTGTTTTGTCGCCATTGAGGAAGAAGCCAAAAGTGGCCAGGGAATCAACCACCCACATTCCAGCTTACTCCTTAAGCATTTTATGGACCCTTGGATGAGTTTCAAACTTGCCAGCTACAACAAAACGCCAATTCAAAGTCACATGATTGAAGAAAATGCCAAAAGCTCCAAGGGCAATTCTGGACTTCTACCAACTAGGGTTTACGCTTTCTAGGATCATTGTACACCCTCTATATAAAGGGTATCAGGTCATTCATTTACACTTGCTCTTGAATTTTTAGTAGTTCACTTTTCTGTAAATCCTTTTCAGAATTAATGAAATGTGTTTGAAATGTTGAAGAAAGCTCAAGTGCCATCATTTATATCTGCTTATTATTATTCTTAGTTTGATAATTCTGAATCTCAAAACCTGTTTTTAAGGAGTGTGCAAAAGTTTGCATTTTTCCTTCAAGCTTGATATTTTGCTAAGTTCTTGTTCAAACCTTGGATATCTTGGGCTATAGGGCTGATCATAGCATCCTGATATTGTGTATCAAGGTGTCGTGAGGCTTATAACTTGGGGATAATCAAGTGTGGGGTAACAAGGTTGCATTAATCAAGGCTTTTCACTTTTCTGATTTTACTATTTTGTTCTTAACTTTGTTGATTCTTAGCAGGGTTGTTTAAGGAAGCTTGTACTTGTTCTTGCTAGTACATAAGCTCAAAATTCATGGGTGTGGATGTACATCCATGAGGTACACACCCTTAATCTCAAAATCTGAAAATACTTTAGATATTTGTGATATTTGAGTGTTGCTTGTGTTCTTGTGAATTTTGTGGCTTAATCTTGCTTGAATCTGCTATATACATCTGTTATTGTGTTAATTTGGGCTTAGGTGGTCTTAAATCTCACTTTTGATTTGAAAATTTTGATTTTGAAAAGTTAAAGGGGTGTTTGGGATTACCTGTTTGAGATTAAAACTTGTTATTGTGCTGTGAAAAGGTTGTACTTGTGTTTGTTATCTGATATATGCTTGGTTGAGAGTATTTTGCTGCAAGTTTTCAGTTTTGAAACAATAAATCAAACATTGTGCTATAACTTGTTGATTTTAACTGTTTTTGACCTAAGATTTTGGTGAAATCTAGAATTTGTGCATGCGTAGGGTTAAAAGTTGTTTAAACATCATTATTATAAAATATGTGATAGATTTGGAGGTTTGAATCTGGCTTGTTGGTCAATTGCATCAGCAAAAGTGAAAACTGCATGTTCTCGTGTTCATTAGTAACTTTAAGTGCTTGAATCTTGCTTAAAACTTTGAATCATTGCATGAAACCTGTTTAGACTTGTTCATTTGAGTTTATAATAGCTTGTGTATGAATTTGGTTAAGTTTGGTTGGCTGAATATTGCTAAAAGTGCTTATTGAACCTAATCTGCTTATTTGTTCATGTATGTGTCATATCTGGTACTTAATTGATTAAACTGTATTAATTGGCTTGTTGGATTGTTGATTTCTTTGTTTGTATTGACTCCTTATGATCCAATGATCATTTGGGTGCCTTGTTGAAACCTGAATCTCCAAAAAAGTCACTAAAGACAAAAAAGTCTACAAGTCAAGCAGTGGGAAAAGTTCCCACTGCTCAACACCCAAAACTAGCCTCTGCTAGTGTTAATTTGTTCTCAGCTTATCAATAAGCTATAATTGCTTATCCAGACCTGCAACAACTTATTTTTTGTGATAGATCTTCATTATTTGACCCATTTGATTAGACTAGAGCTTATTGGACTTTGACTTTAACTTTTTGCTAGAAAACCAACTTATTTGACTTTTTCATAAGTGCTTATTTGCTTTTTCCAGCTTATTGAGTCAGCTTATTTGAAAACTTTTTGTTGATTTAGCTTATTTAAGTCATTTAAAAGCTTTAGAAACTTGAATCAGCTCTTGGGGTGGCCTAGAACTCAAAAACGACTATTTTGTCGTTTTTTGTAGATTGCTTTTTGCATTTTCAGGCTTATTCCTTTGGCTTATTTCAAATTTCTTTTTACAGAAGTCTTATTTAGGTCAAAAGAAGCTTGTGTGTCTAATTTGAGCTTATGGCATTAGCTTATAGCTTAATGGGCCAAAAAGCCCATTAAGAATAAGCTATTTGGTATAAGCTTGCTTATTTCACATTTTCAGCTTTTGGGCCTTTGGAAAAAGTTGTTTAAAATCAAATTTTGAGTCAAGTAGTGCTTTTTGGGCTTATTTGGGTCACTTTTTCATTTTGGGCTCAATTTGGCCCATTAAGGGTATTTAGTTAATTTCAAGTTAATTTATGAGTTATTTAGGTTAAATTAAGCTAGTTTGCAACTTTTTAGAATTTCTAGGATTTTTGGATTTTAATTAATATTTTAATATTATTTTAATATTAAAAATTAAAAGTCTGATTTTCTAAGTTTTTACATTTTTCCTAGGTTCTGCACTTAATTAGGAATTTTACAACTTTCCAAATATTTTTAGGGTCTTTCAATTATTTTCTAGAATTATTTTAAGTTTTATTAGCTTTTAATAGTTTTTAATTGTTTGAAAATGGTTTTTAGTTGTTTAAATTTTGAAAAATAATTTTTAGCTTAATTAGGTTATTTTAAAGGTTTACAAACTTTAAGATCTTGATTTGGAATTTTTATTAGTTAAAATTGATTTTTAGGGCTTTAATTAGCATTAAAAAGTTAATATTTAATTAATTAAAAGGTTTTAGCAAGTTTGGATTTTTTGTAAACCGTTAGAATATTTTAGTGGATTTATTGCAATTTTTTAGGAATTTTTAGAGTAAATTTTTAAATTTGGTGCTTTTACGGTTTTACGTGTACGACTCTTTCGTCTTAGTATAATCCGTCATTCTCTTCTTATCCCATTTATATTTTTCTTTCTCATAATCAATATAATCACATCAGTAATCAATTCATTACACACACACCAAGCCTCCTTGAGAATGATCCCCATTTTGGGTCATTTGTGCACGATTTTCCTAAATCGTCGTACTTACCCTAATTTGCCCTCTTTTCCTAAAGAGTGGTAAAAACTCCAATATCATTTTGGCGCCGCTGCCGGGGAGGCGTGTTGTGTTTTGATTTGGAAATTGTTGTTTTTATATAGCCATAATATCTACTGTATTAGTAGCGCTCTACTAATACGTATTATCGGTTTTCGTTTTTTGTGTGAATACTATTACTATATTGTATACGTAGAACAATAAATTCACAAGTACTCCAAATACGTGAGAAATCACAACCTTGACTTGGGAGGTCATTACCCAATCATTGTATTCGAATCTCAAACCAAAGAAAAAGGCAAAAATAGATAAATACTTGCGTGAAGCTCAATTTTGAAAAATACAAACTATAAGGTGGGTATAAGGCGGATATTAATAAATATATCCTAAGGAAAAAGGCTCTTAAGTGCTTCGCGCTGCCTCGTTTCCCCGCTTGCTTGTGAGTATTTGATTTTGAGAGCTAATCGAGGGTTTTGCCGCCCAAAGTATTATTAAGTATCATATATACTTTCTTGGTTTCATTGATTAAACCCTCTTGAACGTTTTGGTGTTTCACCAACGTTCTAAATTCATCGAAGGCGTTCACTTCACGTGATCGTTTTCATTCCTTGAGGCTTCTTTAATCAAGAGATTTGATTAAGGAAGAAATTTGTAGATTTTTGTCTACTTAATACATTCACCAAAATCCAAAAAGGTTAATACAATCAAAAACCACAAAAAAATTGAAAAATACAAAAAACCAAAAAGAATCTTCTTTGCTCATCCCCTCGTTGTACGTGACGTTTATGCTAACTCGTAATCAAGCAAGACGTGCACGTAAACGAAAGAACAAAACTCCCACTCCTAATCTTTCTAGTGTGGAGTCTCCTATTGACGAACCCATTGTAAAAGAAGCACCAACCATGGCGAATCGAACTATGATGGAGTTACTTCAAGCACCCACCGAGGGTTATGGAGAGGCTATTGTGATTCCCGCTATCCTTGCGGAGAATTTTGAAGTGAAGACGGGTTTGTTGTCGATGATCCAAAACAACAAATTCCGTGGTGATGAGAAGGACAATCCACACAACCATATCCGTCAGTTCAATCGTCTTACCGCCACTTGCAAGTTTAAGGATGTCTCTAATGACTCGATTAAGATGATGTTTTTTTCCGTATTCCTTAGCGGGGCCCGCTAAAATTTGGTTAGAGAAAGAGCCACCCAATTCTATATTGACGTGGAAGGATTTCGTGTCTAAGTTTGTGAACCAATTTTTTCCGCCCTCTAAGACTACGCATTTGAAAAACGAGATTTCAAAATTTTCACAAGAGTTTAATGAAAGTTTTTCAACGGCTTGGAAAAGGTTTAAGGAAATGTTACATGAATGTCCTCATCACGGTTTTTCCGACTTGCATCAAATTGACACGTTTTACAATGGACTTAATGATCATGAAAGGGATTATCTTAATGCCGCCGCGGGTGGTAATTTTTTGTGTAAAACGGTTGAGGAAGCTTTGGTGATAATTGAGAATAGATCTAAGGTGTATAGTCCTCGTAGCACGTCTAATGTTCGTAAGGCTTCGTCTTCGGCTTCACCTTCTTTTTCTACTACCATCGATGCTTGCCAAATTGAGGCGAACTTAGAAAACAAAATCTTTGATAAGCTTAAGGGTCTTTTGATTGAGTTTAAAGTTGGAGAACCAAGTGCTCCCGCTACGGCTAAAACGGTTGAGGTTTCATGCATGTATTGTGGTGGAGGTCATGATTTCTCCGAGTGCATTACCAACGGTGGTAACACTTCGAGTGCCTACGCGGCCACGAGAACTTACAACCAAAACGGTCAAGTTACCGCTCTAATCAATTGACTCCACCAGGTTTTGGTTCAAATCAAAATGCTAACAACAACTATCGCAACAATCAAGTTGGTTTCAAAAAAAATTACAACAAGGGAAACTATGGTAATAAAGGGGCTAATAATCAAGTTTCAAACAAAAATCAAAATGATTTTCAAAACAACAACAAGAGTTTGCAAACGTTGAAAGATCTTCCAAATGAATTTGTTGAATACGCTAATGGGAACGATGCTAGGTTTGACAACATTCAAAGAGAAATCATTAGCCTAAGATCCGAGTTTAAGACCGACTTGAAGAAAGAGTTGAAAAATGAGTTAGCTAATGAACTTAAGATCCATACCAACAAAATGGAAGGGAATGTAACTAGGTTACAACAAAACCAACAATAAATGGAACAAGGGCAACATGAGATTAAACAAGAAATGATTAAAGCCGAGAAGATGCAATCAATGTTTGAAGATAAAATCTCATCTATGTTTGAGGCAATTATGTGTAAACCGACTTCGAGTAGTCTTCCTAGCAACACCATATCAAACCCTAAGGGTGAGATGAAAGTGATTACCACACGTAGTGGTAAGACACTTAAGGAACAGACTCCTCAACCAATTGCTCCTACGGAGGAAGCAATTGAGGAAGAACCCGAGGTGGTGGTCCAAAAGGAGCATATTCTAATCCCACGAAGTACCTCTCATGCCACACCTACGGTTGACCCATTACCAACATTGGAACCCGAGATTCCAAAGGCTATGCCTATGCCTCAACCCACACCACCTTTGACCTATCCATCGAGACTTAGGAAGGAGAAACGTCAAGAGCGCGACAATTACCAATTTGAGCTTTTTATGAAAATGTTTCGTGATTTGCACTTTAATGTGAGTTTCACCGATGCTTTGGTCATGATGCCTCGATTTGCCGCTAACTTTAAGAGTATGTTGAACAACAAGGAGAAATTGCACCAATTGTCTAGTTGTTCGTCGGTTTATCTTAATCGCATACCTCAAAAAGTCGGTGATCTCGGTAAATTTTTGATCCCTTGTGCAATCCAAGACATGGAAGAATGCTTTGCCTTAGCCGATCTTGGTGCTAGCATTAACTTGATGCCACTTGCAATCTTCAAGTCGCTCAATCTTCCTAATCTTACTCCTTCACTAATGTCTATTGAGTTGGCCAACCATTCTACGATTCCCGTATGTGGATTGGCGGAAGACGTTTTTGTGAAAGTGGAGAAGTTCTACTATCCCGTAGACTTTATCGTTGTCGATATTCCCACGGATCCTCAAGTTCCTCTCATTTTAGGTCGTTCGTTTTTAGATACGTCTATGGCTTTGATCGATGTTCATGCTAGAAAGATCACCTTACGTTTCAACGACGAGGAACTTGTTATAAACGCAACTCAAAACTCTCAAATTTCTCATGTTTATTCCGTTGCAACCATAAACCTCGTTGATATGATTGACGTGGTTTGCGAGGTATTTTCACAAGAAGTTCTAGGTTTTGGTGATGATGAAAATGGTGGCAATTCCACTATGTTAGATCCCATCCTTGTAACTCGACACCAACCTTCACTCCATTTGAAGGTGGTGGTTTTACGTTGGAAGAATTCTATGTTCCACGTACTTGTAACGAAGACCTCGACAACGATGAGGACTTCTCGATTATCAAGGATTTCCTTAACGATTTCCCATTTCCTCCACCCGAGGAGGTTATGAGTATCGAGCCCAAATCTTCACTTGAGGAACCACCTATCCTCGAGTTGAAATATTTACCTCCTCATCTCGAATATGTCTATTTGGAGGAAGGCGACAAGTTGCCGGTTATTATTGCGAAGGAACTTTCGAATGATGAAAAAACCGCACTTGTCGATGTTCTAAAGGATCACAAAGGGGCAATTGCGTGGAAGTTATCCGACATTAAGGGAATCGATCCCAAATTTTATACCCACAAAATCTTAATGGAGGAGGATTACAAGCCCGCAATCCAATGTCAAAGGAGGGTGAACCCCAAAATTCACGACGTCATTAAAAAGGAAGTCCTTAAACTCCTTGACGCGGGAATGATTTACCCTATTTCCGATAGCCCTTGGGTGAGTCCTATTCATTATGTCCCTAAGAAGGGAGGAATGACCGTTGTGCCAAACGATGCCAACGAGTTAATTCCCACTAGACTCGTGACCGGATGGAGAGTGTGCATTGACTATCGTAAGTTGAATGAAGCCACTCGAAAAGACCATTTTCCCTTGCCCTTCATGGACCAAATGTTGGAGCGTCTTGCGGGAAACGATTTCTATTGCTTTTTAGATGGTTTTTCCGGTTACTTCCAAATCCCCATCGATCCTCGTGATCAAGAAAAAACTACGTTTACGTGTCCATATGGAACGTTTGCCTATCGTAGAATGCCATTCGGACTTTGTAATGCACCGGGAACCTTCCAAAGGTGCATGATGGCTATTTGTTCATGACATGATCGAGAAGACGATGGAAGTCTTCATGGATGACTTTTCCGTGTTTGGTAATTCGTTCACTTCGTGTTTGTCGAATCTTGAGAGAATGTTGAAACGTTGTGAGGAAACCAACCTTGTGCTCAATTGGGAAAAGTGTCATTTTATGGTTAAAAGTGGAATCGTCTTAGGGCACAAGGTCTCGAAAGCGGGGATTGAGGTAGATCAAGCTAAGGTAGACGTCATCGCCAAATTACCTCATCCCAAAACCGTTAAGGGAGTTAGGAGTTTCCTAGGCCACGCGGGCTTTTATCGTCGATTCATCAAGGATTTTTCAAAGATCTCTCGACCTATTACACATCTCCTTGAAAAAGAGGCACGTTTTGTCTTTGACGAAGATTGTGTACGAGCCTTTGAAATCCTTAAGAGGAAACTTACCGAAGCTCCCATTCTTGTTGCTCCCAATTGGAACCTCCCCTTTGAGCTCATGTGTGATGCTAGTGACTACGCTATTGGGGCCGTATTGGGGCAACGTCATGAAAAGCACTTCTTGCCTATTCACTATGCTAGCAAGACGATGACCGAGGCTCAACTTAAATACACTACAACGGAGAAGGATTTCCTTGCCGTGGTGTATGCCTTTGAGAAATTTCGACCTTATCTCGTCTTGACAAAATGCATAGTGTATACGGATCATTCGGCTATCAAGTATCTTATGGCTAAACAAGATGCAAAGCCGAGATTACTTCGTTGGATTCTCCGCCTTCAAGAATTTGATCACAAAATTGTTGACAAAAAAGGAGCCGAGAATCTAGCGGCCGATCATCTTTCTCGTTTGGAAGATCCTCACCAAAGTGTTTACGAGCCCAAGGAAATCATCGAAACATTTCCGCTCGAGACACTTGGTGTAGTGAATTCTAAGCTTGATTCTTCCACCCTATGGTTTGCGGACTTTGCAAATTACCATGCGGGTAACTTCATCATCAAGGGTATGACGACTCAAGAAAAACGAAAATTCTTTCGTGACGTCAAGTTCTACTTTTGGAACGACCCTTACTTGTTTCGAACTTGTGCGGATCAAATCATCCGACGTTGTGTATTTGGCACCGAAGCCTCTAATATCCTTAGAGCTTGTCATGAGGGACCCATGGGTGGTCACCACGGTGCTAATATCACGGCTAAGAAGGTGTTTGATGTCGGCTTCTTTTGGCCTACTATTTACCGAGATGCACAAGATCTTGTGAAGTCATGTGACTCATGCCAACGACAAGGAAAAGCCTCACAAAAAGATGAAATGCCACAAAATATCATCCAAGTGTGTGAGATCTTTGACGTTTGGGGCATCGACTTTATGGGGTCGTTCCCATCATCTCGTGGTAATAAGTACATCCTTGTTGCGGTTGACTACCTATCTAAGTGGGTGGAAGCTAAGGCTTTGCCCACCAATGATGCTCGTGTGGTAGTCAAGTTTTTGAAAAGCTTGTTTTCTCGGTTTGGAACCCCTCGTGCGATCATAAGCGATCGTGGAACCCATTTTTGTAACGACCAATTCGAAAGGGTCCTAAGGAAATATGGGGTTACACATCGTCTTTCTACGGCTTATCACCCACAAACGAGTGGGCAAGTCGAGGTTTCAAACCGAGCTTTGAAAAGGATCTTGGAGAGATCCGTTGGGGAAAACCGACAATCTTGGTCGGATAAGTTGGACGATGCTTTATGGGCCTTTAGGACCGCTCATAAGACGCCCATTGGGTGCACTCCCTATAAGCTTATGTATGGAAAAAATTGTCACTTGCCATTTGAATTGGAACAAAGGCTTATTGGGCCCTAAAGCATTGTAATGATGATATGGAGACCGCGGGAAAACACCGGAAATGCAATTAAATGAATTGGATGAATTGAGGGACATTGCTTATGAAAATTCATTGATTTATAAAGAAAAAACTAAAAAGTTGCATGATTCTAAAATTAAAAACCGGGTTTTTAACATTGGGGATCAAGTTTTGCTTTTTAATTCTCGCTTTAAAATCTTTTCCGGTAAGTTGAAATCCCGTTGGTCCGGTCCATTCACCGTGACCCAAGTTTTTCCATATGGGACCATCGAGCTAGCTCAAAATGATGGCCCCAAATTCAAGGTGAATGGACATAGGTTGAAGCACTACTTTGGCGGGGAAGTTCCATCCTTGAACTACCTTGACCAAGTCACCTTCCCCAATGATAAATAGCATTGAGGGGATCGAGTCGAGCTCATGACTCGGTAATCAAAAACGAGGTGCCTCGTGGGGGAGTCCCATGCTTATCCTATGTACATATTATCGCTTTCTAATGTAGTAACGTGTGGGGATTTGTGCCCTTCCAACCTTTGTTCTGTGGTTGTTTGTGAATTGTGGACTTTAGATGATCATGATCTTCACGATTGGAGCCTCTCGTGTTCGTTTTATGGGAGCACTCGATCGTTTGCTTTGAAGACTTTCTCAATATCCATGATATATCCTTTGATGTTCTAACCTTAGGTTTTTAGCACACTTCATAAACGGCTTTAAATTTAACGGTTACACCCTTTCCATGCTAGATTAGGCATTCGACTACGTCTCTAGTATGGGGGTGTTTGCACCCCTAGACTCGAAACATTGAGGACAATGTTTAACTTTAGTATGGGGGTGAATAGATACTTGCCTTGCCAAACCTTCACGCTTTCCAAAGTTTATCTTTTTGTTTATCATTTTGTTGCAAAATAAGGCTAAAAATGGCCAAATTTTAAATTTTTTCTCATGTTTTATAAGTGTATGAAGACACGAATGTAGGTTTTCCGATGGCGAGAATAAGAGTAATTTTTGACTCGACCGTGCGTGTTGAGCACTTAGCTTTGATTCCTTAACTTCACATTAGGCTAAGTCTCTTAAATGAGGACGAGAAATGATAGGGTTAATTATAAGTTACTATGCTAAACGTAGAGTACTCGTATTCTTTCAAAAACTCATGTGTTCTCGTTGTTTGCTTATTCTCCCGTCGCATGTAAATATTTTTTGCTTAATAAATATTGACTTAGCGGTTTAGTTAGGATTGTTGGGTTTCTAGTAGCTTCCGCGTAATTAAATTGGGAAGACATTAAGGTATCGCCAGCGTCACGGTTTTGAAGTATTGGCACCCGAATACTCAAAAGCTTCACCCAATAATAAGATTTCAAGTGCTCACCTAAATCAAGCAAACAATTTGAAGCCCCACAAGGCCGAAAAATCTATGCAAAATTGAAAGTGAATCAATTCTTAATCTTTGAAGCTTTAAAAATCCAAAATTCGCCTTAGCGTGAGGATATACGTCTTTGGCTAATAAAACTACCGATGAGGTGGATAATAAAAGGCAAGGCAAGACCGAAGTCATAACAAAAGCTTCATGGCGAAGTTGAATAAAAGATGGAGGTAAACCAAAGATAATAAGGCCTTTCCGTTAGGGGGCGTATAAAAGTCTTGGTAATAAGTCTCATGTTCAAAACCGTTATAAAACCGTGTTTATCGATCCTTCTTGTTGACTTAATTTTTTGACATCGTTGTCTATTAGGAGGGGTTATTGATTTGATGGTCTTGGACACACCGTTAGGACAAAATAAAATGTATCCTCGTGAAACATTCAAGACAAAATAAAATATAAGAGATACAACTTAGGAAATTGGGAGGATAAGTACATGATTAGGGCATATGAGTAGTGTTAGCATTACTAACTTATAACGACAATGATCTCGTTGCACGCTTGGCATGGAATTGGGGTGAAAATCGAGGACGATGAAATTATTTCTAACGAAGCATTCACGTGTTCTTATTCGATGAACCTAAACGTCCCATTTTGCGATGAAAATCATACATTATGTCTAAAACGCAAGTAGTAGTAATAGTAGTAGTGTAGCTAGTTTATCGTTTAATAAAGTGAATAAAAATGAATTTTGGAGGTGCTACAATACTTTATTCTAGCATTGCGTGAGGGCACGACAATGGTTTAGTATGGGGGAGTGATGAGACTGCTTTTATACATAGTCTCATCATCCAAATAGGGCTTAAAATGCATTAAATATCATCAAAATACCCATATATATGCTTGTGTTTGTTGCTTGTGTATTTTTGGTACGGATATTGAGAAAATGACAAAAGATCACAAGGATCATTCAAAAATGAACACGGGAAACGAAGCCGCACATTGAACCAAGCCCTAATGAAGAATTTTCTAAAGATTACCCTTGAAGACTTGAAGATTTGTGAAGAAGGGTCCTCCAATATGGAAGAATTGATACTTTACACCCTTGTATCTTCATAATTACAAGGTTGGTCCCTAAAGTTTGTCAATATTGTAAAAAGGGCCCTCTACTTTGAAGAATTGGCAATTTTAGTCCCTCAACAAAACTAAAATGTCAATATTTATCATCCTCAAAGTCAAACATACCAAGAAGGACTCCAAGTTACAAGAATTACAAATTTGGTCCTTTGAAAATCTCAAAATTACCAAAAGGACCCTCGACTTTGAAGATTTGGCAAAAATGGTCCCTCATCAAACATGATTTGAAAATTGAAGTCCTCCAAAATGTCAATCATACAAGTTTAGACCATTATCCTTGAAGAAAATACCAAATCAGCCCTTCAAGAATCAAGAATTGGCAAGAATTACCCCTGAATTCACTTTACAAAACATTTTGGGGCAAAAGTGTAAAAAAGGAAAAGTTGATACAAAGGGATTTGGCGTTGACAGCTTTTTAAACTTAAATGACAAGGAAAAGAAAGAGAGGGGGTTAAACCTGGGCGACACAATACTTACCTTAACAAGTAGTGGGGTGACACGTGCCCCACTACCACCTCTCCACCAATCACAACTCTTAAACATGCCATGTCACCTTCCACCCACAACAGATTATAACTAATCTGTTTATTTTATTAAACACGCGCTAAACACAAGTTTAAATCCCAAAATAGATTAAACTTAGTACTATTCATCCCAAGAACACAATTGGGTTTTCCTAATTGTGTTGTAATTAAACCTCCAGCTACTCCAGATTTATGATTAAGCTAATCATAAACACAACCCAACTTAAAAAACCCATGCCACATCATTCCTTTGTCACATGTTAAGCCCTGTTTTGTCGCCATTGAGGAAGAAGCCAAAAGTGGCCAGGGAATCAACCACCCATATTCCAGCTTACTCCTTAAGCATTTTATGGACCCTTGGATGAGTTTCAAACTTGCCAGCTACAACAAAACACCAATTTAAAGTCACATGATTGAAGAAAATGCCAAAAGCTCCAAGGGAAATTATGGACTTCTACCAACTAGGGTTTACGTTTTTATGCTTTCTAGGATCATTGTACACCCTCTATATAAAGGGTATTAGGTCATTCATTTACACTTGCTCTTGAATTATCAGTTGTTCATTTTTCTGTAAATCCTTTTCAGAATTAATGAAATGTGTTTGAAATGTTGAAGAAGTCTCAAGTGCCATCATTTATATCTGCTTATTATTGTTCTTAGTTTGATAATTCTGAATCTCAAAACCTGTTTTTAAGGAGTGTGCAAAAGTTTGCATTTTTCCTTCAAGCTTGATATTTTGCTAAGTTCTTGTTCAAACCTTGGAATTCTTGGGCTATAGGGCTGATCATAGCATCCTGATATTGTGTAATCAAGGTGTGGTGAGGCTTATAACTTGGGGATAATCAAGTGTGGGGTAACAAGGTTGCATTAATCAAGGCTTTTCACTTTTCTGATTTTACTATTTTGTTCTTAACTTTGTTGATTCTTAGCAGGGTTGTTTAAGGAAGCTTGTACTTGTTCTTGCTAGTACATAAGCTCAAAATTCGTGGGTGTGGATGTACATCCATGAGGTACACACCCTTAATCTCAAAATCTGAAAATACTTTGGATATTTGTGATATTTGAGTGTTGCTTGTGTTCTTGTGAATTTTGTGGCTTAATCTTGCTTGAATCTGCTATATACATATGTTATTGTGTTAATTTGGGCTTGGGTGGTCTTAAATCTCACTTTTGATTTGAAAATTTTGATTTTGAAAAGTTAAAGGGGTGTTTGGAATTACCTGTTTAAGATTAAAACCTGTTATTGTGTTGTGAAAAGGTTGTACTTGTGCTTGTTATCTGATATATGCTTGTTTGAGAGTATTTTGCTGCAAGTTTTTAGTCTTGAAACACTAAATCAAACATTGTGCTATAACTTGTTGATTTTAACTGTTTTTTACCTAAGATTTTGGTGAAATCTAGAATTTGTGCATGCTTAGGGTTAAAAGTTGTTTAAACGTCATTATTATAACATATGTGATAGATTTGGAGGTTTGAATCTGGCTTGTTGGTCAATTGCATCAGCAAAAGTGAAAACTGCATGTTCTTGTGTTCATCAATAACTTTAAGTGCTTGAATCTTGCTTAAAACTTTGAATCATTGCATGAAACCTGTTTAGACTTGTTCATTTGAGTTTATAATAGCTTGTGTATGCATTTGGTTAAGTTTGGCTGGCTGAATATTGCTAAAAGTGCTTATTGAACCTAATCTGCTTATTTGTTCATGTCTGTGTCATATTTGGTACTTAATTGATTAAACTATATTAATTGACTTGTTGGATTGTTGATTTCTTTGTTTGTATTGACTCCTTATGATCCAATGATCATTTGGGTGCCTTGTTGAAACATGAATCTCCAAAAAAGTCACTAAAGACAAAAAAGTCTACAAGTCAAGCAGTGGGAAAAGTTCCCACTGCTCAACACCCAAAACTAGCCCCTGCTAGTGTTAATTTGTTCTCAACTTATCAATAAGCTATAATTGCTTATCCAGACCTGCAACAACTTATTTTTTGTGATAGATCTTCATTATTTGACCCATTTGATTAGACTAGAGCTTATTGGACTTTGACTTTGACTTTTTGCTAGAAAACCAACTTATTTTACTTTTTCATAAGTGCTTATTTGCTTTTTCCAGCTTATTGAGTCAGCTTATTTGAAAACTTTTTGTTGATTTAGCTTATTTAAGTCATTTAAAAGCTTTAGAAACTTGAATCAGCTCTTGGGGGTGGCCTAGAACTCAAAAACGACTATTTTGTCGTTTTCTGTAGATTGCTTTTTGCATTTTCAGGCTTATTCCTTTGGCTTATTTCAAATTTCTTTTTACAGAAGTCTTATTTAGGTCAAAAGAAGCTTGTGTGTCTAATTTGAGCTTATGGCATTAGCTTATAGCTTAATGGGCCAAAAAACCCATTAAGAATAAGATGTTTGGTATAAGCTTGCTTATTTCACATTTTCAGCTTTTGGGCCTTTGGAAAAAGTTGTTTAAAATCAAATTTTGAGTCAAGTAGTGCTTTTTGGGCTTATTTGGGTCACTTTTTCATTTTGGGCTCAATTTGGCCCATTAAGGGTATGTAGGTAATTTCAAGTTCATTTCTGAGTTATTTAGGTTAAATTAAGCTAGTTTGCAACTTTTTAGAATTTTTTTAGGATTTTTGGATTTTAATTAATATTTTAATATTATTTTATTATTAAAAATTAAAAGTCTGACTTTCTAAGTTTTTACATTTTTCCTAGGTTCTAGACACTTAATTAGGAATTTTACAACTTTCCAAATATTTTTAGGGTCTTTCAGTTATTTTCTAGAATTATTTTAAGTTTTATTAACTTTTAATAGTTTTTAATTGTTTAAAAATAGTTTTTAGTGGTTTTAAAATTTTGAAAAATACTTTTTAGCTAAATTAGGTTCTTTTAATGTTTACAAACTTTAAGATCTTGATTTGGACTTTTTATTAGTTAAAATTGATTTTTAGGGCTTTAATTAGCATTAAAAAGTTAACATTTAATTAATTAAAAGGTTTTAGCAAGTTTGGATTTTTTTGTAAACCCTTAGAATATTTTAGTGGATTTATTGCAATTTTTTAGGAATTTTTAGAGTAAATTTTTAAATTTGGCGCTTTTACGGTTTTACGTGTACGACTCTTTCGTCTTAGTATAATCCATCATCGTAACCGTCATTCTCTTCTTATCCCATTTCTATTTTTCTTTCTCATAATCAATATAATCACATCACTAATCAATTCATTACACACACACCAAGCCTCCTTGAGAACGATCCCCATTTTGGGTCATTTGTGCACGATTTTCCTAAATCGTCGTACTTACCCTAATTGCCCTATTTTCCTAAAGAGTGGTAAAAACTCCAACATCAGGTCCTATGCCTTATATAGGCTACAAGGTTACTAGAAAGCATAGAGAAAAACGTAAACCTAGTTGGTGAAGTCCCAAATTTTCCCTTGAAGGTTTGAACTTTTGTTGACTGAATTTGACTTGGGGCTTGATACATGTGACCATTCTTGTTGTTATATGATCTTGGACGTCCAAATAGTGCGTAGGAATGAAGTATGATCATAGCACGTTAATTCTCTAGCTGGTCTTGTCTTCATGTGAGTTCGTGGGTCAGGGGAGGTAGCATGTGACAAAAGGGGTGATGAGGTGGCTTGTTTAAGAGTTGGGTTATGATTAAGATAACCTTAATCATAAATCTGGAGCTAATTGAGGTTTAATTCATCATGGTTAAGGAAAGCCCAAATCTGGTTATGAACACTTAAGAACATGGTTTTGATCTTGCTTAGTGTTTAAATAAGTGTTTAGGCGCCAAAGGTTTATTAAATATTAAACCAGATTAGTGGATAGGTGAGGTGGAGGATTGGTGAGTTCTGATTGGGTGTGGGGAGTTAGTGGGACACGTAGTGGATGGTGGTTGGTATAGGTAAGTATTTGTGTCTGACAGCTTTGGTCCCTTATTTCTTCCATTCCTTTCACTTTGTGTTAAACAGCATAAAAACTAAATTCCTTTGTTAATGAAGTTTTAGTTTTCACACTTTTGCCCTAAATAGTTTTGCAAAGTATTTTTAAGGGTATTTATTACCATTTGATGATTCTTGAAGGGTTGTTTTGGCATTTTCTTCAGACTTTATGTTCTTGACTTGTATTGTTGACTTCTTGGAGGACTAATAATGACAAGTCTTCATTTTTGAGAGACCATTTTTGCCAATTCTTCAAAGTGGGGGGCCCTTTTTGTAATTTTGACAAACTTTAAGGACCAAACTTGTAATTATGAATAAACAAGGGTTTAAAGTGTCAATTCTTCTATATTGGAGGACCCTTCTTGTTCAATCTTCATTTCTTCAAGGACTTTTCTTGGAAAATCAACACTTAGGTCCGGTTCATTGTGCGGCTTCTTTTCCCGTGTTCGTTTTTCTTTGATTCTTGTGATCTTTTGTGGTTTTCTCGATATCCGTACCTAAAATACACATGTAAGAAACACAAGCATATATTTGGCATTTTTCATGATATTTAATTCATATTAAGCCCATTTTGGACGATGAGACTATGTATAAAAACAGTCTCATCAGTAACCATCAATTCAAATTATTTCAGTCTGTCCTCACCACTTCCAAGGGAAGTAACCCTTGTAGATGGATCACTAGACCTAGTAGGGGTCTTATGAATGTTACTCCTGTCCTGTGCTACTTCAGCCACAGTAGGAGTTGCCCCACTAGTTATATTAGGCCCACCAGCACTAATATCCTCATTTGCATCAAGTTCAAAAGTAGATGTCCAAAGATGAGATACCTGAGACACATGTCTGTCCTTTCTCCTATAGGTTTGGGAAACTGGTGGAGAGGTAGAAATAGTAAATGCCACTCTGGTTGATGTAGGTTAGGATACAGATGGTTCTACTACTCATTCATCAATACTAGCTTCTACAAAATCTAACATAAAAGATGTAAGAGGAACCACCTCATTATTGCATTTCTTATTGATCCTCTTCATTTGACCAGACATCCTGTGTTTGAGAACAAGGGTCTTATACTCCCTTTTATGACTTCCCAAAGAATGGCCCATCCCATAAGATCTTATGCCTACTATAAATATTCTTGATCATACTAGTAAAGATAAGATGACTAAAATTGTAAAATTGGTTAGCTGAAAGACAAACCATGGTAGTGGCTACATTGATTCCAAAATTATCCTAAGAAGCACTTTTTGGACTCATACAATGAATGATTACATGAGCTAGATACCTCTATTGGGTAGAGAAGGCTGCTTTATAAATGGTAAAAAAATCAATCACTCCTGTATCCAATAGCACTCACCCCATCAATAATCTCAGTATTGAGAAAAGTAAAAATCCCATCAGTATCTCCTAATATTAAGTGCTCTCTCACAATTGCTTCTCTTAGAAATACTTCTTCTCCATTTACTTCTGCTTTGATGATTTGATGTCCATCATCTGTGTCTGTTGCCAGAGTTATTTCCTAAAACTGATGAATAGCAGTTTTGAGTAACTTAGGGTTAATGGCGAGGGCATGATGAATGTAACATTGTCTAAGAAAGTTGATTATCTCATGAAATTATGGATAATCATGATGTTCGGTGAGACAAGCAACTTGATTGTTAGAATCAAAAAAAGAAAGGTTCGCCACTAGTGAATGAATGATATGGATGATTAATAATATGTGGGTTAAAGATACAAAGGTAAAATTGAAGTTTTGGTGAGAGCAATTGAGTTTTATAGTAATATTAGAGAGATTTGATTGGTCCGTTGGAATTAAGTTACCAAAAATAGAGTAAGACTAGGTAGTAATGATTTCTTCGATAAGATACAAGTAAATATCTCACAGAGATTACCTAGGATTGAAGTAATTAACATAAAGGTAATATGTCAAAACGCCTTCCAAAAACAGAATTAACGGACACTCACCAGAACTAATATACACTAACAACATAAAATCTCAAACCGGTATTAAAACAAAATTCAAGAATTACAAAATTCACACTACAGAACCATGTACATAAATGTGTACATAACAATATACAACAATTTATTTTTTAATATATTTTTTATCACTCACGCAATAGTAGAACTTCACACACAAAGAGAGATGAAATAACTTTAAAATCTAAACAAGTCATCAAAGTACTCACAACACACTCAAACATATGAGATAGACAATGAGTCATGTATGCTTCCTTGATCAGATATTCTTATTAAAACAAGATATTCCTTGTGTGCCCAATACTAATCCTACTAAACACATTACACTTACAGGTTGCATTAACCTCTGGTTTGTAACAACTATTACTAGTACCAAGATACTGCCTGTGATTAGATAGACTTGTGTAGAAAGACTTCTTGACAACATTTCCAACATAAATATGTTGTCTATGACATCTCATAAATATGTTGTCTATGACATCTCATAAATATGTTGTCTATGACATCTCATAAAATGAGATATCAAAGAGTGGGTCATCCAGTAAGAGCTAGATGACTAAAAATTACTCAACAGCTCACAAATATACAAACATCAAAATTCCTTCATGCTCCATTGCTCATCCAGCAAATGTTAGTCCAAAACCAAAAAAATATGTGCCCAAAATATTTTCCTTTTTATATTAAAAAAATGGATAACAGCATTAAGAATTTGACAACCATAATTAAGAAAAACATAAACAACATTAAAGTTTTACAACAAAGAAGATACTCTAATATCTTCCAGATGTATAAGGAGAATTAACAACATCTTTGAAAGATATTGCCCTATTCATGTGCTTGGATCTGTATGTGACACTACCATCAATAGAATACCAAGCAAAATGCTTCTTCTGATATCCTAAGGCTTTTATAACTTGATCTATCATCACTTATTTTTCATGACTAAAAACTGGTATCCATTCCCTATTAATTGAAACCCTCTTGTATATAAGATCATTACCCTTTTTTTTCTATTTCTACTTTATCATTTGAAAACGTGTCCCAGCTATTATAGTAAGTATTCCAACTTTTGGAGTAGGTTTGATGATGATCTAAGATTGTTCTCTTTTGAGAAAAACTTCTTTCCTGTAGCCGAGCTACATTGAAATTTGGTACAACATTGTGACACCCCCAAATCGGGTTTGCAGCGGAATAGTAATTGGGTGTCACGTTACGGATCACAAAACAAATGGCATACAAAACATTGATCATAATTATATGATTTTGAAATACAATTGATACAAATATTGTTTTAGTACAATCAGTTGAAATGTTAAATATCAGTTGAAAACAGATCCCCTAATAATATGATGCTCCTAAATGATGCTCAATCCATGCTCAAATAATCCAGCTTAATTTCCTGAGAAAAACATGCTTAAAACAGTCAACATAAAGTTGGTGAATTCATAGAGTTTTGTAAAATCATAGTTCCTTTGATATAAAAATCAAGTTCAGTATCTCAATGTATCCCGTATAGTATTTAATAAGGTTTGATAAAAATCAAGTTCAGAAATATCAAAATGTTCCATATTGTACTACACAAGGTGTGATAAAAATCTAGTTCAGAGATCTCAGTAAGTTCCATGTATTAATGTACCAATTAATGTAAAGTCAAGTTTAGAACCGCAAACGTCACCAAACTAGTATCGCACAAAGCCAAATACTATAAGATAATTTCATTTCCTATTGCCCAAAACTGACACTTGACATAGTTGAGCCCTCAACAAATGAGAGCGCTTCGCCCTTTCTAAACAGGCACCCATCAATAGTAAGTGCTGACATGGTAAACACCTGTTGTCTCGGCCAAGGCATAGTGAGCATGACTCACCCAGGTGGGGATGGTCAGTCCCAAATAGATCTATTTATAACATTTAAGCAATTCAAAATTCTAACAGTTTCAGATGCACGGGTCATGCGGGTTCATCTACAATAGGCAAATGTAATCAAGGGTGACAGTTCAGTTTGCGTCCTATAAAATATATTATCAGTTTTCTCCCACAGTATTTAATCAACAGTTTATTAAATATAAGTATCGGTCCATGATCTCATGATATTAAAATCATATAGTCAAAACAAGTTATAGCATGTCTCTCCCTCGTGGGTTAGTAAAAACATAAATAGTTGTGAAAGGCGAGGCTATGAACTCACCTGAATAATACTGCTCGAGGTTGATCATAGTATACAAGTCATGGTTCACACAGTACATCAAATACCTAAGTAATTGAGTAGGTCTCAGTATATGCACAAATAATAAATGTATGCAGTTTAATTACTCATACGTTCGTTCATGATATCAATAGGTCACAGTATATTAAATTATTTATATATACTGTTATGACAAAGGTTATATGTGCGTGTTGTTCGTTCACTGTTTACGCGTACCCTCGATGGTTAAAAAAGATATACATATTTGTAGTCTTTATGCGTAAATAAATTATTAATTTTATTTGATAGTTTATTATGAACCAACATAATTAATAATTATTTACTAGCTATTACTCCGGATTTAAAACATGTTTTCCCGTTGGTAAAAACATAGTATATCTATTCTAAAAGTTGTTAAAATCGTCTCGTGCACCAACAGTGGCTATTCAGGCCAACAGTGGGTACGTTATGAAAACAGTGGTAGATTTCAAGTTAACAGTGGCAGTTTTAATGTAATAGTGGTAATATTATAACCTACGGTGGTAAGGTTTAACGTGGCAATGGTAGCTTTAAGGTAAACAGTGGCAATATTAGAATTGGTTTGAATTAACGGTATTAAGTTTACCTTATGTAGATTTATGTCACAACCGACACACACCCCTAACGTTGCAAATCAGCAACTCAAACATACCCTCACTGCTTACAGCAGTCCCAAACGCCCTCGCAACACTTTTCTGTAGCTTATCAGCAGCTCCAAACGTCCCTTTCTGCTACATCCCAGCGGATCCAAAGCCCCAACTGCTGATGCTAATCAGCAGATCCAAACGACCCTCCTTGCTGCTCTAATAAACAGATCCAAGCAGCCCCTTCCTGCTGCTCTAATAAACAGATCCAAACAGCCTCCTTTTTCTGGCAGTTAACAGCAAATCCAAACGCCCCCTTTCTGCTTCTTAACAGTAGTTCCAAACACCCCTTATGGCTGGTAAATCAGCAGATCTAAACACCCATGTTGGGTTGCTTCCCATTCGATACAAACACACCCCTCTACTGGCCTAAAGCGTAGCCTTCTGCTGCTGCGGTCATAACCAAACACAGCCTCCTGGTGGATGGTGATAGATCTACAGACCTATGCGTGGTGGTGTTCACGTGAGGAATGGTGGCAGTAGCATAGCAGCGGGGAAAAACGCAGGTCTGGTGGTTTACAAATATGAAGGTGTAAGTGGTCGTGGCATTTCTATGGTGGCGATGGTGGCGGATTTGGTAGGTTTCGATGCCACCAACAAACATACGTTTATAAATCAACCACCCTGATGGTGGTCTAAAACGCAGCCTTCTGCTGCTGTGAACAAACGCACAGTGGGGGTGGTGGTGTTTCTAAAACCAAACGTACCCTGGGATGGTTACTTTAATTAGGAACAAATACCCTCTTCGGGTTAATAACCAAACGTGACACCCTTATGGGTGGCTACTGGTGACGGGATCAGACATAAATCGTCACCATGGTGACGAACTTATGTGGTTGGATCTGGTGGTTAAACGTGGTGGCAGCAGGTCTAATATGGTGGCTATGAAGATGGTGGTGATGTTGGTTCGTATGTGACTGGTGGAGATGGTCGACAACAGTGGTGGCTGTGGTAGTTTGAGACCACGACTATGGTGGCGATGGCTGAATATCAAGGAGGTGGATGGTGGTGGATTCGTATGGTAGTAGTGGTGTAGCAGGTGGCGGCCGATGGTAGTTTTCAGTGGCCGGAAAAGATGGCGGCTGGCAAGAATATGGAGAGAGTAGTGTGTGTTTTAATGTTGGGAGGCTAGGACTTTTATGGCATGAAACCCTAATTAGGGTTGTGTATATATAACACAAAAAGTTAAGAAAATCTAAGTGTGAGGTTTTATTAGTTGAGGGTTTACGGGGTAATTGTTTCTACAAGGACTAAGAATGTAATTTTTATTATAACCTTCGTTAATACACGGTTCGGGACTCGTTCGAATGTTATAAAATTAGATTCGCTTTGCGAGATTTGCGCCATCGATTTTAAAATGATTTCTTCAATAAATTAATGTATTTATATGACTTATAATTATGAATAATATATTCGTTCAATTAAATGACGATTATTTACCGTTTGTCCTAAAAACGTATCGTTTTAATAAAAATGACTTCTCATTAAATATCTTTGTTCATTTTTACGATGAAATATTAAACGATTTAATTAATCATTTTATCGAAATACTTATGAATAATTAAATATAAATTCAATTATGAGTCTAATATAAGTTGTATGACGATATGTATTATAGTGAATTTAAAATACTCCACTATCTTTATATACTAAAATGATGATTTAGGTGCGTAATAAGTCTTGTGATGATATATTGTAAAGGTGGTTTGTTAAAATATTACATAATGAATGATAATAATAATGAAGCCGGTGACGTGTCAAAAGCCCAAATTTTGGGGTATTACAAACATTACCAAAATAAGGTTTGGAATTGGTCATGTTCCTACTCCTTGTATTAGGCACAAAAGGAACTAGTCTTGTGTGCCCAAAGTGAGGTGTTGATTTTGCTGAGCTATTTGTCCATTCTGATCCAGAACTATTTTTGTAGTATGGTTTTGGATAAACAGTTCTACCAGCATTAGCATGATTGGTCTACCATAATTAAATATCTAGCATTACTAACTAGTTGGGTCCCATTGCTAAATGATACTGGTCTATGTATCATGTTAGACCTAGGCCTCTGGTTGGTATTACTGGAATACAAATCATTTCCCCTGCTAAATTTATTCTTATAAGAATTTTGATTTTCTCTAGAGTAAGACTGTAGACGATCAGTACCCCCACACCTATAACAAGACTTGACATTTCCCTTTTGAATTTTACTACACTTGTTATTTATATGCATATCAACATATCTAACACTCTTTTTACCAAGTTGATATTTAGGAGCATTTGGATTTAAATTACCAGCCTTTTCAAACACAACTTTTTCTTCTAACTTAGTTGTGGTCTGAGAATTTGTGTTGTCTTGACTACTTAGTTCAGGAGCCAAATTTTCAAACTGAGTATCAAGTAACACCAGGGATGTGAGTGACAAAAGGAATCTCAACACAATTTTGATTAGAAGAGATAGGATTACTTTCCTTTTCAAACTTGATAGGAACTCATTCTTCTTAAATTCAAGTAAGCCAGTATGTGACATATCTGGCATAGAAGGAAAATACACAAGGGGGGTTCAACAACATGACAATCACCATTGTACCATATTCCTCATTTTCATTTATCTAGAACCCGACTATCAAGCATTTTCTCTAAACTTTTGGTAGCATTATCAAACTATTAAATTTAACCTCTTTTTTAGTATTACTAGACCTAGTAGTTTCAAGTTTAGATGTAAGTTCACTAATAATACAAACCTGAGCAGCTATTTATCTTTTTAATAGGATAATGGAATCCTTAAAAGCACTTTCTTGTTCTTGATAGCATGTTATCTGCTCTTCTAAAACCTTAAAACCTCTTTTGTAGTTAAGAATATAGCTTTTAGATGTCTCATAGTTTCTAGTGATACCCTTTGAGTATTTTTCAAGTTTAGCACATTTTTCTTTACACTCTATAGTATAAATTTTATTATTGAATACCTCATAGTATGAAATAGCCATATGAGCCATGTTGTCCATGAGTTTTTCATCATATGCACATTCCTAATCAGTGCCAACTCCATCTAAGGCCATCAGTGCTTTTGAGCTATTCTTTTCTACCATCTTTCTTTCTTGAGAAATGATTATTGTTCCTATGCATTCTCTTGCAAAATGATCCTTTTTGTGGCACTTGTAACATTCAATTATTGACTTGTCAAAGCCAATCTTATCTCCAACACCCAAAGTAAGTTGTTTCCTGTTCTTTTAAGAAATCTCTTAGCTTTAATGCTGAGAAAAGCAAGTTGATTCTGTATATCAAGTTCTTCCAAATCATCATCATATAGTTGTTGAAGATCACTTTCAACAATTTCTAAAACATCCTTATAGTTTAATGAGACTGCATAGACTGTTCCAAAAACTAACCAGTGTTACCAGGATTAACCATTTCCTTGTATGTATTAACAATGCTGATGCTTTTTTCATCCTTACCATAACTTAAACTTGAGATAAAAGCCAAGTTGGTGGTATTTGAGATAGACCCATTTTTCTTCTTGGGTTTTTGTTCAACCGCTTTAAAATGATTGTACAAACATCAATATTGATTGTATCAATATCCTCCTTGTTTTCCTAGATGGATACTTCTGTGGCCATCTCTGCAGACATACTCCTAAGGAATTTATTGTTAATATCTTCCTGATCGATACTTCACCCTTGAGTGATTATAATACTCACAATCCCTTGAAGTATACAATAGATAAAATCAAGAGCCTCTTTGTCATTAGCATAAAGTTTTCAAACATAGACTTTAATAATGCTTTCTTGGCCTTCTTGGTGGAATCATTACCACCAAATCTAAGAACAAAGGCATCAAACATTGACTTAGCATCCTCGTGATGTTGGAAAGCAAGAATGTGTTCATTTGGTATAGCAAGCATTACCAAACTTCTTGCTTTCATGTCATTAGCCGTTTGTTTCTTTTCATCAGCAGTAACTTCCTTTGACTTCCCTTCTGATGTAGATGCATCAGACTCCTTGTATGAGTTCCCATGAGCAATTATTTCCCACGGATCCCAATTGTACATCTGTAGGAATTGAGTGAATCTAAACTTCCACTCTTCAAACTCTCCTTGTTTAAGGGTGGAACTTTGATCATTGTGCTAGGTGTTTCAACTCTAGACTACATCTCTTTAGTAAAAGAGTTCTTGAATAGCCTTCAAGATCGAAGCTTATTAACAAGCTCTGATACCACTTGTTGATCCCTTAGATCTTGTTAGTCTTAGTTTGATGACTTAGCCTATACAGGATAAATCCAGTATAGACTTAGTAGAAATCTTGAATGATATCAAAGAGTATGTGGAGTCTACTCTTTGATATTATGAAGATTATATGTATTTTATATTAACAAAGATATAACACAAATACTTCAATATTATTGTTAATAATATTAATACTCCAAATCAGAGTATTAAGAATTACAGACTTGAAGTAAAACGTACGTGAAAGAGTGATAAGTGTGAAAACACACATCATTAATAACCCAAAAACCCACTAAAACTAGCCAAAAATATACATTTATACTTTAAAAGAAGGAATTATGCAGGTTTTTGTATTCTTTGTGTTTTTGTAGGAAATTAGGTACAAAGTGAAGCAAACACGGGTTTTCTTGAAGAATTTATGAAGAAAAGACAAAAGAAGCCTCAAAAGGACCAAATGTGCAAAAGACATAAAGTTCAAGGGTCAAAGTTACTACTTTAAAAAGTTAAAGGATTAAAGAAGAATAAAGATCAAAGTTTCAATAGCAAAGGGGCCAAATCTGCCAATCTGTCAAAGTCTTATTCAAGGTGGCCATCTGGACCAATCACAAGCCAAAGAAGAGGGTCACACAGATTGAGCCTCTTTGCATTTAATGAGCCAATCACAACCGTGCAAAGTTATTACTAATCCCAACTTACATCATTTCGACCAATCAGAGCAACAGAAGGAGTGTCACGTGGATCACACTATTCCTTTGGATAGTGATCCGTGTGACTGTTATTCTACCAATCCAGAAGTGCCACGTCACCACTCCTTTTTATCAATGAACTGGCATCAATTCAGTCTATTTCAAAAGATGATTTCAACTACAAAAGTGTTCAATGGATCACGGTGAATCAAAAGATACAACTCGATTGCAACTACAACATAAATCCCCAATTTCCCCAAAACTACTAAGAACCCTAACTGCATAATTGACCACGTGGCTTTAATAAATTGGCTCACACACGTCACCTCTATAATAAAATCCTTCCTTTCACTTCATTTGTAAACGGTTAGATAATTTCACTTTTAGTCGAATTCTAGCACCTAGCTATAATTCAGTTAGGAAATTGATGTATCTAGTTTAGTTTTTGTATTCCTTAACTCAAATTGTACTCATATTCACAATCAATCAATAAAACAAAGCATTTTCAGTTCATATCCTTCCATCTCTTTAAGTTACTATTACTGCCATTGATGTTGTTCGTGCCATTCTTATGAAGATTACATGAAGTATTGTGTTGATACTGAAGCTGTATGATCCTGTGGAGTATTTTGATTTACAAGTTTTCAGAAAATGATGAAGATGTTCATTTCTGATGCAGAATAGTTATAGTTGATTTATAGCTGTTAAAATTTAAGATTCTTTTGAGTTAGTTAATATAGAACTATGATTCAGAGAGCTCTCTTCCCCAATGGACTAGGGCTGGATGTTACGTTCAAGCTCATTTTTACTTTTATGCATTATCTTAGTTTTAACTGCTTATTTGTTTTGTAGCTGTAATACTTGCTTTAAATTTGTTGATAACTGCTTATCTGATTTGTTATAACCGGTTGTAAATATTTTTTCAATATTCAGTCATTAGATCTCGTTTTCTCTTTGATAAATTTAGGTTCATGGCAGTTAAGGTGTGTTTCGATAAGTACTTATATGATTTGTTGATTGTGATCTTAGCAACTATTGTTTGTAGTTTTTAGAACTTAGATTAAAACATTTTCATTCCCAGCCATAATTAGTCAAAAGCAAAAGTCAAACGATAATTCACATTAAAAAGGATTAGGTTTAATAGTTGTGAGATCTGGTGATTTTAAATCTCAACATCTTTTTGTTTAGTATGATTCAGAATTTGAGACTTGGTGTTTTGGAAAGCTAGAAGTAGTAGCTTATTAATTATAGTTAATCATTTTTCCTATAGCTTATTAGTTAATCTAGAATTAAGCGTTAAAAGTAGATTCTTAGAATTGTTTTACAAAAGCTTTTCATAGATCATTAGTTTTGCTTAATTTTCATTTCCAGCTTATTGTGTTTTGTAAAAATAGCTTAAAATCATCCAATAAGTCATAAAAAGTCAGCAAAAATATTTTCTCAAAAAGTCAATTTGGTCAAACTTTTGGTCAAATAAGCTATTTTGCTCAAATAAGTACATTAGCTTATTTCTAGTGCTTTTCGAGATTTTCTTGAACAACCCTCATTTTTCTCATGTTTTCATTAATCTTGCAAAAATACAGCTTATTTGGATAAGCTAAAATCTGTAACTCAACTTTTTGTACAAGTGCTTATTTTTAAATGGCTTATTCAGCTTATCTCAAGAGCTGAATTTGAATTTACCTATCTTATTTTCTATTGAGATCATTTTGCAACTTGTTTCAGCTCATTTGGTTGAGTAAATAAGCTTATCTAGCTTTTTCATGCTTAAAACCCGTTTATAGTTAAAAATTTGTTAGAAATTTCATTTTGGTCCCTCTAGTTGTTAGGTGGTTACATTTTTGTTTTAATTAGTTTCACTTTCTGTTATTGACAGTTTTAACCTTCTAGTCTTGTTAGTTTGTTAAATTCAGTTTTATTAGTTTCATTTATGTTCATTTTCATTCTCAGTCCCTATACTTTTGGTAGTTTGTTATTTTTGCTATTTTAGTTCCAACTTGTTATTAATTGTACTTTGTGATTTAAATATTGCACGTGCAACATGTTTTAGAATAGTATTATACGTATAGTTGATACTTTTATCTTTTTACGTGTTTTGTGCTAATTAGACATATATACAAAACATTCTTTTATAACCAAAAACAATTAAGTCTTGTTAAGAACTTGATATCAATTCGAGGAAAAACGAACTACACTAAAAACGGATATTAAAATGGCGCCGCTGCCGATTCGTGTTCGTAAAGATTGACAGTTTCGCGTGTGATGTATTGGATTTTGGGATCCGTTCATTTATGAACGTTATTTTTCTTTGCAATAAAAAATATTAAAAAACAAAAAATATAAGATATAAAAAAAAATAAAAAATACAAAAGCAATTTCTTTTCTGAGAATTGCAACAAAAAAATCAAAAAGTAACTCTTTTCCTAAATAGTTATACTAAAAGTATTACGTAGTATTACTATACGTATTACTTCGTTTTTCTCACTTTTCTTGTGAATATACTTTCTTATAAAATATAAAATATACAAAAAAAATTCCTTTACGTAGTATATGTCAATACGTATACGTAGATAAGAACAACCAAAATACCTACTTTCATAAGTACTGCCTAGGAATACACCTTAATCCTCGGTTTTTACTTCCATGCGCACCCGCGCGCGTGCAAACATACCACATGGTGTATCACTTCCTTCAAAGAGGAACAATAGACGTACTTTGCCTACACAAGTTGATCACGAGAATCGAGATGTTGAAGATAAGTTAACCATGGATAATCGTCCTATGATCGAGATTTTGCAATCCCATGTGGATGGCAATGCGAACGTGATTGTGGTTCTTGACATTGGCGCGAATAATTTTGAGTTTAAGACTGGGATTGTAAAACCCGCTTTAAAAACCCTAAGATCATTAAATGCATGAATTTACGGTTAAAATTAAACTTTATAATTAATTAATATACGACATGCATCATGAATATTGAATACGAATTGTATGTATATTAATTAATTATTATAAGTATTATGTATGTAAACATGAATATTAATACACGATAAGAACGTACGTATAATATTAAGAAAACATTCAAGAAATTAAAACACGATAATTAAACATGAACACATACGATAATATTTAAACAATAAAAACAAACATGAAAGTATAAGGGGTGTTTGTTGTGTTCGGCCAAAAGAGAGGGAAAGGAAGGGATGGGCCAAGCCCGGCCCATGAACTTTTACTAGTTAATTAATAAAACCACCAGGAGATTTCATAAATCACTTTTACAGAAAAATAATCAAAACCCTACCCCCTTGTTCTCCTCTTGTCGCGGCTTACACCCAAAACACAAGGACGATTCGTTTGTTTTTTGGTTCATTAATTATACGATATAGTGTTCGTGTCTTAAACCATTTCACGCATACGGTATTCCTTGATCTTAAATCTTTTAATTTTATTTTCTATATTGATAGATCGTTTAAAAACAAGTATGAAATCATGTTAAATAAAAAGATCAAAACATGGGGATAGAGTATTTTGGTTTGTTTGTTTGGGTACACGCGAATCGAGAGTCATGCGACTCTCGATGACCAACAACCACATCCTTTGGGTCCGGTGTTGGTGGTTGTGGACAGCCGCGACACCACACCCCCTAAACGGGGGCTGTAGCTTTTGATCAGCAACAACCGAGACCCCATGTTAGGGCTTGGCGTGTTCTCGGGCAGCGAAGGGGACCCCAACTCACGCTGGGGTTGTGTTTGTTTCGGACGCAACAGCGAAGCCGAGAGCTTCGGCTCTCGGTGTGGTGGCTATGGTTCGGACGGGACATGACAGCGGGGCCGCAGCCTTCAGGCTGTGGTGCTCAGTTGTCGGGTCTCGGGTTTCGGGCTCGGGTACTTGTCACTTTTCATGAACACGAAATTAAACCGTTATGTAGAAAATACTTTATGTTATGTTTAGTTAATTAATTTTATTAATTAATTATGGTTTAGTTAAAACTTAGGTTATGTTTATTTAAATAGAATCATGATATAACATGTATGTACATTTATTTAAATAAACTTATGTTATAATAATTAATAATTTAATTATTCATGAACATATATTTAATTAATTAAAACTTAGGTTGATTAATTAATATCTTTTATGGTAAAGTTTAATAACACGAAATATGTAATATTATTAATTAATATTAACTTATAATAACATGACATGACATTATTAATTAATAATAATAAGTTAAGTGATTGTAGTAGAATACAACTCTTGTTTAGGAAAACAAAGAGCGTAAATAGGGTAAGCGTGCACGACGATTCAGGAAAACCGTGTGTGAATGACCCTAAAAGTGAGTTCGTTCTCGAGGAGGTATAGGTGTTGTGAATTAACTTGTATTTATTTGAGATTAATATTAAGAAGAATGGGGGTGAGAAGAAGAAAAGACGGATAATGAAAAAGAAAGAAAAATAAAATTTTGAAAATTAATTAATAAAATAATATTAAAATAATGCTAAAAATAAAAAGTTTCTAAAATTTAAAATAAAAAATTTCTAAAAATCCTAAATAATATAATTAAGAGAAAAACACAAATTATAGCTCCTAAACCTTTTTTAATAATTTTATAAAAATCTTTAAAGTTTATTAAAAACCTTAAAATATTATAAAATTAAAAATAAATGTTTTTGAAACCAAAATTATATGTAAACCTCAAAAATATATTTTAAAAACTAAAAACTATTTTTCCTATAAATGAAAACTCTTTTTGGTATTTTTTAATGATTTAATAAAAAACGTATATTAATTAAATTCTAGAAAATAAACAAATAAAAGGAAAAATGTGAAACCAATTTTGAAAAATCAAAAAAAACTATAACTTACCTAGGAAAAATAAGAAATGTAAAATAAGCTTAAAGAATAAGCTAGGAAAAATGAAAAATGATATGGCTTATTTAAAATAAGACAAAAGAAAAATAGGTTAAGTAGAAAACAAAACCACTCCCTAGTAGTCAAAGACCCTAGGGCGCAGTGGTGAGTGTGGTGGGGTGTGAACGTGGTGACCAAGGTTCGAATCCTGAAACCCCCCCTTTTTATCACTTAGTTGCGCCGCAACGCTTTTGCCTTGCGCCGCAACTAGTGTTGCGATAGCACCTTGATCAGCAGCTCCTTCAGTTGCGCCGCAACTAGGTAGGTCTTGCGCCGCAACTAGTGAAACGGGAGTACCTTTGGTCTGAAGCTCCTTCAGTTGCGCCGCAACGCTTAGGTCTTGCGGCGCAATACTATGCAAAACGTGCCTGGTTGTTTTCTGATGAACCAAACAAGTGCACACTTGTGCACTTTTGATGCCAAGAGGAGCTTGGTAATGAGCTTGTTTGATGGTATTTTGGATCAATTGGGCACCCTTGTGCTCAATGAAGCACAAGGAGTCAATAACACACAAATTAAACACCAAACACACCACAAAAATGATCAAATCAAGCACAAGATTTATGAAAATAAGCAACTTATGGCATTCACAGATTTTTGACAACCTTTTACCTTTTAAACCACACAAGTTTGTCACCAAATTGTCTAATAACACTTACCAACTAGTTAACAATTTGTCTCAATCCTTTTTAAACCATCTAACACCTAACTAAATGCCAATCTATGATTATCACCCTGCTAAAACCTATTGCCAAACACCACTTTATTTTCTGAAAACCAACTTTTAACATACCAACATGCTTACAAAAGCTACCAAATTGATTCCAAGTGCATCTAATCATGTAAACATACACACTAGAACACAAATCATGCAATATAAACACACTTAATCACCAAATCACTTAAGATCATATAAACTACTATTTTTGAACTTTCAAAAGGGGAATAAGAAAGATACCTTAGGGCTTTAACATCCAAAGCCCTAGAGGGTGTATAACCCTCCTCCAATCCAACCCGGGTTGGAGCTGAACTAAATCAACAAGCCTTCAACCTATTGCAATCACAAAACAAGAAAACAACAAAATAATATAACAATATATATTTTTTTTCTTGTTTCCTTTTTCTTCTTTCCAAAATTCTTTCAAAATCTTTCCAACCTTCTAAATACGTTTTCTAAAACCCTATATCACCAATAACATTAACCATAAACACCAAAATACCTTTTGAGAAGATTTTACCAAAATCTCTCAAAATCTCAAAACCTTAAACAACTTTGAAAATCAAAGTTGCTTAACCAAATAAAAGTGTGGAACTCAGAATTAAGCTTAACACAACACTCAACTTTTAAAAACAATAAAAAAGGAATTACACTTGAATATTTCAAAAACCAAACTTTTTATTTCTTTAAAAAGGTATTACATGTGCAAGCTTAAAAACTGGAACAAGGGCTTCACACAAGTTGTGAGCTCCTTTTATAGAGTCCTAAGAACAATCTAGAATAGAAAAAACTAAACCCTAATCATAAGAAAATCCCAAATGTGCCCTTGAATGGTTTTGAGTGCATTTTGTCCTCTCTTGATCTTGGACGTTTATTTTGCTTTGGGAGGAAGCAAATAATCTTGGCCATTGATTTAAGCCACGTCATGATGCTTGGGGGCTAAGGAATGATGTGATTGGTGGATTGGGGAATTGGGGTTTTGGTGCACATGTGTGGGATGCAGGTTTTTAGGAGTGGGAAGGGTTTGTGAGTGTGTGAATTACTTGTGTGCAAGTTTAATTGAGTTTTACCCAAGTAATTGTGGTGGTAATTTCTGGGAAGTAAAAATGATGGATAGTACTCCCTTTGATCCGATTTTGGGGGTGGGTTGGGTGTTAGGCGCCCCTTTTTTTAAATGTTTCAGGTTTGGCACAAATGGTCCTTGTGTTTTGTTATTTTTGGCTTTTAAGGTTTCCAGCCCTAAAACTTGCATCCCTTTGATAATAACTTTCACATTTTTGCAATTTTGGCACAATACTTTTGGAAAAAGGTTTCAAGGATGATTTTTGCCATTTGGTGATTCTTCAAGGACTAATCTTGGACAATGTTGATCTTCAAAGGTCTTCAATGAGTCTTTCACTTGTTGAGGGACCATTATTGGCAATTTGAAATTGTTGAGGGACTAATCTTGCCATTTCTTCAATCTTGAAGGACCTTTTTGCAATTTTGACAAACTTAAGGGACCAAACTTGTAATTATTAATATACAAGGGTTTTAAGTGTCATTTCTTCATTCTTGGAGGATCAATCTTGTATTGTCTTCAAGTCTTCAAGGGTATTTGATGAAAATTCCATGATTAGGGCCCGGTTCTTTGTACGGCCTCGTTTCTCGTGTTCGTTTTTCCTTGTATCTTGTGATCTTTTGTCTTTTTCACGATATCCATACCTAAAACACACAAGTAAACAAACACAAGCATATATATGGTATTTTATGACATTTTTATGCATTTAAAGCCCAAAAAGAACGATGAGATCATGTATAAATGCCATCTCATCACTCCCCCATACTAAGCCATTGCCGTGCCCTCACGCAATGCTAGAATAAAGTATCTAAGCATCACCAAAGTTCAATTTTATTAACCTTTATTGAAGAGTAAAAGACTTGCAACATACTACGAGAATGTGTAAAGACATAATGTATGATTTTCATCACCAAAAGGTGACTTTTAGGGTCAAAGAATAGAAACAAGTTAATGTCCCTTAGAGTAAATTTCGTCATCCTTGATTGTCATACATTCCATGCTAAGTGCAAAAACAAGATCATTGTTGGTACAAGTCACAATGCTAACACTACTCATACGTTCAAATTGTGTAATACTTTTTCTCCCCGCAATCCTAGTTATTATAAAAGGAAATGGGTTACTAGCATTTTTTATCTATTTGTCATGGATCACAAGTGATTCATATTGACTTATTTGAGTAGTTATTAGTCCGAAAGCAAAGTAGCACGATTTGATCAATAGTTAGCCGAAGGACAAAATCTTTTAAAACGGCTTCTCGTGTATCTCCTTAAGTTCATATCTTGGCATAACTTGTTTCACGATTTGAGACCTTTCTCGGACCGATATTTGGCATGTACTTCATACTTCAAATCTTGGGAAGACGTTCTCGAAATTATGGTCTTCTCTTCATATAATTGGAATTTCTTCACTTGACGTTTTTGAGAGATTCTTCATATAGGACCACGACTTCATCATTTTTCTTCAATCTTTACTTTGGATTTTGATATACAACGATCCGCCTCCTTTTCGGACTTGGATATATTTATCCTCATACCTTGTTAGGGTCTTTTTGGATAGACTTTCTCCATTCTTTAGGGGAGTAATAGCTTCTCGTCGTGTGTCTCGATCCTTCATATTGATTTTGGAATAATGATACTTCACATCATCTTTGGATCTTTAGCAAAAATAGAGCTCCTCATGCCTTGTTAGGGCCTTTTTGGATATTTGCCAATCTTCGCGTCCCGCTTCAATAAGTTATGCCTTGGCTATGAACTCTATTCAACCCCGAGCAACTTTTAAACGATCTTGCGCTAGAGGCTAAGTAACCTTTCAAATCGTATGACCTTACTTATTGCAATTATGATTTATTCCTAATGCATTGATCTTATGGGAAGAAAAAGCCACAATTAAAAATATATGAGTTTTTGAAAGAACATTTTCATGTTCTACGTTTAGCATGATCACTTGTCTAACTCTATCATTTCTCGTTCTTCACTATTTAAAGACCTCTAATTAAAGAGACTCGCGAATACTTAGCCATGCAAGTCAAAATTAAGCCAAATTTGGATTAGCTTTCATTAAGACTATATCAAATCAAAGTTTTGGGTTTTCAAGCCACCTATAGGATCTTGCACTTTCTTGGACTTTTTCAAGTTTAGAGAATGCGTTTTATAGTTCCCTTGATAAGTGACTTTCTAGAATCAATTATAGGAACTTGCGAAAAGTTCTTGTTCTTAACCCGAATGAATTAAGACTTTCGCGTTTTAAAGCTCCCTATATAAAAGTCTAGCAAAACTTGAATTGAGCGGGTTAAGGAATGTAAATGGCTCCAAATGCCCATCAAGTCAAAAATTAACTCTTATTCTACCCATCGGAAAATATACATTCGTGTCTTAAAAACACTTATGAAAACTAAGAAAAATTTTAAAATTTGGCCATTTTTAGCCTTATTAGCAAAACAAAACATTGAAAATTTGGAAAACGTGAGGGCGTAGCAAAGCAAGTACCTATTCACCCCCCCATACTAAAAGTAAACATTGTCCTCAATGTTTCGAGTCTAAAGGTGGAGCACCCCCATACTAGAGACGAAGAATCGAATGCTTAGGATCTAGCATGGAAAGGGTGATCAACAATATATCTAAAGCCGTTTATTAATTATGCTAAAAGATAATTGTTAGAACAATAAAGGATATGTCATGGATTCGTGAAAAACTTCTTCAAACGAACGATGGAGGCTCACGTAAACGAACACGAGAGTCTTCAATCGTAGACGATGATGATGATCTAGATAACACAATCACAAACAACCACGAGACAACGAGTTGGAAGGGTACAAGTCCCCTTATTAGTGAACATAAAGCATAAAGATAAGCATGGGATCTCCCCCACGAGGCACCTCGTTTTTGATTACCGAGTCATGAGCTCGACTCGATCCCCTTAAAATGTGAACATTTAGGGATATCATGGTGTGGTCAATTTTTTTGGCGGGGCTTACATGATAAACAAGGCCCAAAAAGCAACCGGTATAAAGGACTAAGTCCTTAAGTGATGCAAAATACCGGGGTCGAAAATGGCGTTCTCGTTTCCATGGGAAAAACAAATTAACGCCACTCCAACATGTGCCATAAACTCAAAGAGTTTGAAGAAAATAGATGAGAAGTAGAAGGGTGGGACATTGGTTGGGTAAAACAATCGAGTTACTCGAGGTAAACTCTCACCGTAAGTGTAGAAAGATTTTCTAGTGACTACTTCGGTGAAAGACCGAGATTTTATCTTAAACGTGATACCGGGGTCAAAAATCTCGTCCTCGGTGGATAAGTGTAAGGAAGCAAATGGGGTTTCCCCCACACTAGGTCCACACAAAACGTCGTCAAAAGGAGTAGACGCGTTTGTAGCAAATTCAATCAATCGAGGTGATGACGGAGTTAGAGTTGGAAAAATTTTCAAATCATTTGTAAAATCTTTTCCTTTGTCAATTTTTAACTCATTATTACGAAAACCCAAGTCGATTAAATTGAAAATTTTTGGTGTTTCTAAAATAGTTCTAGGCACACTTAAACTTTTCACATTTATCTTGAAGGTGGGAGGAAGATTTGAATTTTTAAAACATGAATCGATTAGAAAAATATCCCCCTCCGGGCTAACGTAATGGTCTTCATCAAACTCGAAAATCGAAGGCGGGTCGTCAAGAATACGTTTGATCTCGGAAAAATCTCCATCGGGATCAAAAACGTCTTCTCTTCCTCGTGGAAGAGGTTGAGCAATAAGATCGTCGATAATCGAGTCACTAGCTTCAACCGTCGTGAAACTAGGAATAGAAGGCTCTTCGATTGAAGATTTTGCCTTTGTCGTGTCGACCTCGATATCGAAAAACGTATCAATGTGAGCAAGGCCATCGGCGGACTTCTCACATGATAAATCCAAAATCTCACATGATGTGGGATTAGGAGCAAAAGGCTCGTCTCGTGACGATTTTGCCTTGACGGTTTCAAGTTTGTCCTTCGAAGGGATTGAACGTGGGCTCTCGAACATTTTAGCAAAACTACTAACACGTCCCTTCGGAATTAATTTTCGTTCATCTTGTAAAAACGAGGGTTTCATGATTTCCTTTAAAACCTTTTCACATTTTTCTTCTTTAAAATCATTTATTGGAATTTCTTCAAAATTAAGTGTATATTGATTTAGAAAATCCTCAATAATTTCATCTTCATTAGAAAAATTAGGTTTACAAGGTACAAGATTTAAAACTCCCAAATATCCTACGAGTTTTTCCTTAGGTTTATTTTCACAAACATTTTTCAAAACTTCGTTGGATGACGGTTTCGTTGCCTCTACGTTCTTACTCGATGACGATGGTTGCACGACTCTAAAATTAGAGAGATATGGATCAATACGAGACGTACGAGTCTTAGGAGTCGAAGTAACTTGAACCTCTCCCACGGGATTGGGATTGGTGTCTTTAGACAAAGAATTAAATTTTTCCACTAGGCCCTCGAACATTAAAAGAAGTTTATCTCTTTCATTAACGTGATCATTATTAATTTTATCCACGCACTCTCTCCACATCACTTGATTTTGGTCATACAAACGTTGTTGCTCTTCAAGAAGGGTGTCATAATCGTGTTCCATTTTTTTGTAAGTCTCCCCTTGGGTTTCCAATTTTTCTTTGTAATACTTATCGAGATCGACCACATGTTCTTGAAGTGATGCTATAAGTTTGTTATGACGGCTCATATAATCACAAAAAGATTCATTTAGACTCATTTCTTCATTTTGATTTTCACCACAATTAAAAGATGAATCAAATGACGAATGTGGTTGGTGACCTTGGTCGTTAGATTGAAAATTTTCACCGTCACCACGTGGAGGAGAGTTATAGATATAACCCTCTCGACCTCCATAAACTTCACAATTAAAACAATTAGCCCCATCGGGTGGGCCTCCACAATATGGACACGAAAAATATCCCTCATCATTAGACATGATGCAACATAAACGGTGTTACGAGAATTAAACGTTTAGAGGGTGAAAGAAGAGAATTATGAAAATAGAGGGAAAGCAAAGAAGATTCTTTTTGGTTGTTTTGTGGATTTTCAATTTTTTTGTGTTTTTGATGATATTTAATTTTTTTGGTTTTTGGTGTATCTTCGTAGACAACAATCTACAAAATCTCTCCTCGAATCAAACTCTTGATTAAAGAAGCCTCAAAGGAATGAAAACGATCACGTGGAGTGAACGCCTTCGAATGACTTTAGAACTTTGGTGAAAACCAAATTGTTCACGAGGGTTTAATCACAAAGAAAACCAAGCAAATATAGTATACGTATTAATACTTTGGGCGGCAAAACCCTCGATTAGCCTTCAATCTCAAAATACTCACAAGCAAGCGGGGAAACGAGGCGGCGCGAAGCACTTAAGAGCCTTTTTCCTTAGGGTATATTTTATAATACCCGCCTTATACCCACCTTATAGTTCGTATCTTTCAAAATCGAGCTTCTCGAAAGTATTTATCTATTTTTGCCTTTTCTTTTTGTTTGAGATTCGAATACAATGATCGAGTGATGAAATCCCGAATCAAGGTTGTGTTTTCACACTTTTGGAGATATTGTATTTTGGTTGTGATACTTAATACAATATATTAATAATATTCACAAAGAAAAACCGAGAAAACCGATAATACGTGTTAAGGGAGTTCCACTTAACACAAATACTATTTTGGATAATATCAAAAACAAAATTTTCCAAATTAAGACACGACACACCTCCCCGGCAGCGGCGCCAAAATTGATTGTAGTAGAATACAACTCTTGTTTAGGAAAACAAAGAGCGTAAATAGGGTAAGCGTGCACGACGATTCAGGAAAACCGTGTGTGAATGACCCTAAAAGTGAGTTCGTTCTCGAGGAGGTATAGGTGTTGTGAATTAACTTGTATTTATTTGAGATTAATATTAAGAAGAATGGGGGTGAGAAGAAGAAAAGACGGATAATGAAAAAGAAAGAAAAATAAAATTTTGAAAATTAATTAATAAAATAATATTAAAATAATGCTAAAAATAAAAAGTTTCTAAAATTTAAAATAAAAAATTTCTAAAAATCCTAAATAATATAATTAAGAGAAAAACACAAATTATAGCTCCTAAACCTTTTTTAATAATTTTATAAAAATCTTTAAAGTTTATTAAAAACCTTAAAATATTATAAAATTAAAAATAAATGTTTTTGAAACCAAAATTATATGTAAACCTCAAAAATATATTTTAAAAACTAAAAACTATTTTTCCTATAATGAAAACTCTTTTTGGTATTTTTTAATGATTTAATAAAAAACGTATATTAATTAAATTCTAGAAAATAAACAAATAAAAGGAAAAATGTGAAACCAATTTTGAAAAATCAAAAAAAACTATAACTTACCTAGGAAAAATAAGAAATGTAAAATAAGCTTAAAGAATAAGCTAGGAAAAATGAAAAATGATATGGCTTATTTAAAATAAGACAAAAGAAAAATAGGTTAAGTAGAAAACAAAACCACTCCCTAGTAGTCAAAGACCCTAGGGCGCAGTGGTGAGTGTGGTGGGGTGTGAACGTGGTGACTAAGGTTCGAATCCTGAAACCCCCCCTTTTTATCACTTAGTTGCGCCGCAACGCTTTTGCCTTGCGCCGCAACTAGTGTTGCGATAGCACCTTGATCAGCAGCTCCTTCAGTTGCGCCGCAACTAGGTAGGTCTTGCGCCGCAACTAGTGAAACGGGAGTACCTTTGGTCTGAAGCTCCTTCAGTTGCGCCGCAACGCTTAGGTCTTGCGGCGCAATACTATGCAAAACGTGCCTGGTTGTTTTCTGATGAACCAAACAAGTGCACACTTGTGCACTTTTGATGCCAAGAGGAGCTTGGTAATGAGCTTGTTTGATGGTATTTTGGATCAATTGGGCACCCTTGTGCTCAATGAAGCACAAGGAGTCAATAACACACAAATTAAACACCAAACACACCACAAAAATGATCAAATCAAGCACAAGATTTATGAAAATAAGCAACTTATGGCATTCACAGATTTTTGACAACCTTTTACCTTTTAAACCACACAAGTTTGTCACCAAATTGTCTAATAACACTTACCAACTAGTTAACAATTTGTCTCAATCCTTTTTAAACCATCTAACACCTAACTAAATGCCAATCTATGATTATCACCCTGCTAAAACCTATTGCCAAACACCACTTTATTTTCTGAAAACCAACTTTTAACATACCAACATGCTTACAAAAGCTACCAAATTGATTCCAAGTGCATCTAATCATGTAAACATACACACTAGAACACAAATCATGCAATATAAACACACTTAATCACCAAATCACTTAAGATCATATAAACTACTATTTTTGAACTTTCAAAAGGGGAATAAGAAAGATACCTTAGGGCTTTAACATCCAAAGCCCTAGAGGGTGTATAACCCTCCTCCAATCCAACCCGGGTTGGAGCTGAACTAAATCAACAAGCCTTCAACCTATTGCAATCACAAAACAAGAAAACAACAAAATAATATAACAATATATATTTTTTTTCTTGTTTCCTTTTTCTTCTTTCCAAAATTCTTTCAAAATCTTTCCAACCTTCTAAATACGTTTTCTAAAACCCTATATCACCAATAACATTAACCATAAACACCAAAATACCTTTTGAGAAGATTTTACCAAAATCTCTCAAAATCTCAAAACCTTAAACAACTTTGAAAATCAAAGTTGCTTAACCAAATAAAAGTGTGGAACTCAGAATTAAGCTTAACACAACACTCAACTTTTAAAAACAATAAAAAAGGAATTACACTTGAATATTTCAAAAACCAAACTTTTTATTTCTTTAAAAAGGTATTACATGTGCAAGCTTAAAAACTGGAACAAGGGCTTCACACAAGTTGTGAGCTCCTTTTATAGAGTCCTAAGAACAATCTAGAATAGAAAAAACTAAACCCTAATCATAAGAAAATCCCAAATGTGCCCTTGAATGGTTTTGAGTGCATTTTGTCCTCTCTTGATCTTGGACGTTTATTTTGCTTTGGGAGGAAGCAAATAATCTTGGCCATTGATTTAAGCCACGTCATGATGCTTGGGGGCTAAGGAATGATGTGATTGGTGGATTGGGGAATTGGGGTTTTGGTGCACATGTGTGGGATGCAGGTTTTTAGGAGTGGGAAGGGTTTGTGAGTGTGTGAATTACTTGTGTGCAAGTTTAATTGAGTTTTACCCAAGTAATTGTGGTGGTAATTTCTGGGAAGTAAAAATGATGGATAGTACTCCCTTTGATCCGATTTTGGGGGTGGGTTGGGTGTTAGGCGCCCCTTTTTTTAAATGTTTCAGGTTTGGCACAAATGGTCCTTGTGTTTTGTTATTTTTGGCTTTTAAGGTTTCCAGCCCTAAAACTTGCATCCCTTTGATAATAACTTTCACATTTTTGCAATTTTGGCACAATACTTTTGGAAAAAGGTTTCAAGGATGATTTTTGCCATTTGGTGATTCTTCAAGGACTAATCTTGGACAATGTTGATCTTCAAAGGTCTTCAATGAGTCTTTCACTTGTTGAGGGACCATTATTGGCAATTTGAAATTGTTGAGGGACTAATCTTGCCATTTCTTCAATCTTGAAGGACCTTTTTGCAATTTTGATAAACTTAAGGGACCAAACTTGTAATTATTAATATACAAGGGTTTTAAGTGTCATTTCTTCATTCTTGGAGGATCAATCTTGTATTGTCTTCAAGTCTTCAAGGGTATTTGATGAAAATTCCATGATTAGGGCCCGGTTCTTTGTACGGCCTCGTTTCTCGTGTTCGTTTTTCCTTGTATCTTGTGATCTTTTGTCTTTTTCACGATATCCATACCTAAAACACACAAGTAAACAAACACAAGCATATATATGGTATTTTATGACATTTTTATGCATTTAAAGCCCAAAAAGAACGATGAGATCATGTATAAATGCCATCTCATCATTAAGCTAAGTATATTTATTATTTATTAAACTTTATAATATAATTATACATGATATAGAAAAGCATACGATTAATTATGGAAACATGTTAATTACGGAATTATACTATTTTTGGCAACATTATAACATGGAAACATACTAAATATGGTAACATACTATTTAAAGAAATACATTAAATATGGTAACATGCTATTTATAGAAAATGCTAAATATGAAAACTTTCTATTTTTTGGAAACTTACTAATTACGGAAACTTTCTATTTTTAGAAACTTACTATTTAAGGAAACTTGCTATTTTTGGAAAGTTAATATATATGGAAACCTGCTATTTTTAGAAAGTTACTATATATAGAAACCTGCTATTTTTATAAAGTTACTCATTATGTTATAACAAGTACTATAACACTTAAAACATGAAATACATGAATCTAAAACACATGAGACACTAAGAAATACATGATTTAAACATGAAATAATGACACAAGACAAGAACAAGTATAATAAGTATGAACATGTCAAGTAAACTAATTAACAAGTACGTATAAGTAAACCGACTCTTATTCATGTCCCTTCATTATGTAGCTATTGTGAAGTTGGAGTGATCTTCTACGTTCGTTTTCGTCTTCATTTACAGGACACAAGGTACGGATATTCCGTCCTTTAGTAAGGACATTCTTTCCTATACTAGGATATCCCTGTTTGCAGCCATCTGTTTTCCCTAGTAGCTTAAGTTTCTTAAACACATCAGTACATATTATGATTATTTTAGATTGCCTAAGTTATATACATGCATGCCAGTTTCACCTAGTTATGGGGGTTCCATAACCATAACACTGGAGGCACCGGTGTTATAACTCTATTGCGGTGAGAGTGATTGCTCGCAGCGTCCCTTTACAGTATTTGGTCTTGTTATTATTATCATGTGGGGCAAAAGGGTGCATGCTGGGAGAAGTAGTATGATTTCATGGTAACTGCGGTGTGTGCCTTGCATCCGTTACAAGAGCTGATCCCTTCACTCATTTTATACATTAACTAGAGGCAGCCCCTCTAATTGCATGAGGAGGTCACTCCTCTAAGTATTCATGCACGTTGATATAACATGACCTATATGTTTTAGACATTTGCCTTGCATGCTTTAATGTTTTAAAATACCCGTAGGCTCTCAAAATTGACTTGTGACTAGTGGGTAGTCTTCAGCGTCTTCCTAAAACTGATAGTTTGTTTTCATGCATTTATTTCATGTATAATTGTTGCAGAAATTTTGACTAAGTAATGGTAGGTATAGGACTGGCTATATTTAGTCGCATGTGCTTTTATTCGAATTAGTTTGCTTGGTGAACCGACCCATAGGCGTTCACATTAGCCCATGTCATTTTGTTTTGATGAACCGACCCATAGGCGTTCATCCTCGTTATGTCAATTTTGTTTTGGTGAACCGAACCATAGGCGTTCACCCAAATTCATGTCATTTTCGTTGGTTATGCCTTCATAAACTCTTCATGCATTCTTTATGTTTATCATATGTTCTAATCAGATTAATCATTTCGTGTTCTTTTAAACTGTTAGATGGTCATGACACGCTAACAAGAGCTAGCAACAGCTCTTTAGGCAATGCCTCCTCAAATCAGGAACCAGATTTGGAATGAATACCAGAACATTCCCAATCAGAACAATCCTCCTCCTCCTCCACTGGTTACTTTACACACTTAGCTTGAGAGGTTTAACAAGCATAAACCTAGATCTTTTGAGAAAGATGAGACCTCATCTGATGTGGAAGACTGGATTTCGCATATGGAGAAAATTTTTGATGTTATGGGATGCGATGGTGTCTACAAGGCAAGGTTGGCTTGCTATAAGTTTGAAGGAGATGTCTTGCATTGGTGGAGGGCATACAAGTTAGCAAATGGAGGTGATGTTTGGCTAGCTACGTTGACTTAGGAGCAGTTCAAGACTCTATTTTATGGGCAGTTCTTTTAGACATATGAGCAGGAGGGACTCAAGAGGGACTATCACTCCATTCGTCAGATAACTGTAGAAACTAGCACTGAGTTCATGCAGAGGTTTCTTAGGTTGGCTGGATCTCTAGGCACGACTACGGGTACTACGAAAGAACAAGCTAAACACTTTCGCTGGGCTCTGCACGCCTCTACAGCAGCTCGTTTACTTAGTGCTACCTACACTAATGTGGCACAACTTAATGATGCATCACGTAGCTTAGAAATGCTACATGAGTGTGATGACTTCGAGGAACAAGCTCGTCCTGAGAAGAGGTATAAATTTCAGTCATCAAGCGTTATCATTTCATTTTAATCTTTATTTTCATTTATACCTTTTCCTATCCAGTTGTATCTTCTGGCAGAAGGGTGGAGACCGGTCCCAATCGGCCACTCAGCAGAATGCCAACAAGGGGCATAGTCAATCTAACTAATACATGGCTTTTACCCCTCGTATCAAAATTTGTAGTCCCAAGTCTTTTCGAATTGATTACCGGTCTAGAGTGCGACTCAATTATCTTTTGGTGAACAAGAGAATGGTTTGGTTGGTTATCTATTTTAAACTAATAGCAAATAAATAAGTGTCGTTGAGTAAAGTAGAAATTTAAAGATTAAACTAAAAATAACGAGTTAAAAATAAATGCTTGAAAACTTGAAGACAAGATTAGTAAAATTACTTGAACACTTAATAAATCTAACACTTGAAAACTATGCCAAAAACAAGAAATTAAACCATCGGAATGTTTGGTCGGAAAACAGCCAGATCGGAAAGTCAACAACTCCCTCATCGGAATAATGCAATCGGAAAACTCAATCGGAATATCACCACAATCGGAATATCTCAATAATATGTCTGATCGGAATGTATCAAAAGGATGCTGATCGGAATGTATAACAAAAAGACTGATCGGAATATGGGAAAGGAATCCAAATCAGAATCTGTTAAATTGATGCAATCGGAATGTTTGAAAAGGAATGGAATCGGAATGCTAAGCAAGAAACATCCAATCGGAATACTAACAAAGCTCACAATCGGAATATGACAACAAGACCCAATCGGAATATTAGAAGACACCCCCAATCGGAATAACTAAAACCCTTTTCCGATTTGACAATCAGAAAGAGGGGGATGGTGGTGGTCGGAATACTACGATCGGAAAGGGGTTTAGACCCTTTCCGATTTATGTGGGATTTGAGATTAAGCTAGTAATAAGCTATAATGAATAAGCTCACACCAAACCTAGAACGAATCAATAATGAGAGGGACAAAATAAGCACTAATAACAACTTATACTAACTTAAAATAATCAATCTTTTGAATCAAGCTATAAAAAGATGAACTTTTTAAGAAAACTTTTAAAAAGTAAATAAGCTAAACATATAAATAAGCCAATAAGCACGAGAATCTTAAATCTTATTCGCATGAAAGCTTATGTAGGAACAAAAAGATTAACTTTTTAAGCATAAAAACATCAAGATCAACACGGATTTAATGTATTACGCACCAAAGTTAATCTAAAATCAAAGAAAGGTAGAAAGAGATGAAAGATTAAAAGCTTAACTAGAACTTGATTAATGAAATCAACAATACAAAAGGCTTAATCTTGAAAGATTAGAAGAAAGAAAGATGAAAACTTAGTGAGAGAAAGTTTAGAACTTTCTCTCTCTAAAACTAGAAAGAAAAGTGAAAAATGAAAACTAAAACTAAAAACTAACCACCCTCCTAATGTGTATTAGGAGGGTATTTATAGGGAAAAATGGGAAGGAGTGCATGTGTTGCCTCTTCTTTCTTCCTTTACGTCTTCTCGACTCGATGTAATTCTTTGTCTTTTCTCGACGTCATCTCGGGATTTGAACTTGTCTTGATAATTTTCTTCTTTAATTTAGACTTGAGTTCTTCGACTTCATTAAACTTCCGTCTTTAGACTTTTTCTTCGATAAATCTTCAGAATAGGCCTTGGACTTCCGTTCTTTTTGCACTCTTGATCTTTTGACTTCGTCTTTTCTCGTTTTCTTCGATAAAAGCCCGTGAAAGCCCGTGTTTTCTTCCTTTTTAATCTTTTGGTCCTAAAACACAATAAAAACACAAACCACGCATAATTCCGACTTTTACGACATAAAATCACACGTTTTGGTCTTGTTATTATTGGAAATAAGTGGTAAAAGGATAAGTGTTTTCACACTTATTAAATCCCCTACACTTGACCATTGCAATGCCCTCATGCAATGCATTAATTTTAAAACACGGTTTACATTTTCCATCATAAATAACCCACCTTGGCCTTTATTAAATACTAAATATGAAAAGATAGAAACAAGTAAAGAAATTAAAGACTTACATTGGGTTTTGGCTGCCATGAACGTTTATCATCCTCAAGTTTCACGTTCCCCATACCAAGCTTAAAAACGAGATCATTGTTATTATAAGTTAGCAAACTAACACGAACTCATGTGGGCCAATTATTCACTTAGACTCCCTTATTCCTAGGTGTATCTCTTATATTTTATTTTTGTCTTGAATGATCACGAGGATGCATTGTTTGACTTATTTCGATAGTTATTTAGGCCGAAAATAAAGTGAACGATTTAATCAATAGTTAGCTAAAGGACAAAGTCCTTTAAAACTGCTTCTCGGGACCTCATAAAGTTCATATCTTGGCATAACTCGCTTCACGATTTGAGACCTTTCTCGGACTGATATTTGGCAGCGACTTCATACTTCGAATCTTTGAGAGACGTTCTTGAAATTATGGTCTTCTCTTCATAATAGGAATTTCTTCACTTGAAGTTTTGAGAGATTCTTCATCTTTGGACCACGAATTCTTCATTTTTCTCCAATCTTTATTCTGGACTTTGATATACAACGACCCGCCTCCTTTTAGGACTTGGATCTATTTATCCTCATACCTTGTTAGGGCCTTTTTGGATACAATTCTCCATGACTTTTGGGGAGTTTTTGCTTTTCGCCGTGTGTCTCGATCCTTCATATTGATTTTCGATAAATGATTCTTCACATCACTTTTGGATCTTTAGCAACAAAATGTAGCCCTCATGCCTTGTTAGGGCCTTTTCGGACTCGCCAATCTTCGCATCCCGCTTCAATAAGTTATGCCTTGGCTATGAACTCTAATCCGTACCGAGCAACTTTTAAACGATCTTGGGCTAGAAGCTAAGTAACCTTTTAAATCGTACAACCTTATTTATTACAGATAAATTTATTAACAAGCGAAGGGAGAATAGGCTTATAATTAACTCACATAAATTCACGAAAGAATACCGAACTTATAACTGACTCTATCATCTCTCGTTCTCCACAGTTTAAAATCTCAAGGAATGAGACTCGTGGATGCTTAGCCTATTAAATCAAAGTTTTGGGTTTTCGAGTCGCCTATAGGATCTTGCAAATTCTTAGACTTTTTCAAGTTTAGAAATCGCATTTTAAAGTTCCCTTGATAAAAGACTCTCTAGGATCAATTATAGGAACTTGCGAAAAGTTCTTATTCTTAACCCGTGAGAGTTAAGACTTTCGCGTTTTATAGCTCCCTAAATAAAAGCCTAGCAAAACTTGACTTAAACACGTTAAGGATACTAGCTAGAGTAAACTTAGATAAGTAAACTCGGGTTGAGTCAAAATGTTCACGACTAAGAAAAATTTAAAACCACTTTATTGAAAATTTATTCTAGCAATGGAAAGAAAATAAACATAATAAAGGAAAATACAACTATACAACTAGGCCAAAATAGATTAAAAATTTTGAAAAATGTCGAAAAATCAAATTTTTCGGTTAAAATGAGGGCAAATTCATGGAAAAGACCACTTACTTCGATAGAAGTCCCCCTACACTTGAGATAAACATTGTCCTCAATGTTTATGCATGTGGGAGTGAACTCCCCTACACTTAGGACATTGTGCACTTTGTTTAAATCTTGCTAAGGAAAGGACAACTAAAGTGATTTCAATGTGAACATATAAAATATGAAATATTGAATCACAAGAGTTTAGGATAGAACCGGGAAGATGGGAACACGGTATCACGGTTCGTCAAAAGTCATCAAGGTGCTCTTTGAAGCTTGAGTCCCTGCACAAGATAAGAAACAAGACAGCAACACATACGGGGCTCCCCCTACACTTATTATGAAAGCAGTAAAGGATAGATCACGGGTTGCCTCCCGAGAAGCGCTTGTTTTTGTTCACCGAGTCACGAGCCTGACTCGACCCAATTTAGTTCATGGGGAACGTGGTGAGGGATGGAATCATCTCATGAGAGATGTCCTCACCAAAGTACAGCTTTAAACGCTGGCCATTCACCTTGAAATTGGGCCCATTTGGCTGAGAAAGCTCAATGGTCCCATATGGAAAGACTTTGGCGATGGTGAATGGACCAGACCAGCGGCTCTTCAACTTGCCAGAGAAGATCTTCAACCGAGAGTTAAAAAGTAAGACTTGATCACCCACGTGGAACTCTCGGTTCTTAATCCTTGCGTCATGAATGATCTTGGTCTTCTCCTTGTAGATCAGTGAGTTCTCGTAAGCTTCATTCCTCATTTCGTTGAGCTCGTTGAGTTGAATCTTGCGATGATCACCGGCTTTGTGGATGTCGAAGTTAGCCCACTTCAAGGCCCAGTGCGCCTTATGTTCCAGCTCGATGGGGAGGTGGCATGCTTTCCTGTACACAAGACGATAAGGTGTACAACCGATCAGGGTCTTATAAGCAGTACGGAAAGCCCACAGAGCATCATCTAACTTATCGGCCCACGCGGCGCGATGCTCTCCCACAGTACGCTCCAAAATTCGCTTCAATCCACGGTTAGAAATCTCGGCTTGCCCATTGGTTTGGGGATGATAGGCGGCGGAAAGACGGTGATTAACACCATACTTAGCCATGACTCTTGCAAATTGATCATTGCAAAAATGAGTCCCGCGGTCACTGATAATGGAACGAGGAACGCCGAATCGAGCGAAAAGCTACTTTAAAAAGTTCACAACCACCCTCGCATCGTTCGTTGGGAGAGCCTTAGCTTCAACCCATTTAGAAACGTAGTCAACGGCTACGAGGATGTACTTGTTCCCTTTGGATGATGGAAATGGCCCCATAAAGTCGATGCCCCATACGTCAAAGATTTCACATTCTTGTATGAAATTTTGAGGCATCTCATCCTTATGTGTGATCTTGCCTTGGCGTTGGCAAGCATCACAATGCTTAACCATTTCGTGAGCGTCACGATAAATGGTGGGCCAATAGAATCCAGAGTCAAACACTTTCTTAGCGGTGTAGTTGGGACCAAAGTGACCACCGGTGGGTCCTTTATGGCAAGCATCAAGGATTTGTAAAGCTGCCAGTCCATCGACACATCGACGAATGATCAGATCAGCACATTGTTTAAATAGAAAAGGGTCATCCCAAAAGTAAGTCTTAACATCATTCAAGAACTTCTTCTTTTGTTGGGATGTTAACCCTTTGATGAGAACACCACCCGCTAAGTAGTTTGCAATGTCGGCAAACCACAGGGTGTCATCAAGATTGAGATTTATAGACATTAAGGTCTCAAGGGGGAAAGAGTCATTGATCTCTTTGTTCAGATGATCCCCTTGATATGGATCCTCAAGTCTACTCAGATGATCCGCGGCTAGGTTTTTGGCACCCTTCTTGTCACGAATTACAATGTTAAATTCTTGAAGGAGTAAAACCCAGCGAAGAAGTCTTGGCTTAGAGTCGTGCTTAGTCATCAAGTACTTCAACACGGAATGGTCCGTGTAGACAATGGTGGTGGATAAAACAAGATAGGGGCGAATTTTTCAAAAGCATAGACAACAGCTAAAAGCTCTTTTTTGGTTGTCGTATAATGCAATTGAGCCCCCGTCATTGTTTTTCTAGCATAGTGGATTGGTTGGAAGTGTTTATTCACTCTTTGGCCCAAAACCGCTCCAATAGCAAAGTCGCTAGCATCGCACATCAACTCAAAAGGCAGCTCCCAATTAGGGGTAACCAAGACCGGTGCCTTAGTTAGCTTATCCTTAAGAAGATTGAAAGCTTCGATACACTCTTTAGAAAAGATAAAAGGAGTATCTTTTTCCAAGAGGTGGGTCATCGGGCGAGCGATTTTTAGAGAAATCCTGAATGAATCGACGATAGAAGCCCGCATGACCCAGAAAACTTCTCACACCCTTCACGGTTGAAGGTGGAGGTAATTTGGCTATGACATCTACTTTAGCACGGTCGACTTCAAGACCGGATTTAGAGATTTTGTGTCCTAGCACAATGCCTTCTTTTACCATAAAATGGCATTTTTCCCAATTCAGAACAAGGCGAGTGTCTTCGCACCGCTTAAGCATACGTTCCAAATTGGCAAGGCAAGAAGAGAAGGAATCCCCAAAGACTGAGAAATCATCCATGAAGACTTCCATGGTTTGCTCAACCATGTCATGGAAGATAGCCAACATGCACCTTTGGAAACTCCCGGGGGCATTGCATAAGCCAAAAGGCATCCTTTTGTAAGCAAATGTGCCATAGGGACAAGTGAATGTTGTCTTCTCTTGATCTTGGGGATCGATGGGTATTTGGAAATAACCCGAGAAACCATCAAGAAAGCAGTAATATTCATTACCCGCTAAACGTTCAAGCATTTGGTCCATAAAAGGAAGAGGGAAATGATCCTTTCTCGTGGCATCATTGAGTTTGCGGTAGTATATACAAACTCTCCACCCAGTAACGAGACGGGTAGGAATCAACTCGTTGTTTTGATTGGGCACAACGGTGATTCCGCCTTTCTTAGGCACACAATGGAATGGACTAACCCATGGTGAATTCGAAATAGGATAAATCATGCCCGCATCAAGAAGTTTGATAACCTCTTTTTTGATAACGTCATGGATTTTAGGATTCACCCTTCGTTGGCTTTGAATTGTGGGCTTAAATTCGTCCTCCATGAGAATTTTATGTGTGCAAAAGTGAGGATCAATTTCGCGAATATCGGAGATTTTCCAAGCGATAGCTCTTTTATGTTTCCTCAACGCGGCGATAAGTTGGGATTTTTCTTCTTCTTTCAGGTCCTTCGCGATGATGACTGGTAACTTCTTGTTGTCTTCAAGGAAAACGTACTCTAGATGAGGAGGTAGGTCCTTAAGCTCAAGAGTAGGAGGAACCCCAATAGATGGTGTAACTAACGATGGATCATCATTAGTCACCTCTTTAGGAGAAGGAGGAGAAGACGGGTCTTCATTGAGAAGTCTCTCAATAGTACGAATGTCTTCATCCCAATCGGTGGACGAATCATCATACTTAATATCGAGAGGACCCAAGCTAGCTTCGAAATCATCCAAGTCACTTTCTCCAAAAGGAGTCAATGCCGGAGCAATTGAGGCAACGGTCTCAACATTCAGTAGAGAAGAGAGAGTACTTTTGCAAGCATCATGAAAATGTTCTTCACAAGCCTCATCGAGAACATCAATAGCATTAACACTCTCATATGAATAAGGTTGCTTAGAAATCTTACCCATGTTGAAGACAATTTTATCGTCACCAACTCTCATGATTATTTCGCCCGCGGCTACATCAATGAGAGTGCGACCGGTCCTCAGGAAGGGACGTCCAACGATTAATGGAACACGAGGATCCATCTCGTAGTCAACGACAACAAAATCCGCCGGGAAGGTGAATTTGTCAACGCCAACAAAGACATCTTCGGCTATCCCCACTGGATAAGCAACCGTACCGGTGGCTAATTCCAAAGTCATTTTGGTGGGGACTAGCTCAGGGAGAGATAATTTCTTCCAAACACTTAAAGGCATTAAGTTTATACTGGCACCTAGATCGGCTAGGGCCATGCAATTCTCTACTCCCGGGAAGTTGCAAGGAATCAAGAAGCGACCCGGATCACCAAGTTTGGTGGGCAATTTCCTTAAGAGAACGGCAGAGCAATTCTCATTAAGTTGGGTCTGAGCAATGTCAAGAAGCTTCTCCTTGTCACTAAGAAGATCCTTAAACATTTTCGCGTATTTGGGCATGTGAGCGAGAGCCTCGGCAAAGGAGATGTTAAAATTTAATTGTTTAAACATTTTAAGAAAGTTTGAAACTTGAATATCGTCCTTGCTCTTTTGCTTCTCTTTCCTCAACCTTGAAGGATAAGGTATATTGGATGAAGAAGAAGGCTTTAAGGGAGTAGGATCACTCACAATCACGGGTGGTGGGGAAATGGGGGTAGAAGGCAAAGGAGGTGAGGAAAGTTGCTCTTTTTCCTTGTTCACAATCACGGGTGGAGGTATAGGAAGCTCGGGTTCCGTATAACCTTTTCCACTACGAGTGGTGATTGCTTTCATCTCCCCTCATGGGTTCGCAACGGTGTTACTTGGAAGAGTACCCGAAGAAGAGGGTTGATTACCTTGGAAGAGCGAACCGATCATATCACGTATGTTAAGCGCTTGAGTGCTGAAAGAATCTCTCATGTCTGCACGGATCTCATTGCTTTGTTTTGCCATGTCATTCCTTAGCTCGGCTCGAATATCGTTCCCTTGTTTCGCCATTTCTCCCTTCAAGTTGACGACTTGACTCTGAAGATTCGTCACCATCTCTCTATTAGTCTTCATGAGTGTTTCGACGTCTGGATTCAATGCCATCGATTGATTGAGAGGGGGAACTTGGTAAGCTTGAGAATTTCCTTGAGTTGGGTATGGGTTTCTTTGGGATTGATATTGATTGGTAGCACGAGGTTGGGATTGATTGTTTCGGTTATAGCTTTGTTGTTGGTTTTGGTTTTGAGGAGGGAAACCGGGTGGAGCAAGATAGTTGTTTGAACGATAACTTAGCAAGCTACGGTCTCCTTGAGGACGATCTTGATAGCCTCCCGTGGGATAAGTACAGTATGCCGCGTTAACGTTTTCAGAAAAATTGCCTTGGGTAGAAGGACAATCATTGTAAGAATGAGGACCACCACATGTGTCACAAGAAATAGCAACGGCTTTAGCTTGTTGAAAGTGGTTTGTGGCCATGGTCATGAAATTCTTGTTCATCTCAGTGAGTTGTCGAGTAATTTCAGTCATCTCGGGATTGGAAGTAGTAGAAGAAACATTGACTCTCGGGTTAGATCTTGAGGATGCGGATGAATCCCAATTCTTGTGGTAAGTAGTCATGTTTTCAATCAACTCTTTACATTCCTCCGGTCTCTTTTTCATAAAAGTACCACTGGCGGCGGCGTTGATCGTGTCACGATCACGAAAAGTGAGACCATTGTAGAAAGTAGCAGTGAGAGTGACGGGGAGTATGTTGTGATTTGGACAGTGGTCGATCAAATCATTGTATCGTTCCCAAGCATCGAAGAGCGATTCATCATTGTCTTGCATGAATCCACTAATTTGGTTACGAAGTCTGGTGACCATGGATGGTGGGAAGTAGCGCGACAAAAAGCGTTGAGTCATGTCATTCCAAGTATGAATAGAATTCTTTGGGAGACGGTCAAACCATTTTTCAGCATGGTGAGAAAGCGAGTGGGGAAATAGTTGGAGGCGAAGGTCATCCATAGAAACACCGGGGGACTTCATGCTTTGGGTGATGGTAATGAATTTGTCAAGTTGTTTGTTGGCATCATCATCCGGAATTCCGCGAAATGGGTTAGTTTGCACTTGTTGGATCATGTGATGTTTCAACGAAAACTCCTGAGCCGTGACGTGCATCGGCGCAATCGGGCCTCCGCGTCCGTTCATGGTGGGTTGACACAATTCCTCCATTGTTCGTAAATCAGGTAGGGGAACATTGTTGTTGTTGTTGTTATTCAAATTGGGTAGAGGTGGGTTGTTATTGTTGTTATTAACACCAGCCATATCTGGATCTTCGTGAGTCTCGGGCTCAGAATAGTTCGAAGATCTAGTACGCATACACCTGCAGAAGAAAAATACACAAAGAGAATATCTATATAATCTTTTTGGTGCAAAACCTTTGGAAAAGAAGTGCTTTTTATGATTTTTCAATGTTTTTATATTTTTGAAGAATTTTATATTTTTTTGGATTTTTGAAAATTTTTAAAGCAAGGAAAATAACGCTCAAAGAACGGATCCCAAAATTCAATGCGTCTCTCACTAGAAACCGTTAATCTTAACGAAAAGAGCCGGCAACGGCGCCATTTAATACATGGCTTTTACCCCTCGTATCAAAATTCGTAGTCCCGAGTCTTTTCGAATTGATTACCGGTCTAGAGTGCGACTCAATTGTCTTTTGGTGAACAAGAGAATGGTTTGGTTGGTTATCTATTTTAAACTAATAGCAAATAAATAAGTGTCGTTGAGTAAAGTAGAAATTTAAAGATTAAACTAAAAATAACGAGTTAAAAATAAATGCTTGAAAACTTGAAGACAAGATTAGGAAAATTACTTGAACACTTAATAAATCTAACACTTGAAAATTATGCCAAAAACAAGAAATTAAACCATCGGAATGTTTGGTCGGAAAACAGCCAGATCGGAAAGTCAACAACTCCCTCGTCGGAATAATGCAATCGGAAAACTCAATCGGAATATCACCACAATCGGAATATCTCAATAATATGTCTGATCGGAATGTATCAAAAGGATGCTGATCGGAATGTATAACAAAAAGACTGATTGGAATATGGGAAAGGAATCCAAATCGGAATCTGTTAAATTGATGCAATCGGAATGTTTGAAAAGGAATGGAATCGGAATGCTAAGCAAGAAACATCAAATCGGAATACTAACAAATCTCACAATCGGAATATGACAACAAAACCCAATCGGAATATTAGAAGACACCCCCAATCGGAATAACTAAAACTATTTTCCGATTTGACAATCGGAAAGAGGGGGATGGTGGTGGTCGGAATACTACGATCGGAAAGGGGTTTAGACCCTTTCTGATTTATGTGGGATTCGAGATTAAGCTAGTAATAAGCTATAATGAATAAGCTCACACCAAACCTAGAACGAATCAATAATGAGAGGGACAAAATAAGCACTAATAACAACTTATACTAACTTAAAATAATCAATCTTTTGAATCAAGCTATAAAAAGATGAACTTTTTAAGAAAACTTTTAAAAAGTAAATAAGCTAAACATATAAATAAGCCAATAAGCACGAGAATCTTAAATCTTATTCGCATGAAAGCTTATGTAGGAACAAAAATATTAACTTTTTAAGCATAAAAACATCAAGATCAACACGGATTTAATGTATTACGCACCAAAGTTAATCTAAAATCAAAGAAAGGTAGAAAGAGATGAAAGATTAAAAGCTTAACTAGAACTTGATTAATGAAATCAACAATACAAAAGGCTTAATCTTGAAAGATTAGAAGAAAGAAAGATGAAAACTTAGTGAGAGAAAGTTTAGAACTTTCTCTCTCTAATACTAGAAAGAAAAGTGAAAAATGAAAACTAAAACTAAAAACTAACCACCCTCCTAATGTGTATTAGGAGGGTATTTATAAGGAAAAATGGGAAGGAGTGCATGTGTTGCCTCTTCTTTCTTCCTTTACGTCTTCTCAACTCGATTTAATTCTTTGTCTTTTCTCGACGTCGTCTCGGGATTTGAACTTGTCTTGATACTTTTCTTCTTTAATTTAAACTTGAGTTCTTCGACTTCATTAAACTTCCGTCTTTAGACTTTTTCTTCGATAAATCTTCAGAATAGGCCTTGGACTTCCGTTCTTTTTGCACTCTTGATCTTTTGACTTCGTCTTTTCTCGTTTTCTTCGATAAAAGCCCGTGAAAGCCCGTGTTTTCTTCCTTTTTAATCTTTTGGTCCTAAAACACAATAAAAACACAAACCACGCATAATTCTGACTTTTACGACATAAAATCACACGTTTTGGTCTTGTTATTATTGGAAATAAGTGGTAAAAGGATAAATGTTTTCATACTTATTACTAACGACCGCTATGAATCTGACAGGAAGAACGATAATGACAATTACCGTAACAACAACAGCCAGTCCAACAACAATAGGTCCCTAAATTCTTAAACTCTTCTATGTTAAGTAGTCTGTCGGCGTCGGTTTCAAGTGTGGACTACCAGGACACATGTTGAAGGACTGCAAGAAGGGAGATACTGCTGGTACTAATAGTGCTGCTCTTCCTAAGCCACAGCTTCGGGGCATGTCTACACTACCACAAGGGACCAAGCTAATAAGTCTTCAGGTACTATCACTGGCATCATCTTTATAGACGGTCATGTTGCGTATGTTTTATTCGATACTGGTGCTACTCATTCAGTCATATCTACTACGTATGCCACTAGTTTTAATAAAATCCCTACGCCATTAGAGAATATTTTATGTCTATCCACGCCTATGCGAGACTCTGTACGTATTACCCAAGTGTATAGAGATCTTCTACTGAAATACGATGGTAAGGTTCGATCATTAGACGCACTTCCTTTGGATATGTGCGAGTTTGATCTCATCTTAGGCATGGACTGGTTATCCAAGCATCATGCTACTATCAATTTTCGTACCTATCGGGTTATCTTCGGTGATGTTTAAGCACCAGAGTACATTCACAATGGTTTTATACAAGGAAAATCTGAACAAATCATCTTTACGTTAGAAGCTCGTGCATTGCTATCTCATGGTTGAGAGGGCTTCTTAGCTTCCATTCAGGATATTACTGCCGAAGTTCCATCAATCCAAGATCAACCAGTTGTTTTAGAATTTCCTGATGTATTTCCAGAAGAACTTCCGGGTATACCACCTATCCGTGAAGTAGAATTTAACATCGAGCTCATTCCAGGAGATCAACCAATCTTTAAGGCTCCTTATCGCATGGCTCCCATAGAGCTCAAGGAGTTAAAAGATCAACTGCAGGAATTACTGGAGCGAGGTTTCATCCGTCCGAGTGTATCACCATGGGGTGCACCGGTACTTTTCGTCAAGAAGAAGGATGGCAGTATGCGTTTATGAATTGACTATCGTGAGCTGAATAAGATCACGATTAGGAACCGTTATCCATTACCGTGAATCGATGATATGTTTGACCAACTTCAGGGTGCCAAGCATTTCTCCAAGATTGATCTAAGATCCGGTTATCATCAGCTACGGGTGAAAGAGCAGGATATTCTCAAGACTGCTTTTCGCACCAGATATGGCCATTATGAGTTAGTTGTCATGCCTTTCGGACTCACTAATGCTCCTGCGGTATTCATAGACCTTATGAACCGCGTCTTCCATGAGTACTTAGACAAATTTGTTATTGTCTTCATCGATGACATCCTCATCTTCTCTAAATCTGAGGAAGAATGATGAGACTGCTTTTATACATAGTCTCATCTTCCAAATAGGGCTTAAAATGCATTAAATATCATCAAAATACCCAAATATATGCTTGTGTTTGTTGCTTGTGTATTTTAGGTACGGATATTGAGAAAATGATAAAAGATCACAAGAATCAAGCAAAAACGAACACGGGAAACGAAGCCGCACAATGAACCAAGCCCTAGTGAAGACTTTCCCAAGACCAACCCTTGAAGATTTGAAGAATTATGAAGAAGGGTCCTCCAGTTATGAAGAATTGACACTTTATACCCTTGTATCCTCATAATTACAAGTTTGGTCCCTAAAGTTTGTCAAAATTACAAAAAGGACCCTCCACTTTGAAGATTTGGCAAGTTTAGCCCCTCAACAAAGCTAAAATGTCAACCAATATCAACCACAAAGTCTAATACATCATGAAGTCCTTCAAAGTACAAGAAATGACAAGTTTGGTCCTTTGAAAATTCCAAAATTACAAAAAAGACCCTCAACTTTCAACATTTGGCAAAAATGGTCCCTCATCAAACATGACTTGGCAATTTCAGTCCTCCAAAATACTCATTATACAAGTCAAGACCATTATCCATCATCAAAATACCAAATCAGCCCTTGAAAAATTCAAAAATGGCAAGAAATACCCCTGAAAATACTTTGGAAAAGTATTTGGGGCAAAAGTGTGAAAAAAGAAACTTAAATAACAAAGGGAATCAGATTTGTGGGATTTATTTACAAAGTGAAAGAAGAAAGAAAAGAGAGAGACTTATTCTGGCCAACATCTAAACTTACCTAGACCACTCCTGGGGTGACACGTGCCCCACTCACCCTAAACAACCAATCAACACTCCCCATTGTGCCATGTCACCTTCCACCCACAACGGATTATAACTAATCTGATTAGTTTATTAAACACGCGCTAAACACAACTTTCAAATCCCAAAACAGATTAAAACACCCACTATTCACACATGAACACAAATTGGGTATTTGTGTTTAAGCCAAAATTAAATCACCAAAGCATCCAGATTAGTGATTAAGCTTGTCTTAATCATAACCCAACTCAAAAATCCTTTGCCACTTCACCACACATGTCACATGGGGCATGCCCTGCTACAAAAAGGAAGAAGATGCCAAAATAGCCAGAAGAATCCAACGTCCCACAAGCAGCTTACATACTAAGCTTACTTTGGACCCTTTGATCAAATTTCACCCCTGCCAACTCATGCAAACGTCCAAGAAAACATCACATGAGTCCAAGGTTTTCAAATCCTACAAGGGCATATTTGGGACTTCAACCATTAGGGTTTTTAGTTATTAGTTGTTCCTTAGTCACTTGTAAGGCTATATAAAGCCACTTAGGCCTTCACATTTCAGTTTGCTTTTGATTTTTCCTTGGTTCAAGTTTCTGTAAATCCTATTTCTAAGTTAATGAAATTGAGTTTGAAATCTTGAAGAAAAGTCATTGGCCAATCTTATTTACTGCTTTCATTTGTTATATGCTTGTTAGTTCTTGAAGTTCAAAACCTGTTTTCAAAAGAGGAGTATGCAAAAGTTTGCATATTTCCTCATTTTCTTGATATTTTGCTAAGTCTTGTTCCAATCTTGGAATTCTTGGGCTATAGGGCTGATCATAGCATCCTAACTGAGTTGGTTAAGGTGTGGTGAGGCTTATAACTTGGGGATAATCAAGTGTGGGGTAACAAGTTTGCATTAATCAAGTTTTTCAAAGTTTCTGATTTTTATGATATTGTGCTTAACCCTTGTTCAATCTTAGCAGGCTTATTGTGGAAGCTTGTGCTTGTTCTTGCTAGCACATAAGCTCAAAATTCGTGGGGTGTGGATGTACATCCATGAGGTTTGCATACTTAATCTCCAAATCTGCTTAAATTGTGATTTTTGGTGATATTTGTATGAAACTTGTGTTCTTGTGAATTTTGTGGCTTGTTCTTGCTTGAATCTGTTTATTATACTTGTTTTAGTGTTAATTGATGCTTGGTTGGCCTGAAATCTCATTGTGCTTTTGAAAATTTTGATTTGAAAAAGTTAAAGGGGTGTTTGGGTCTACTGGTTTATGCTTGTAACTTGTTATTGTGTTAAAGGAAGTTGTTGTTTATGCTTTGTATCTGCTATACCTTTGTTTGAGAGTGTTTTGCTGCAAGTTTTTGGGTTTGAACACTTGAATTAATCAATCTGCTATATAGACCTTGTTTGTGCTTGTTTTGACCTAGGATTTTGGGAACACTTAGTGTGTATGCATGCTTAGGGATAAAAGTGGTTTAAACAAAGTTAATATAACCTGTTTGAAAGATTTGAGGTGTTGAAATTGGCTTGTGTGTCAAATACATCAGCAAAGGTAGAAAACTGCATGTGTTAGTGTTCATCAGTAACTTTCATTGCTTGAATCTTGCTTAATTCTTTGAACCAGTGCATGAAACCTGTTTAGACTTGCTTATTGGAGTTTATTATAGCTTGTGTGTGCATTTGGTTGAATTTGGCTGGCTGATTTGTGCTAAAATTGCTCATAAGTGCTTAACTGCTTATTGTTCATGTCTGTGCAATGTCTGATGAATGATTGATTAAACTGTATCAATTGGGTGTTAGTGATTGTGTTATTTTGATTGTGATTGACTCCTTTTGATCCAAAGATCATTTGGGTGCCTTTGTGAAATCTGAATCCAAGAAAAAGTCACTAAAGACAAAAAGTCAAAATAGTCAAGCAGTGGAAAAAGTTTCCACTGCTCAACATCCAAAACTAGCCCCTACTAGTGCAATTTTGTCATCAGCTTATCAATAAGCTATTCCAGCTTATTCTGACTTGCAACAACTTATTTTTTGTGATAGATCTTCATTATTTGACCCATTTAAGTGAACTGGAGCTTATGAGACTTTGACTTTGACTTTTTACTAGAAAACCAACTTGTTTGACTTTTAACATAAGTGCTTATTTGATTTTCTAGCTTATTGAGTGTGCTTATTTGAAAGGTTTTTGGTTATTAAGCTTAGTTTTGTCATAAGAAACATTTTGCAACTTGAATCAGCTTCTGAGGTGGTCTAGATCATAAAAACGACTATTTTGTCGTTTTGTGAATAAGTTTGTGAACTGTTTCTGGCTTATTAAGTGGGCTTATTTGAAAATTCTTTTTGTAGAAGTCTTTTTTAGGTCAAAAGAAGCTTGTGTGTTAAATTTTAGCTTATGGCAACAGCTTATGGCTTAATGGGCTTAAAAGCCCATTAAGAATAAGCTGCTTATTATAAGTTGGCTTATTTCACATTTTCAGCTTTTGGGCCTTTGGAAAAAGTTGTTTAAAATCAAATTTTGAGTCAACCTGTGCTTTTTGGGCTTATTTTGAACACTTTTTCTTATTGGGCCTTAATTAAGCCCAATAATGGACTGTTTTGGGTTTGGCCCATTTTCTAGGCCCAATAGGGGTATTTAGGTAATTTCACTTTCATTTCTGAGTTATTTAGGTTAAATTAAGCTAGTTTGTAAGTTTTTAGAATTTTTTATAATTCTTGGATTTTTAATATTATTTTAATATTATTTTATTATTAAAAATTAAAAGTCTGATTTTCTAGGTTTTTATATTTTTCCTAGGTTCTAAACACTTAATTAGGATTTTTGCAACTTTCCAATTATTTTCTAGGTCTTTTAATTATTTTTTTATAATTAATTTAAGTTTTAATTGATTTTAGGAGTTTTTAATTGTTTATAAATAGTTTTAATTGGGTTTAAAATTTTGAAAATAGTTTTTAGCTTAATTAGAGTATTTTTGAGGTTTACAAACTTTAAAATCTTGTTTAGGGCTTTTTAATAATTAATTTTGATTTTTAGGGCTTTAATTAGCATTAAAAAGTCATTATCTAATTAATTAAAAGGTTTTTGCAAGTTTTGATTTTTTGTAAACTCTTATAATATTATTAGGGATTTTTGGTAATTTTTAGAAATTTTTAGGTTAAAATTTTAATTTTGGTGGTTTTTAGGATTTTACGTGTACGCCTTTTTAGAATTAGTTTAATCCGTCTTGATAACCGTCATTCTCTTCTAATCCTTTTTCTATTTTTCTTTCTCAAATATAATCACAAATTAATCCATATCATTACACACATAACACACTAGCCTCCTTGAGAACGAACTTAATTGGTCATTAGTGCTTGGTTTTCCTAAACCGACACTCAATACTTGCCACTTTTGTCATCCTTTTCCTAAAGGGTGGTAAAAACTCAACATCATTTTGGCGCCGCTGCCGGGGAGGCGTGTTGTGTTTTGATTTGGTATTGTTGTTTTTATACTAACCATAATTAGTATTTGTATTAGTAGCACTCTACTAATACGTATTATCGTTTTTCGGTTTTTGTGTGAATATTATTACTATATTGTATACGTAGAACAATAAATTCACAAGTACTCCAAATACGTGAGAAATCACAATCTTGACTTGGGAGGTCATTACCCAATCATTGTATTCGAATCTCAAACCAAAGAAAAAGGCAAAAATAGATAAATACTTTCGTGAAGCTTAATCTTGAAAATACAAACTATAAGGTGGGTATAAGGCGGATATTATAAAATATATCCTAAGGAAAAAGGCTCTTAAGTGCTTCGCGCCGCCTCGTTTCCCCGCTTGCTTGTGAGTATTTGATTGTGAGAGCTAATCGAGGGTTTTGCCGCCCAAAGTATTACTAAGTATCATATATATTTTCTTGGTTTCTGTTGATTAAACCCTCTTGAACGATTTGGTGTTCCACCATCGTTCTAAAGTCATCGAAGGCGTTCACTTCATGTGATCGTTTTCATTCCTTGAGGCTTCTTTAATCAAGAGATTTGATTAAGGAGGAGATTTGTAGATTTTTGTCTACTTAATACATTTCACCAATCTCCAAAAAGGTTAATACAATCAAAAACCACAAAAAAATTGAAAAATACAAAACACCAAAAAGAATCTTCTTTGCTCGTCCCCTCGTTGTACGTGACGTTTATGCTAACTCGAAATCAAGCAAGACGTGCACGTAAACGAAAGAACAAAACTCCCACTCCCAACAATTCTAGTGAGGAGTCTCCTATTGACGAACCCATTGTAAGAGAAGCACCAATCATGGCAAATCGAACTATGATGGAGTTACTTCAAGCACCCACCGAGGGTTATGGAGAGGCTATTGTGATTCCCGCTATCCTTGCGGAGAATTTTGAGGTGAAAACGGGTTTGTTGTCCATGATTCAAAACAACAAATTCCGTGGTGATGAGAAGGACAATCCACACAACCATATCCGCCAATTCAATCGTCTTACCGCTACTTGCAAGTTTAAGGATGTCTCTAACGACTCGATTAAGCTGATGCTTTTTCCGTATTCCTTAGCGGGGCCCGCAAAAATTTGGTTAGAGAAAGAGCCACCCAATTCTATATTGACGTTGAAGGATCTCGTGTCTAAGTTTGTGAACCAATTTTTTCCGCCCTCTAAGACTACGCACTTGAAAAACGAGATTTCAAAGTTTTCACAAGAATTTAATGAAAGTTTTTCAACGGCTTGGAATAGGTTTAAGGAAATGTTACATGAATGTCCTCATCACGGTTTTTCCGATTTGCATCAAATTGACACGTTTTACAATGGACTTAATGATCATGAAAGGGATTATTTGAATGCCGCCGCGGGTGGTAATTTTTTGTGTAAAACGGTTGAGGAAGCTTTGGTGATAATTGAAAATAGATCTAAGGTGTATAGTCCTCGTAGCACGTCTAGTGTTCGTAAGGCTTCGTCTTCGGCTTCACCTTCTTTGTCTAATACCATCGATGCTTGCCAAATTGAGGCGAACTTGGAAAACAAGATTTTTGATAAGTTGAAAGGACTTTTGATTGAGTTTAAAGTTGGTGAACCAAGTGCTCCCGCTACGGCTAAAGCGGTTGAAGTTTCTTGCATGTATTGTGGTGGAGGTCATGATTTCTCCGAGTGCATTACCAACGGTGGTAACACTTCGAGTGCCTTCGCGGCCACGGGAAATTACAACCAAAACGGTCAAGTTTCCCGCTCTAATTAAATGACTCCACCGGGTTTTGGTTCAAATCAAAATGCTAACAACAACTATCGCAACAATCAAGTTGGTTTTAAGAACAATTACAACAAGGGAAACTATGGGAATCAAGGGGCTAATAATCAAGTTTCAAACAAAAATGATTTTCAAAATAACAACAAAAGTTTGCAAACATTGAAAGATCTTCCAAGTGAGTTTGTTGAATATGCTAGTGGGAATGATGCTAGGTTTGACAAAATTCAAAGAGAAATCATTAGCCTAAGATCCGAGTTTAAAAACGACTTGAAGAAAGAGTTGAAAAATGAGTTAGCTAATGAACTTAAAATCCACACCAATAAGATGGAAGGAAATGTCACTAGGTTGCAACAAAACCAACAAAAGATGGAACAAGGGCAACATGAGATTAAACAAGAGATGCGTAAGGCCGAGAAAAGGCAAACCGAAGCCGTATTGAGGCAATCTAATTTTGAAGATAAAATCTCGTCTATGTTTGAGGCAATAATGTGTAAACCGTCGTCAAGTGGTCTTCCTAGCAACACCATATCCAATCCTAAGGGTGAGATGAAAGTGATTACCACACGTAGTGGTAAGACACTTAAGGAGCCGATTCCTCAACCAATTGCTCCTACGGAGGAAGCAATTGAGGAAGACCCGAGGTGGTGGTCCAAAAGGAGCATGTCCCAATCCCACGAAGTACCGCTCGTGCCACACCTACGGTTGAACCATTACCATCATTGGAACCCGAGATTCCAAAGGCTATGCCTACTATGCCTCAACCCACACCACCTTTGCCCTATCCATCGAGACTTAGGAAGGAGAAACGTCAAGAGCGCGACAATTATCAATTTGAGCTTTTTATGAAAATGTTTCGTGATTTGCACCTTAATGTGAGTTTTGCCGATGCCTTGGTCATGATGCCTCGATTTGCCGCTAACTTTAAGAGTATGTTGAACAACAAGGAGAAATTGCATCAATTGTCTAGTTGTTCGTCGGTTTATCTTAATCGCATACCTCAAAAAGTCGGTGATCCCGGTAAATTTTTGATCCCTTGTGCAATCCAAGACATGGAAGAATGCTTCGCCTTGGCCGATCTTGGTGCTAGCATTAACTTGATGCCACTTGCAATCTTCAAGTCGCTCAATCTTCCTAATCTTACTCCTTCACTAATGTCTATCGAGTTGGCCGACCATTCCACAATTCCCGCATGTGGTTTGGCGGAAGACGTTTTTGTGAAAGTGGGGAAGTTCTACTATCCCGTAGACTTCATTGTTCTTGATATCCCCACGGATCCTCAAGTTCCTCTCATTCTAGGTCGTTCGTTTTTAGGTACGTCTATGGCTTTGATTGATGTTCATGCTAGAAAGATCACCTTACGTTTCAACGACGAGGAACTTGTTATAAACGCAACTCAAAACTCTCAAATTTCTCATGTTTATTCCGTTGCAACCATAAACCTCGTTGATATGATTGACGTGGTTTGCGAGGAATTTTCACAAGAAGTTTTAGGGTTTGGTGATGAAGAAACTAGTGGCAATCCCACTATGTTGGATCCAATTCTTGATAATTCGACACCAACCTTCACTCCTTTTGAAGGTGTTGGTTTTACGTTGGAAGAATTCGATGTTCCACGTACTTATGACGAAGACCTCGAAAACGATGAGGACTTCTCGATTATCAAGGATTTTCTTAACGATTTCCCATTTCCTCCACCCGAGGAGGTTATGAGTATCGAGCCCAAATCTTCACTTGAGGAACCACCTATCCTCGAGTTGAAAGATTTACCTCCTCACCTCGAATATGTCTATTTGGAGGAGGACGACAAGTTGCCGGTTATTATTGCGAAGGATCTTTCGAATGATGAAAAAACCGCACTTGTCGATGTTCTTAAGGATCACAAAGGGGCGATTGCGTGGAAGTTATCCGACATTAAGGGAATCGATCCCAAGTTTTGTACCCACAAAATCTTAATGGAGGAGGATTTCAAGCCCACAATCCAGAGTCAAAGGAGGGTGAACCCCAAAATTCACGACGTCATCAAAAAGGAGGTCCTTAAACTCCTTGACGCGGGAATGATTTACCCTATTTCCGATAGCCCTTGGGTGAGTCCTATCCATTGTGTCCCTAAAAAGGGAGGGATGACCGTTGTGCCAAACGATGCCAACGAGTTGATTCCCACTAGACTCGTGACCGGATGGAGAGTGTGCATTGACTATCGAAAGTTGAATGAAGCCACTCAAAAAGACCATTTTCCCTTGCCCTTCATGGACCAAATGTTGGAGCGTCTTGCGGGAAACGATTTCTATTGCTTTTTAGATGGTTTTTCCGGTTACTTCCAAATTCCCATCGATCCTCGTGATCAAGAAAAAACTACGTTTACGTGTCCATATGGAACGTTTGCCTATCGTAGAATGCCATTTGGACTTTGTAATGCACCGGGAACTTTTCAACGATGCATGATGGCTATTTTTCATGATATGATCGAGAAGACGATGGAAGTCTTCATGGATGACTTTTCCGTGTTTGGTGATTCTTTCACTTCGTGTTTGTCGAACCTAGAGAGAATGTTGAAACGTTGTGAGGAAACCAACCTTGTGCTCAATTGGGAAAAATGTCATTTTATGGTTAAGAGTGGAATCGTCTTAGGGCACAAGGTCTCGAAAGCGGGGATTGAGGTAGATCAAGCTAAGGTAGACGTCATCGCCAAATTGCCTCATCCCAAAACCGTCAAGGGAGTTAGGAGTTTCCTAGGCCACGCGGGCTTTTATCGACGATTCATCAAGGATTTCTCGAAGATTTCTCGACCCATTACACATCTTCTTGAAAAAGAGGCACGTTTTGTCTTTGACGAAGATTGTGTACGAGCCTTTGAGATCCTTAAGAGGAAACTTACCGAAGCTCCCATTCTTGTTGCTCCCAATTGGAACCTCCCCTTTGAGCTTATGTGTGATGCAAGTGATTACGCTATAGGGGCCGTTTTGGGGCAACGTCATGATAAGCACTTCTTGCCTATTCATTATGCTAGCAAGACGATGACCGAGGCTCAACTTAAATACACTACAACGGAAAAGGAGTTCCTTGCCGTGGTGTATGCATTTGAGAAATTCCGACCTTACCTCGTCTTGACGAAATGCATAGTGTATACGGACCATTCGGCTATTAAGTATCTCATGGCAAAGCAAGATGCTAAGCCGAGATTACTTCGTTGGATTCTCCTCCTTCAAGAATTTGATCACAAAATCGTTGACAAAAAAGGAGCCGAGAATCTAGCGGCCGATCATCTCTCTCGTTTGGAAGATCCTCACCAAAGTGTTTACGAGCCCAAGGAAATCACCGAAACATTTCCGCTCGAGACACTTGGTGTAGTGAATTCTAAGCTTGATTCTTCCACCCCATGGTTTGCGGATTTTGCAAATTACCATGCGGGTAACTTCATCATTAAGGGTATGACGACTCAACAAAAACGAAAATTCTTTCGTGACGTCAAGTTCTACTTTTGGAACGACCCTTACTTGTTTCGAACTTGTGCGGATCAAATCATCCGACGTTGTGTATTTGGCACCGAAGCTTCTAACATCCTCAGAGCTTGCCATGAGGGACCCACGGGTGGTCACCACGATGCTAATCTCACGGCTAAGAAGGTGTTTGATGCCGGCTTCTTTTGGCCTACTATTTACCGAGATGCACAAGATCTTGTGAAGTCGTGTGATGCATGCCAACGACAAGGAAAAGCCTCACAAAAAGATGAAATGCCACAAAATATCATTCAAGTATGTGAGATCTTTGACGTTTGGGGCATAGACTTTATGGGGCCGTTCCCATCATCTCGTGGTAATAAGTACATTCTCGTTGCGGTTGACTACCTTTCTAAGTGGGTGGAGGCAAAGGCCTTGCCCACCAATGATGCTCGTGTGGTAGTCAAGTTTTTGAAGCAATTGTTTTCTCGGTTTGGAACCCCTCGTGCTATCATAAGCGATCGTGGAACCCATTTTTGTAATGACCAATTAGAAAGGGTTCTAAGGAAATATGGGGTTACACATCGGCTTTCTACGGCTTATCACCCACAAACGAGTGGGCAAGTCGAGGTTTCAAACCGAGCTTTGAAGAGGATTTTGGAGAGATCCGTAGGAGAAAACCGACAAACTTGGTCGGATAAGTTAGACGATGCTTTATGGGCCTTTAGGACCGCTCATAAGACACCCATTGGGTGCACTCCCTATAAGCTTGTGTATGGAAAGAATTGTCATTTGCCTATCGAGTTAGAACACAAGGCTTATTGGGCCCTAAAGCATTGTAATGATGATATGGAGACCGCGGGAAAACACCGGAAAATGCAATTAATGGAATTAGATGAATTGCGGGATATTGCTTATGAAAATTCATTGATTTATAAAGAGAAAACTAAAAAGTTGCATGATTCTAAAATTAAAAACCGGGTTTTTAACATTGGGGATCAAGTTTTACTTTTTAATTCAAGACTGAAAATCTTTTCCGGTAAATTGAAATCCCGTTGGTCCGGTCCATTCACCGTGACTCAAGTGTTTCCGTATGGGACCATCGAGCTAGCTCAAGATGATGGTCCTAACTTCAAGGTGAATGGACATAGGTTGAAGCACTACTTTGGTGGGGAAGTTCCATCCTTGAACTACCTCGACCAAGTCACCTTCCCCAATGATAATTAGTATTGAGGGGATCGAGTCGAGCTCATGACTCGGTAATCAAAAACGAGGTGCCTCGTGGGGGAGTCCCATGCTTATCCTATGTACATATTATCGCTTTCTAATGTAGTTAACATGTGGGGATTTGTGCCCTTCCAACCTTTGTTCCGTGGTTGTTTGTGAATTGTGGTTTTTAGATCATGATCTTCACGATTGGAGCCTCTCGTGTTCGTTTTATGGGAGCACTCGATCGTTTGCTTTGGAGACTTTCTCAATATCCATGATATATCCTTTTGATGTTCTAACCATAGGTTTTTAGCACACTTCATAAACGGCTATTACTTATTGGTTACACCCTTTCCATGCTAGATTAGGCATTCGACTACGTCTCTAGTATGGGGGTGTTTGCACCCCTAGACTCGAAACATTGAGGACAATGTTTAACTTTAGTATGGGGGGGTGAATAGATACTTGTCTTGCCAAACCTTCACGCTTTCCAAAGTTTGTCTTTTTGTTTATCGTTTTATTGCAAAATAAGGCTAAAAATGGCCAAATTTTAAAATTTTTCTCATGTTTTATAAGTGTTTGAAGACACGAATGTAGATTTTCCGATGGCGAGAATAAGAGTAATTTTTGACTCGACCGTGCGTGTTGAGCACTTAGCTTTGATTCCTTAACTACACATTAGGCTAAGTCTCTTAAATGAGGACGAGAAATGATAGAGTTAATTATAAGTTACTATGCTAAACGTAGAGTACTCGTATTCTTTCAAAAACTCATGTGTTCTCGTTGTTTGCTTATTCTCCCTTCGCATGTAAATATTTTTTGCTTAATAAATATTGACTTAGCGGTTTAGTTAGGATTGTTGGGTTTCTAGTCTTTTCTAGTAGCTTCCGTGTAATTAAATTGGGAAGACATTAAGGTATCGCCAGCGTCACGGTTTTGAAGTATTGGCAACCCGAATAATCGAAAGCTTCACATAATAATAAGATTTCAAGTGCTCACCTAAATCTAGCAAACAATTTGAAGCCCCACAAGGCCGAAAAATCTATGCAAAAATTGAAAGTGAATCAAGCCTTAATCTTCGAAGCTTTAAAGATCCAAAATTCGCTTTAGCGTGAGGATATACGTCTTTGGCTAATAAAACCACCGATGAGGCGGATAATAAAAGGCAAGGCAAGACCGAAGTCATAATAAAAGCTTCATGGCGAAGTTGAATAAAAGATGGAGGTAAACCAAAGATAATAAGGCCCTTCCGTTAGGGGGCGTATAAAAGTCTTGGTAATAAGTCTCATGTTCAAAACCGTTATAAAACCGTGTTTATCGATTCTTCTTGTTGACTTAATTTTTTAACATCGTCGTCTATTAGGAGGGGTTATTGATTTGATGGTCTTAGTTACACCGTTAGGACTCTATTTTTAGACCTAAATCTCTATTATCGCATAAGTCAAACAATGTATCCTCGTGAAACATTTAAGACATCATAAAATATAAGAGATACAACTTAGGAATAATGGGAGGATAAGTACGTGATTAGGGCATATGAGTAGTGTTAGCATTACTAACTTATAATGACAATGATCTCGTTGCACGCTTAGCATGGAATTGAGGTGGAAATCGAGAACGATGAAATTATTTCTAACGAAGCATTCACATGTTCTTATTCTATGAACCTAAACGTCCCATTTTGCGATGAAAATCATACATTATGTCTATAACACAAGTAGTAGTAATAGTAGTAGAGTAGCTAGTTTATCATTTCAATAAAGTGAATAAAATGAATTTTGGAGATGCTTTGATACTTTATTCTAGCATTGCGTGAGGGCACGGCAATGGTTTAGTATGGGGGAGTGATGAGACTGCTTTTATACATAGTCTCATCTTCCAAATAGGGCTTAAAATGCATTAAATATCATGAAAATACCCAAATATATGCTTGTGTTTGTTGCTTGTGTATTTTAGGTACGGATATTGAGAAAATGACAAAAGATCACAAGAATCATGCAAAAACGAACACGGGAAACGAAGCCGCACAATGAACTAAGCCCTAGTGAAGACTTTCCCAAGACCAACCCTTGAAGATTTGAAGAATTATGAAGAAGGGTCCTCCAATTATGAAGAATTGACACTTTATACCCTTGTATCCTCATAATTACAAGTTTGGTCCCTAAAGTTTGTCAAAATTACAAAAAGGACCCTCCACTTTGAAGATTTGGCAAGTTTAGCCCCTCAACAAAGCTAAAATGTCAACCAATATCATCCACAAAGTCTAATACATCATGAATTCCTTCAAAGTACAAGAAATGACAAGTTTGGTCCTTTAAAAATTCCAAAATTACAAAAAAGACCCTCAACTTTCAACATTTGGCAAAAATGGTCCCTCATCAAACATGACTTGGCAATTTCAGTCCTCCAAAATACTCATTATACAAGTCAAGACCATTATCCATCATCAAAATACCAAATCAGCCCTTGAAGAATTCAAAAATGGCAAGAAATACCCCTGAAAATACTTTGGAAAAGTATTTGGGGCAAAAGTGTGAAAAAAGAAACTTAAATAACAAAGGGAATCAGATTTGTGGGATTTATTTACAAAGTGAAAGAAGAAAGAAAAGAGAGGGACTTATTCTGGCTAACATCTAAACTTACCTAGACCACTCCTGGGGTGACACGTGCCCCACTCACCCTAAACAACCAATCAACACTCCCCATTGTGCCATGTCACCTTCCACCCACAACGGATTATAACTAATCTGATTAGTTTATTAAACACGCGCTAAACACAACTTTCAAATCCCAAAACAGATTAAAACACCCACTATTCACACATGAACACAAATTGGGTATTTGTGTTTAAGCCAAAATTAAATCACCAAAGCATCCAGATTAGTGATTAAGCTTGTCTTAATCATAACCCAACTCAAAAATCCTTTGCCACTTCACCACACATGTCACATGGGGCATGCCCTGCTACAAAAAGGAAGAAGATGCCAAAATAGCCAGAAGAATCCAACGTCCCACAAGCAGCTTACATACTAAGCTTACTTTGGACCCTTTGATCAAATTTCACCCCTGCCAACTCATGCAAACGTCCAAGAAAACATCACATGAGTCCAAGGTTTTCAAATCCTACAAGGGCATATTTGGGACTTCAACCATTAGGGTTTTTAGTTATTAGCTGTTCCTTAGTCACTTGTAAGGCTATATAAAGCCACTTAGGCCTTCACATTTCAGTTTGCTTTTGATTTTTCCTTGGTTCAAGTTTCTGTAAATCCTATTTCTAAGTTAATGAAATTGAGTTTGAAATCTTGAAGAAAAGTCATTGGCCAATCTTATTTACTGCTTTCATTTGTTATATGCTTGTTAGTTCTTGAAGTTCAAAACCTGTTTTCAAAAGAGGAGTATGCAAAAGTTTGCATATTTCCTCATTTTCTTGATATTTTGCTAAGTCTTGTTCCAATCTTGGAATTCTTGGGCTATAGGGCTGATCATAGCATCCTAACTGAGTTGGTTAAGGTGTGGTGAGGCTTATAACTTGGGGATAATCAAGTGTGGGGTAACAAGTTTGCATTAATCAAGTTTTTCAAAGTTTCTGATTTTTATGATATTGTGCTTAACCCTTGTTCAATCTTAGCAGGCTTATTGTGGAAGCTTGTGCTTGTTCTTGCTAGCACATAAGCTTAAAATTCGTGGGTGTGGATGTACATCCATGAGGTTTGCATACTTAATCTCCAAATCTGCTTAAATTGTGATTTTTGGTGATATTTGTATGAAACTTGTGTTCTTGTGAATTTTGTGGCTTGTTCTTGCTTGAATCTGTTTATTATACTTGTTTTAGTGTTAATTGATGCTTGGTAGGCCTGAAATCTCATTGTGCTTTTGAAAATTTTGATTTGAAAAAGTTAAAGGGGTGTTTGGGTCTACTGGTTTATGCTTGTAACTTGTTATTGTGTTAAGAGAAGTTGTTGTTTATGCTTTGTATCTGCTATACCTTTGCTTGAGAGTGTTTTGCTGCAAGTTTTTGGGTTTGAACACTTGAATTAATCAATCTGCTATATAGACCTTGTTTCTGCTTTTTTTGACCTAGGATTTTGGGAACACTTAGTGTGTATGCATGCTTAGGGATAAAAGTGGTTTAAACAAAGTTAATATAACCTGTTTGAAAGATTTGAGGTGTTGAAATTGGCTTGTGTGTCAAATACATCAGCAAAAGTAGAAAACTGCATGTGTTAGTGTTCATCAGTAACTTTCATTGCTTGAATCTTGCTTAATTCTTTGAACCAGTGCATGAAACCTGTTTAGACTTGCTTATTGGAGTTTATTATAGCTTGTGTGTGCATTTGGTTGAATTTGGCTGGCTGATTTGTGCTAAAATTGCTCATAAGTGCTTAACTGCTTATTGTTCATGTCTGTGCAACGTCTGATGAATGATTGATTAAACTGTATCAATTGGGTGTTAGTGGTTGTGTTATTTTGATTGTGATTGACTCCTTTTGATCCAAAGATCATTTGGGTGCCTTTATGAAATCTGAATCCAAGAAAAAGTCACTAAAGACAAAAAGTCAAAATAGTCAAGCAGTGGAAAAAGTTTCCACTGCTCAACATCCATAACTAGCCCCTGCTAGCGCAATTTTGTCATCAGCTTATCAATAAGCTATTCCAGCTTATTCTGACTTGCAACAACTTATTTTTTGTGATAGATCTTCATTATTTGACCCATTTAAGTGAACTGGAGCTTATGAGACTTTGACTTTGACTTTTTACTAGAAAACCAACTTGTTTGACTTTTAACATAAGTGCTTATTTGATTTTCCAGCTTATTGAGTGTGCTTATTTGAAAGGTTTTTGGTTATTAAGCTTAGTTTTGTCATAAGAAACATTTTGCAACTTGAATCAGCTTCTGAGGTGGTCTAGATCATAAAAACGACTATTTTGTCGTTTTGTGAATAAGTTTGTGAACTGTTTCTGGCTTATTAAGTGGGCTTATTTGAAAATTCTTTTTGCAGAAGTCTTTGTTAGGTCAAAAGAAGCTTGTGTGTTAAATTTTAGCTTATGGCAACAGCTTATGGCTTAATGGGCTTAAAAGCCCATTAAGAATAAGCTGCTTATTATAAGTTGGCTTATTTCACATTTTCAGCTTTTGGGCCTTTGGAAAAAGTTGTTTAAAATCAAATTTTGAGTCAACCTGTGCTTTTTGGGCTTATTTTGAACACTTTTTCTTATTGGGCCTTAATTAATCCCAATAAGGGACTGTTTTGGGTTTGGCCCATTTTCTAGGCCCAATAGGGGTATTTAGGTAATTTCACTTTCATTTCTGAGTTATTTAGGTTAAATTAAGCTAGTTTGCAAGTTTTTAGAATTTTTTATAATTCTTGGATTTTTAATATTATTTTAATATTATTTTATTATTAAAAATTAAAAGTCTGATTTTCTAGTTTTTTATATTTTTCCTAGGTTCTAAACACTTAATTAGGATTTTTGCAACTTTCCAATTATTTTCTAGGTCTTTTAATTATTTTTTTATAATTAATTTAAGTTTTAATTGATTTTAGGAGTTTTTAATTGTTTATAAATAGTTTTAATTGAGTTTAAAATTTTGAAAATAGTTTTTAGCTTAATTAGAGTATTTTTGAGGTTTACAAACTTTAAAATCTTGTTTAGGGCTTTTTAATAATTAATTTTGATTTTTAGGGCTTTAATTAGCATTAAAAAGTCATTATTTAATTAATTAAAAGGTTTTTGCAAGTTTTGATTTTTTGTAAACTCTTATAATATTATTAGGGATTTTTGGTAATTTTTAGAAATTTTTAGGTTAAAATTTTAATTTTGGTGGTTTTTAGGATTTTACGTGTACGCCTTTTTAGAATTAGTTTAATCCGTCTTGATAACCGTCATTCTCTTCTAATCCCTTTTCTATTTTTCTTTCTCAAATATAATCACAAATTAATCCATATCATTACACACATAACACACTAGCCTCCTTGAGAACGAACTTAATTGGTCATTAGTGCTTGGTTTTCCTAAACCGACACTCAATACTTGCCACTTTTGTCATCCTTTTCCTAAAGGGTGGTAAAAACTCAACATCAAAGAACATGAAGAACATCTACGTATTGTGCTACAGATTGTTCGTAAAAAACAGTTGTATGCCAAATTTTCTAAGTGTGAATTTTGGCTAAACAAGGTAGCATTCTTAAGTCACATTTTCTCCGCAGATGGGATTACTATGGATCCTGCGAAGGTTGAAGCTATTACTAAATGGCCAAGACTGACGTCTGTAACAGAGGTTCGTAGTTTCCTAGGCTTAGCTGGTTATTATCGTAGATTCATAGAGAACTTCTCAAGACTAGCCTTACCTTTGACCAAGTTGATGCGGAAAGGAGAGAAATTCGTTTGGACTGATGAGTGGGAGAAGAGCTTTGAAGAACTCAAGAAGTGGTTAGTGTCTGCACCTATTATTACTATCCCGTCTGATACAGGTGGATTTCAGATCTACAACGATGCTTCGGGTAAAGGATTAGGTTGTGTACTCATGCAACATGGGAATGTGATTTCATATGCATCACGTCAGCTAAAGCCTTATCAGGAGAACTATCCTACCCATGACTTGGAGCTATCAGTAGTAGTCTTTGCACTTAAAATCTAGAGACACTACTTATATGGTGAATCATGTGATATCTTCACTGATCACAAGAGTCTCAAGTACATTTTTACTCAGAGAGAACTTAACATGAGACAGAGAAGATGGTTGGAACTACTCAAGGATTATGACATCAATCTTTAGTATCATCCCGGCAAGGCTAATGTAGTGGCAGATGCTCTTAGCAGGAAGTCGTATATGGTCAATGGCATCAAGATACAAGAGGAAATCATACATGACTTGGAGCGATTAGACATGCAAATCTTAGTACGCAGACAACATGGGTATTGGGCTAATATGAGAATTGAGCCAGACTTAATTTCTCAGATCAAGGCAGCTCAGAAAGATGATGGTGAGATTTGGGCTATCATTCAGAATCTTGATCGGCAGACAAAATTTCGTGTACACGAAGAAGGCATCGTATGGAAAGGAACTAAGCTATGTGTTCTGGATGATCAGACACTCCGAGAAGCTCTATTAACAGAAGCTCACGGCTCTCCATTCTCCATTCATCTAGGATCCACCAAAATGTATCATGACATTAAACAACATTTCTGGTGTAGTGGCATGAAGCAGGATGTTGCTACTTTCGTATCCAAGTGTCTAACCTGCCAGCAGGTTAAGATTGAGCATCAGCGGGCTAGTGGTTTACTGCAACCGTTAGAGATTCCCGCATGGAAGTGGGAAAAAATCTCAATGGATTTTGTCACCGGACTTCCGCTTTCTCAGAGCAAACATGATGCTATATGGGTCATAGTAGATCGTTTAACCAAGTCAGCTCATTTCCAATTCGCAAAGACTTCTTAGTTAGCAAATTGGCGGACATATTCCTTAAGGATATCATACGACTACATGGAACTCCTTCAGACATCATATCAGACCGATATCCTCGTTTCACGTCAAAATTCTGGAAAGGTATGCTGAAAGCTTGGGGAACTAAACTTAAGCTTAGCACTGCCTTTCATCCTCAGACCGATGGTCAATCGGAGCGTATCATTCAGACCTTAGAAGACATGATGCGGGCTTGTGTACTGGAATGGTCAGGAAGTTGGGACGACTACATTTGTTTGGTAGATTTTACCTACAACAACAACTGGCATGCAAGTATTAAGTGTGCACGTTTTGAGATGCTTTATGGCAGAAAGTGTCGTGCTCCAGTATGTTGGGATCAAGTTGGAGAACGAATCCTTGAAGGACCAGAAATGATAGAGGTGACCAATGAGAAGGTTGCCATCGTCAAGGCGAAGCTCCAGGAAGCTCGTGCTCGACAGAAGAACTATGCTGATAGACATCGTAGAGATCTAGCGTTTAATACCGGTGACCATGTTTTCCTTAAAGTATCACCAGCACGTGGTGTCAAGCATTTTGGACTCGAGGGCAAGCTCAGTCCTCGTTTCGTCAGACCATTTTAAATCCTTTAACATGTCGGTGATGTATCATATCGTCTAGCTTTACCTCCCCAGCTATCGCATGTGCATGATGTATTCCATGTATCCTTACTCAGAGGTTACAACTACCATCCATTGCATAAGGTTACGTATCCATTCAAGAAGATTCGAGAGGATCTATCATATATCAAGGAACCCGAGAAAGTCATTGATCGCCAAGAATGAGTCATGAGGAGAAAGACGATTCCATTCGTTAAAATCCTTTGGAGGGATCATTCCTAGCGAGAAGCCGCTTGGGAAATGGAGGAGTCTATCCGTACTTCTTACCCTCATTTCCAGTTCTGACTCGGGTATGTTATTTTCAGCTTACATGTCTTTCCAGCTTATATGTCATTTCAGCGTTTATTATCTCATCAGCTTATCGTATCTCTAATTCGAGGACGATTTATTCTTTTAGAGGGGAAGAGTTGTAAAACCCGATTTAAAAACCCTAAGATCATTAAATGCACGAATTTACGGTTAAATTTAAACTTTATAATTAATTAATATACGACATGCATCACGAATATTTAATACGAATAGTATGTATATTAATTAATTATTATAAGTATTATGTATGTAAACATGAATATTAATACACGATAAGAATGTACGTATAATATTAAGAAAACATTTAAGAAATTAAAACACGATAATTAAACACGAACACACACGATAAAATTTAAACAAGAAAAACAAACATGAAAGTATAAGGGGTGTTTGTTTTGTTCGGCCAAAAGAGAGGGTAAGGAAAGGATGGGCCAAGCCCGACCCATGAACTCTTACTAGTTAATTAATAAAAACACCAGGAGATTTTATAAATCAATTTTACAGAAAAATCATCAAAACCCTACCCCTTGTTCTCCTCTTGTCGCGGCTCACACCCAAAACACAAGGAAGATTCGTTTGATTTTTGGTTCATTAATTATAAGGTATAGTGTTCGTCTCTTAAACCTTTTCACGCATACGGTATCCCTTGATCTCAAATATTTTTATTTTATTTTCTATATTGATAGATCATTTATAAACAAGTATGAAATCATGTTAAATAAAAATATCAAAACATGGGGATCAAGAATTTTGGTTTGTTTTTTGGGTACACGCAAACTGAGAGTAATGCGACTCTCGGTGGCATTCGGTGACCAATAGCCGCACCCTTAGGGGTCGGTGTTGGTGGTTGTGGACAGCCGCGACACCACACCCCCTTAACGGGGGCTGTGGCTTTTGATCAGCAACAACTGAGACCCCATGTTGGGGCTCGGCGTGTTCTCGGGCAGCGAAGGGGACCCCAACTCACGCTGGGTAATAAGTGTGTAAACACTTATCCTTTTGCCACTAAAATCAAGGAAAAACAAGACCTAATCATGTGTTTGACATCGTAAAAGTCGGAATTACGCGTGGTTTTGTGTTTTTGTGTGAAATAGGTACAAATGATTAAAAAGAGAGAAAACACGGGATTTCACGGTCAAATGTTGAAGAAAAGTCCAAGAAAGAGACGAAGACAAAGTCAAAAGACCAAAAGTGTGCCTAAGATCACGAAAACCGGCAAATTCGACACGGTTTTGAAGAAAAGATCAAAGAAGCCAAATCAAGTCCGTTTTTAGTGGATTTTAACTTATGAAGATTAAATGGGCTTTGTGGGCCCCACTCATGGTTTTTGGGCTCAAAAGCCCAATATGGAATTTAACTATTTGTAACCACCAACCCATTTATGGACGGATTGAAAATAACAAATGGACCAAAGGCCATGAGACGGATGAAGGTTACGTTTGTGGGCCAAGCCCAATTTAAACAAATAAAGTGACGGTGAATTTTACTTGTTAAAATCACTTGGTCAAACTCCCAGTCAAACCTATCACGTTTAATAAATAATTTACCCATTCCACCTCACTTTCGATAATAACAAGAACAACTCATCCTCACCCTTTCCTCTCCTAACACAAACACAGACAACCTATTTACTGTACCCAAACCCTAATAAAAAAAATTACACAAGATAAATTGGGGGTTTTCCCTTATTCGTGTGATTCACACACTTGGGGATTAAATCCCCAAGTTAATCGGAAGCATGAGTGGTGGTCCTCATCAGACGTGGCAAATCCCTTTCATGTGATTGGATAAACCACATCACCACATCCCCTCCATCCAATGATCATCCTCCACATCATCCCTAAACAAACACAACAAACACAAAACTGCCAACCTGGCGATTCGTGTGATGATTGATGTCTTTTCAGCCGTAGATGATGGAAAAGATTAAAGAAAGAAGAGTGGACGGCCAAGATTGAAGAACGTGATCACCAAGTTCACCAAGAAGGTTTTTTAGGGTTTTCCTATACAAACCCCTTATTGTGTAACTTTAGTGTGTGCCTTTTTTATTTTTATTTCTAATTTTATGCAAAATTAGATTAGATTTAAAATTATAATTTTCTTTTCAAAGTATTGTATTTAATTTTCAGTGATTAATAAAATTTATATTCGGTTTAATTTTTGTCTCTTTAATTAATTTGATTTAATTGCAATTTAATTTTTAATCTGTTTTAAATTAATTATAATTAAAAATAAAAGGGGTTCATGAAATTTCCCCTACTGGGAAGTTTTAATAAGTGTGGTTCATGAATAGTACCTGTTTGGTTCGAGTAAACGACGGTGATGATTTGGGTTGATGATTAATGGTGGTGTTTGACTCGGTTTAACCAAAAGGGAGCTCAGCGCTCACCCTTCAGCTCAACGGTATCGACACTAGGTTTACTTTCCTTTAATTTTTAAAGTTTTAGTTTAAGTTTAGTTTAATCAGTTATAATTTCTTGTTTATTGATCGGTTAATATTTATTTGATTTATCTGCTTGTGTTTGTGTGTAATTTGTTTGGATCTGCCTAATATATCTGATTTAAGTTTAGTTTGAGTATATCTGTTTAAGTTTCAGTAGTGTTTGAATCTGCTTTTTTTAATTTATCTGCTTATTGGATTTAAGTTTTACATTTGCTTTGTTTTGGTTGGATTGTTATCTAGGACTTATAGCTTATTTGATTTTGTTTAGTTTGCTTTGCTTATTGATTTATGCTTATTGTTACTTTGATTTGCTTATTTCTGTTTAATATTCTACTAAAGTTTTCTTATTAGGTTGTGTTAGATTTAGATAAGTTTGGATCTGCTTAATTTTGAGTATTAATATTTTTTGCTTATTACTTGGTTAAGCTGTTTTGCTATTTGATCTTATTTTTGTTGCTGATTTATTACTGTGCAAGAAACATATTCTTTTGATCTGTTGGCTTTCAAATATTCCAAAAGTCCAAGAATAATAAAAATAAATAGCAAAAAACGTCCATAACCAGAATCGAACCTGCAACCTACAGTTCAATAGCATTTCGTCTTTACCATCTCCTCTAAACCTTATTTGTGTTTATTTTCTTCATTTGTCATTAATATAGGTTATTTTAGATCTGGCAGTTTTATTAATTTAATTTAATACAAGTTTAGTTTAATTAGATTTAATTAATTGTTTTAGTTTTATAAATTTATATATAAAAAGCTTTTTATAAATTCTCTTTTATATAGTTCAAATTAAAATAAAAAGATAATAAAAAAAATTTTAATTACTTTTTGAAAATTAAATTGTTTTTAAATTTTAGTTTTCAAAATTAGTTTTCAATTATATTTTAGTTTTATTTAAAAAATAGTTTTATTGTTTTTAATTAGTTTAAATTAGTTTTCAAATTTTGTTCAAATAGTTCTAAATATAGTTTAAATTAGTTTTAAATATTTAAATAGTAAGTTTTACATAGATTTAATTTTTAGTAGAAATTAATTAAAGTAAATTAGATTTAATTTTTATTTAAAGTTTTAGTAAGAATATTATTTTTAATTAGTTCAAATAGTAGTTAATTAAATAGTTTTTAATATTAAATAGATTTTAATCTAAAAATACCAAAAATACATTTCACCAAGAACAAATTAATCCACGTTAAGTCCGATATCAATTCGAGTCGAGTCGAGGAAAACGAACATTAATTGATTAATTTTAATTGACTAAAATTCCTACATTAAATTGGCGCCGCTGCCGCTTCGCTCGTTACGATTGACGATTTCGTGAGACGTTTGGATTTTGGGATCCGTTCATTTTGAACGTTATTTTTCTTGCAACAAAATCAAAAACACAAAAAAAAATTAAAAACTTAAAAACACAAAAAAAATCAAAAACTTAAAAATACAAAAAAAAAAATAAAAAATCCTCAAACGCAAACTCTTTCCTAAGATTTGAAACAAAAAAAAATTTAAAAAATCAAAAGTAATACTTTTTCCTAAAAGTATTACACCAGAAATATTACGTATTATTGTTATTTTTCTTATTTCGATTTCTTTCGTTTTTATTGTGAATATATATTTTTCTAAAAAATACAAAAATATTTTTCTTTTACTATATTATATTACGTAGAACATTAATTTACCTACTTTTCAAATAAGGCCTTAGTTGGGTTTCATCACCTAACTATTGTATTCGAATCCTAAACGAAAATAAAGGCAAAATAGATAAATACTAGTAAGACATTTGAACTCGATATATACAAACTATAAGGTGGGTATAAGGCGACGCGCTATAAAAGGCCGTCTAAGGAAAAAGGTTTTTAAGTGCTTTGTGCCACCTCGTTTCCCCGCTTGCTTGTGCGTATATTGAGAGGGACAACCGATTATTGGTTTGCCAACTCAATTAGTATTAAGTATATATTTTTGTAGCTTTTTACTATTGCACCTCGAGAGGGATAATCCCTTTCCTCTCAAAGTCGACCGAGGTCACCTACCTCATTCCTAAAGTTTTAATTGTATGCGCACTCGCGCGCATACATACATACCGATTGGTGTACCAAATACTTCTAATTCTTCCAAAAAGAAGAAGAAGAAAAACAAAAAGACCGTCATTCAAGCCGATCCAGAGAATCGCGCTTTCGACAATACAATGGCAACGGATAACCGACCTATGATCGAAATTTTGCAATCTCACGTTGAGGGAAACGATGACGCTATCGTTGTCACCGCAATTGGAGCTAATAATTTTGAAATCAAAACGGGTTTTATTCAAATGGTTTCCGCTACACCATTTTTGGGTCGTTCCCAAGATGACCCCCATGATCATATCAAGATATTTATCCATTTGACTAATACGGTGAAATACAATGGGGTGCCACAAGAGGCTATTCGTTTACAACTCTTTCCTTTTTCCCTCGAGGGACAAGCCCGGATTTGGCTTGATAAGGAACCACCCCAAAGTATCACAACATGGATTGATTTAGAGACCAAGTTTATTAACTACTTTTTCCCACCATCACGGACCACCTCTTTAAGGAATGACATCATTACCTTTGAACAAAAATATGGGGAAACGTTTAGTGAGTCTTGGGATCGATTTAAGGAGCTTTTAAGAAAATGTCCACAACATGGTTTCACTAAAGTGCATCAAATAAATACGTTTTACAATGGTTTAACTCTTAATGACCAAGACTCACTTAATAGTGCCGCGGGGGGCAATATTCTTGTGAAATCCATGAACGAGGCTTGGGCCATAATTGAAAACAAGGCTAAAGTGCAAACAAAGAGTGTTAGGGCCACTATGGAAAGTGCTAGTTCTAGCGAGAACGACAAAAGAATTGATAAGCTTACTTCGCTTGTTGAATCAATTGCTTTACAAACCGAAGAAATAAAGGGTCAAGTTAATGGCTTGAAAGAAACTAGTGAAACGTGTGAGACTTGTGGTGGACCACATTCATATTTTAATTGTGACAAGGTTTACAATCAACAACAACAAGTTTGTGCTTATAACACCAATGCCAATGAGAGAGTTCAATTCAAACCAAATGTTGATGTTAACCATTTGTCTTATAAGAGTACTAATTATTTGGCTCCCCTTGGGTTTCGTATCTCCACAAAGCCCACCCCCACCCGCCCAAAATACCCAATACCAAAATAGGAACCAAGGTCCTCAAATGGGTAATTTTCAAGGGAATGCAAATCAAGGGAATTTTAATGGTCAAAATCAAGGGTTTCAAAATAATAACCAAGGTTTTCATAATAACAACGGTTTTCAACCTCAATATCAAAATCAAGGTTTTCCTAATCAAGGGTTTAACAATCAAGGGTATAATCAAATGAACATGCATAATCCTCAAATGGACTTGGTTCTATAAAAATTGACCGACCATAAGCGAATTATGAGAGAGATGCAAGAATCGACCGATAAGAAATTTTTGACAATGATTCAAGCCCTTAGACCCCAAGGAGCCTTACCTTCTAATACCAAGATTAACCCTCGTGCTAATGTGAGTGATATCACTACTCGAAGTGGAGCCACTTTAGTGGGACCTTCCATCTCTTCGCCCATAAAGGAGAGACAAGGCCCGGAGGTCATAATGAGTAATCCTACTCCCCCTTCGGTGATTCCTCCCACTACCACTCCTAGTACTAGTGCTCCATTGCCTAATGAGCCTAACCATAAGGTTGTTCAAGAAGCGAGTCCTTCTCCTTCTCAACCTTCCAAGTCTAAACCCAATATCCCTTATCCCTCTAGGTTAGACAAGGCTAAAGTGCTCACCAAAGATGACGTTCATGTTTCCAACTTTTTGAAAATGATTTCCAACGTCAATGTTAACATTAGCCTTATTGAAGCACTTTCTCAAATGCCAAAATTTGTGAAGATGTTCAAAGATTTGCTTAATAAGAAAGAAAAAATGGTTGAGATCGTGAACACTCGTTTAAATGAGAATTGTTCCGCGATTCTTCTCAAAGAGCTTCCCGAAAAGCTAGGAGATCCCAGACGATTCGTGTTACCTTTCTCGTTTCCCTAAATTGATGATTGTATGGCTTTAGCGGATCTTGGCGCTAGCATCAATCTTATGCCACTCTCGGTATGGAAACAATTATCATTACCTGACCTTGTACCGACTCGCATGACTCTCGAGTTAGCTAATCGAACTCTCGTATACCCCGTTGGTATTGCCGAAGACGTTTTTGTTCGAGTTGGTACATTCACTTTTCCCGTAGACTTTGTCGTCGTCAACTATAAGATGGATCCTCGTATTCCGTTAATACTTGGTAGACCATTCTTACGATCCGGAAGAGACTTAGTTGATGTGGCCGAAGGGGAGTTAATTCTTAGGGTTAGGGATGAACAACAAGTTTTTAAAATGGGAAAAATCACAACAAAATCAAATGGAAAAGAGTCGGTCAATATGATTGATCTTCTTAATTATGACAATGAAGAGATTTTTATTAATCCTTTTGGAATTCAAAAGTCTACTTAAAATGATTTTGTGATAAATTCATCCCTTCCCTTAGAGCCTCAAGTTTTTGAAACTCCTATTTATGATACTTATAGTGATGACACTTCTTTAAGTGATCACACTATCTTCGGTTTAGACGACCTATCTTTTGACCCACCCACTTTTGACCCACCCATTTTTGATCAACCAATCTTTGATACTTACGATGATGACACTTTTTTAAGTGATCTCATTAACTTTGATGACTCACCCCATGATCTTAATGCACCTCATATCTCTATGAGTGATTCTTCCATGGAAACTCCTTTTGACTTTTATATCCCAATTTTAGAAGTCATGACTTTTGAGGAGCATCCTCCACTCTTAGAGATCATTCCTACTTTAGAGGTTATTCCATTTGAGGAGGATTTAGATATCTTTCTAAATACCTATTTTCCTAATGAGGAAGAGTTTTCCTATGACTCCGACGATACTTATGTTTTCACATCAAGTTTGGAAGAGGACGACTTTCCCACTTTGGATTTTGATGATATTTTGAGCTTACATGTCAACTCCTCTTGCTATTTTCCCGTTAAGGAACCGGTGTTTGATCCCGGAATAGAGACTTTAGTGCTTTCATTGCCATATCACCATACTACCCTTTCATTTAAGAGATCATTGCCTAAGGATACCCCACTCTTCTTTGACTTGCGTGATTTTACCACCTCAGGGTTTATTTCCTTTTGTGATGGAAATTATGTGTCTGACCCGGGTGGATTTTCATGGGGTATTCCTTATATGACTTTACTTCACCCTTTATCATGGAGAGATTTTCCTCCCTTGGAAATCTCGGTTTTCCCCATGATTTTCCCATTTGAATGGTGACATTCGGGAAATCGAGTCGAGCTAGAGACTCGTGATAAATAAATCAAGCATCGTTTAACTAGGTTAGATTTTTACCTTTTCCACCCTTTCCACCTTTTTTTCACCTTCACCCATTTCCGCCAATACATGTAGGGGGAGCCAAGTAGGTTGTTTGTGTTGTGATTGTGCAGGGACATGTGATTTAATGATCCACTTTTGGTATTTTTGACGCGACCCGTGATCCCGTGTTCCCGTGTACCCGGTTCCTTCGATAAGTTTTTGCTATTGTGATTCAATCTTGTATATAAATAAAACGTAAATAAATGTAATCACTTTAGTTGTCTCTTCCTTAGCTCGATTTTAAACAATGTACTCAATGTCCTAAGTGTAGGGGAGTTTATTCTCCCACATTCTTAAACATTGAGGACAATGTTTATATTAAGTGTATGGGGGATTTCTATCAAAATTTTAGTGGACTTTTCCATGAATTTGACCCCATTTAACCGCAAAATTTAAAAAAATTTCAACGTTTTTCAAATTTTTGATCTATTTTGGCCTAGTAGTATTTCCATTTATTTTCTTTCCTTTTGTCATCGCATCGTATTTATATTTCCCATTTCAAGAATAAAGTCAAAAAAATTAATAAATGAATAAAATGGTTTTAACAAGTTTAGATGTCTTTGGTATATTAGGCCCGTCGTGAATATTTTGACTCAACCCGAGTTTACTTATTCAAGTTTACTCTAGCTAGTATCCTTAACCAAATGGATCTTAATTGGTTTATTAGGCTAAGCATCCACGAGTCTCATTCCTTGAGATTTTAAATTGTGGAGAACGAGAGATGATAGAGTTGATAATAAGTTTAAGGGATAATTCTTCCTTATATGAGTTTTTGTGGCTCTTTCTTCCCGCTTGTATATTTAATTGCTTAATAAATGAGGATTTTTGCGGTGTAGATTCGATATCTTAACTCTTAGCCAAATCTTTTATCTCCTTGTAATTAAAGCATGAACACATTGAGGGTGCCAGCGTTGTGGACTTCCGACTAAGGTGGCTCATAACCACTAAGTAGGAGGTATTCAGACCATGGGACCGCAGAATTTGGCATACTATATATATATCATAAATAAGAAAGAATAAGATTAAAACATGACCTCAAGGAGCCTTAGGGTGTGGGTCATGTAGCACGAACCTTGTCATTAGAGCCTTAGGGTGTATGGCATGGTAAGTGTTGAATAAAAATTGATCAAAAAATCAATTCCCTCGTTTATCGTTCAAGGAGCCTTAGGGTGTGGACAATAGATGAGGAGCATTTTTACATCTTAAAGAGCCTAAGGGTATATGATGTGAACTTTCTAAACTCCACATAAAGTCTACATGACTTTGGAGGAATAATTAATAAGTAGTACTATTGGCCAAATTTTGGGTCCGGGAATTTATTCCCCAAATCGTGTTAAATCATCCTTGATGTGGGCTTACTTTAATGACAACGTTATTGAGGACGAGGTTAGGTTTTGAGTGTCGGGTTTGCACCGTTTTGCCTTCATTTTTGGACTAATAATTATCAAATAAGTCAAATGAGCCTACGGGTGAATGAAAATCAATAAAATCTAGAGATACAACGTAGGAACTGGAGATAGAGTATTACACAATTGTCTTATATAAGTGGTTTTAACTTGAGAACTTATGGGAAACAATGATCTCGTTTTTAAGCTTGGTATGGGGAACGTGAAACTTGAGGGTGATTAATATTCATGACACCAAAGCCCTAATTTAAGTCTTAGATTTCTTTACGAGTTTCTTCCATCAAATAATTTCCAAGTTAATAAATTGTTATAACTTTTGTTTCCTATAAAGTTTTTGTATTTTCATCGTAGTAGTAATAGTATATCTTAATAAAGGCCAAAATGGATTAATTATAAGAAAAATGTAACTTTATGCTTTAAAATAATGCATTGCATGGGGTCATTGCAATGGTCAAGTGTAGGGGATTTAATAAGTGTGTAAACACTTATCCTTTTGCCAATAAAATCAAGGAAAAACAAGACCTAATCATGTATTTGACATCGTAAAAGTCGGAATTACGCGTGGTTTTGTGTTTTTGTGTCAAATAGGTACAAATGATCAAAAGGAAAGAAAACACGGGATTTCACGGTCAAATGTTGAAGAAAAGTCCAAGAAAGAGACGAAGACAAAGTCAAAAGACCAAAAGTGTGCCTAAGATCACGAAAACCGGCAAATTCGACACGGTTTTGAAGAAAAGATCAAAGAAGCCAAATCAAGTCCGTTTTTAGTGGATTTTAACTTATGAAGATTAAATGGGCTTTGTGGGCCCCACTCTTGGTTTTTGGGCTCAAAAGCCCAATATGGAATTTAACTATTTGTAACCACCAGCCTATTTATGGACGGATTGAAAATAACAAATGGACCAAAGCCCATGAGACGGATGAAGGTTACGTTTGTGGGCCAAGCCCAATTTAAACAAATAAAGTGACGGTGAATTTTACTTGTTAAAATCACTTGGTCAAACTCCCAGTCAAACCTATCACGTTTAATAAATAATTTACCCATTCCACCTCACTTTCGATCATAACAAGAACAACTCATCCTCACCCTTTTCTCTCCCAACACAAACACAGACAACCTATTTACTGTACCCAAACCCTAATCAAAAAAAATCACCCAAGATAAATTGGGGGTTTTCCCTTATTCGTGTGATTCACACACTTGGGGATTAAATCCCCAAGTTAATCGGAAGCATGAGTGGTGGTCCTCATCAGACGTGGCAAATCCCTTTCATGTGATTGGATAAACCACATCACCACATCCCCTCCATCCAATGATCATCCTCCACATCATCCCTAAACAAACACAACAAACACAAAACTGCCAGCCTGGCGATCCGTGTGATGATTGATGTCTTTTCAGCCGTAGATGATGGAAAAGATTGAAGAAAGAAGAGTGGACGACCAAGATTGAAGAACGTGATCACCAAGTTCACCAAGAAGGTTTTTTAGGGTTTTCCCTATAAAAACCCCTTATTGTGTAACTTTAGTGTGTGCCTTTTTTATTTTTATTTTTAATTTTATGCAAAATTAGATTAGATTTAAAATTGTAATTTTCTTTTCAAAGTATTATATTTAATTTTCAGTGATTAATAAAATTTATATTCGGTTTAATTTTTGTCTCTTTAATTAATTTGATTTAATTGCAATTTAATTTTTAATATGTTTTAAATTAATTATAATTAAAAATAAAAAGGGTTCATGAAATTTCCCCTACTGGGAAGTTTTAATAAGTGTGGTTCGTGAATAGTAGTTGTTTGGTTCGAGTAAACGACAGTGATGATTCGGGTTGATGATTAATGGTGGTGTTTGACTCGGTTTAACCAAAAGGGAGCTCAGCGCTCACCCTTCGGCTCAACGGTATCGACACCAGGTTTACTTTCCTTTAATTTTTAAAGTTTTAGTTTAAGTTTAGTTTAATCAGTTATAATTTCTTGTTTATTGATTAGGTTAATATTTATTTGATTTATCTGCTTGTGTTTGTGCGTAATTTGTTTGGATCTGCCTAATATATCTGATTTTGGTTTAGTTTTAGTTTATCTGTTTAAGTTTCAGTAGTGTTTGAATCTGCTTTTTTTAATTTATCTGCTTATTGGATTTAAGTTTTACATTTGCTTTGTTTTGGTTGGATTGCTATCTAGGACTTATAGCTTATTTGATTTCGTTTAGTTTGCTTTGCTTATTGATTTATGCTTATTATTATTTTGATTTACTTATTTCAGTTTAATATTCTGCTTAAGTTTGCTTATTAGGTTGTGTTAGATTTAGATAAGTTTGGATCTGCTTAATTTTGAGTATTAATATTTTCTGCTTATTCCTTGGTTAAGCTGTTTTGCTATTTGATCTTATTTTTGTTGCTGATTTATTACAGTGCAAGAAACAGATTCTTTTGATCTGTTGGCTTTCAAATATTCCAAAAGTCCAAGAATAATAAAAATAAATAGCAAAAAACGTCCATAACCAGAATCGAACCTGCGACCTTCAGTTCAATAGCATTTTGTCTTTACCATCTCCTCTAAACCTTATTTGTGTTTATTTTCTTCATTCGTCATTAATATAGGTTATTTTAGATCTGGCAGTTTTATCAGTTTAATTTAATACAAGTTTAGTTTAATTAGATTTAATTAATTGTTTTAGTTTTATAAATTTATATATATAAAGCTTTTTATAAATTCTCTTTTATATAGTTCAAATTAAAATAAAAAGATAATAAAAAAAAATTAATTACTTTTTGAAATTTAAATTGTTTTTAAATTTTAGTTTTTAAAGTTAGTTTTCAAATAGATTTTAGTTTTATTTAAAAAATAGTTTTATTGTTTTTAATTAGTTTAAATTAGTTTTCAAATTTTGTTCAAATAGTTTTAAATATAGTTTAAATTAGTTTTAAATATTTAAATAGTAAGTTTTACATATATTTAATTTTTAGTAGAAATTAATTAAAGTAAATTAGATTTAATTTTTATTTAAAGTTTTAGTAAGAATATTATTTTAATTAGATCAAATAGTAGTTAATTAAATAGTTTTTAATATTAAATAGTTTTGGTAGAGATAAGGAACCGCGAGTGCTTTTGACCGTTGCAATGTTGCCCTATAATAGTGGATCATTTCCAGATTTTTTTAACCCTTTTTGCACAGTTTCTTCAAAAACATCTTTAAACCCTTGATTAGTTAGTTTAGATTAATCTTGTTTAAGATGTGATTCTCTCCTTCAATCTCCTCATCCTCTTAAGTGCAAAGAGAAGATCACTCACACATTTGTGATGTGATTAAAGATGAAATCTTGATGAAGATCATCATGTTCATCATTTTTATTTGTGTCTTGTGTAGATCCAATGTATATGTGTATACTTGGATCAATCTTGTGTAGATCCAATGTATATGGGTATACTTAGATCAATATTGTGTAGATCCAATGTATTTGTGAATACTTGTATTAGTTGTGTTAATCCATTGTATTTGTGAATACTTGGATTAAGTCTTGTGTAAATCCATTGTATATGTGTATACTTGGATTTATGTTGTGTAGATCCAAGTTACATGTGTACACTTGGATATGTGTTTTATTGAGTTGTAATAGGTAAGAGTTGTGAGTTCTCACTAAACTATAAAGTGATGTGGTTGTGTCTTGTGAGTTCTCACTAAACTATAAAGTGATGTAGTTGTGTCTAGTGAAGTTCTCACTTAGCTTCAAAGTGAAGAGTCGTGAAGATTGGTTCTACCTTTCGATTAGAACTCGACATCTAGCCTTGTGTCGGCAAATGGTGAAGTAGGCAACGTTGTGAAGATTGGTTCTACCTTTCGATTAGAACTCGACATCTAGCCTTGTGTCGTTAAATGGTGAAGTGGGCAACGTTGTGTAGATTGGTCCTACCTAAGATTAGGACTCGACATCTAGCTTAGTGTCAGAAATTGTGTAAGCGACGTGTATGGTTTTCTCCACCTTGAAAGGAGTTTTGTTGACTAGTGAAGTAACTCTCGAGTAAGGTGTACTCGAGGAGTGGAGTAGGGCGAAGAGGAGCTTCGTGACCGAACCACTATAAATCATCGTGTCGGTACTTTCCTTTACATTTATGTCTTTACTATTATAGATGTATTTATATGTTGTGTGTTGTGTGAATCTCATAATCTAAACATCTAAGTTGCGGAAAAGCTAAGGCTTAGTACGTGTGTGCTTCGTGTTTAGATTATGGTCAAGTGTGCATCCTTTAGTCTAAACATCTTAGTTGCGGAAAAACTAAGGCTTAGTACGTGTGTACTTAGTGTTTAGACTATTGCTTGATGTACACTTGATTTGATGTGTTTGTGTGTTTCCTTACTTATAGTTATTATCTATTACAAACACATCTCATATCTAGTCAAGCTTAATCGAGAATTTGATACAAACGATTGTCAAGTTACAACGTATCAATATTTGGCATCCACTGTAGGCGGTTCTTTATTGAGCCCGCGGTTTTTATTGATAAGAAACCGCGGTGATATTTAAAGAACCGCGACCAGTGGAATAAGCGAAATGTTTTTAAAATAAACTAGAAACTATTCAACACCCCCCCCCCCTTCTAGTTTCTACAATTGGTATCAGAGCGAGGTTATTCAAGATCTTTGAAGTATATTGTACTTTAAATCTTGGATCGATCTTTGCTCTCTTTTTCAAAACAAATGGTTTTTAAAAATGAAAACGGTTCTTAAAAATAGAGACGATCTTTGTATCAAATTGTTCATGAAGAGTGATTACTTATGAAATGTGTTTTGTTGTTCCATTCGTACAAGTTTTGGTGTTAAATAAACTTTTTATAATAGCTTGAATTAAATCTTTTCATGTTTGGAAGTATAAAAATCTTTTGTGTCATAATTAACTCTAAAATACGAATTCTATGTGTCTAAAATGATTTTTTAGAGTCCTAAGTCCTTCCAAAAGTTACCAAATGATTTTGGCCAAAAACCCCATTTTTGTCCTCTAGACGCGGTTCTTTATCTATTCCCCACGGTTCCTTATCAATAAGGAACCGCGGTCAGTCCGACACAGATTTTTAAATATTTTGAAAAATCATATAAAATCATCCGTAAGTCCGTAGAAGTCGTGCCACCCGTCATTTCGAACGTAATTGAATTTTATTTCAATTAAAAATGCTTCCAAACCTTTATTCAAACTTTAAAATTTGGATGGTTTCTAAGTTCCATACTTTGTCCAGAGTATTGAGCGTCGGTTTGTCGTAAAACTTGTGTTTTACTCTTTTCTATTAAGTTGGACATCTCTTGGTGATATATCTTTGAAAATTGATATATTTACAAAGTGTTAAAATTAATTAAATTTTAAATGGGTCAAAGACTATTTTCAAATAAAATCAAGCTATGAATACTTTGTTGTATCTAACACTCAAAACATGGACGAATGCTTTTATGTGTTAAGCTAATTGTTTGTGTGTATTTCCTTGTGTGTTATTATTATATGTAGACATTATTAAGTGTTCCTTGCTATTTGTAGTAGTATTGCTTATATGTCTAGTCTCTTGTGCCTTGCTTGGTATTTGTTAGTATCTAGTTTTTTTCCTAATTAGGATGTATGCTAGATTTCTTGCATTTTAGTTGCAACATTATGTGTGCATTGCATATAGGATTAACATCTCTTGGTTTACAAATGTTACATAAATATCTTGTACACCTCGGCATGTTCTTTAACACTTTTAGGTTTGAAAGCTTTGGGAACTTGTCAAATCTATTCATTTAGGTCGTCTTACTTGATCATTGTGTTATTAGTTCAAGTAGATAAATGTCTCACTATAAAACATGAAACACCCTTTGAAAATCTTAGCTATTTTCTCTTAAAAGAGTGTTTGTGGGAATCAAGAAATATTTCGATTAAATATCAATGCATTATTCAAACTATGATTGGTATCATTATCGAATCTAATTGACATGTTTTTTAGTGTAGACATGAATGTGGTTTATTAATAATATAAATCGGATCATAACTCACACTTGTGTTGATGGTGTTATATTGAATCTACTTGTTCAAATTGTTAGACATATTTTGTTTAATAATTACTTATAATGCACAATAGAGTCGGTTTGATAACTTGGATATTTCATCCGAAATACTCAAGTAATTTACATTGCTATGCAATTTATAAATGTGTCATTTCCGAAAGACCAATCAAGAGTGTTCCTTTGGTTTGTGTAAACTTTGTTTATACACTTCAAAGTTATTGGCCTCAAGTTATATTAAGGTAAATAACCTTAACTAGACTTGTTTGACAAGATATGCAATGGTACATTCTTAACCCTCATTAGGTCATGCATTGTGTCGCCATGCAAGCTTCATCCTTGCTAAACTTTATTAGGCAAATGTTGGAATTACATTTTGTCTAACTTGAGAATTACTACTAGAGAATTTATGCACTAGGATCTTAATTTGACCTAACGGTTGAATTACTTCGATGTGGAAAGTTGAGTTGGTGTATAACTCGTAAAAATGGTCGTGTTTAGCCTTAATTGAGCACCTCTAGTGATAGTCTCATACTCATTCTCTAAATTGGCTAAATGGCTCTTCCTATATATGACTAATGATAGTTTACTTTGATTATTGTATGTCATTAGGAGTCTTTTTCTTTTGTAGCCATTAGGTTTTTCTTAACTTTCTTCCTACGTGCTAACTGAACCTATGTGTTTTTCCTTTGTGTGTGTTCAAGTTTTTATTGCTCTTAAGCACGACTTTATGATAAGTTAGAATAGAACATTAGGATTTGCTGAATTGGAAAATCCTCCATTCACCACCTAAACCAAGCCTCTGTAGGCGGTTCTTTAAATGGACCGCGGCTCCATATCAATATGGAACCGCCGGTGGAGATAAAGAACCGCGAGCAGAAGATCTCAAATTGGGTTTTCTGAAACTTCCCAATTGTTCCAACACCCTTTGGAATCTTTGTTTCAAACCTTTGATCACTCCCAAAATATCTTGGGCTTTCCCCTTTTAACCCTTTACTAGTTTGGATCATCCCCTCACCCTTTCAAACCCTCCTTGTTAGCCATGTTCTTCACACCTCAAACCATTCATCCTTACCCCTTAAACCACCCATTACTACCATGGTTTCTACAAGAACCTCCAATTCATCCAAAACCTCCTCTTCAAAGAGGCACCTCAAAATTAAGATTAAGTTATCCGAACTTAACTCTTCACCCTTTCACGCACCTAAGAATGAGATTGTGCCCATTCTCATTTATTCATCACCCTCACCACCTCTTGCTACATGAAAGACTACCTCAACACATGGCACCAACCATTCACATGGTTCTACCTCATCTTCATTCCAATCTAGAATGAATGAGCTAAGCTCACCCTTCACTCCTAGTACTCTCTTGGATGTGACTACCCAACCTCAACCTATCCAAAGCGTTCCCATTGAGAATGACTTTGTTGAACCCTTGGTGACTTCACCTTTTATCCCACCAGATTCACCCACATCATCCATTTCACCTTTGGAGAACATAACTCCCCCTAAACCTTTCATGACCACCTAAACGTCACAAGACATTGTGAAAACTTCTCTTACCCACACTCTTATTCTCCACCAAATTCCGCCACCACCTTGTCTTCTAATTAAGCATGTGTATTGCTTATTAATAAGACACTCAATCTAAGCAAATTTTAGGATTCTAGTGTAACTAAGATCAAAATTATGCTTACGTTTTAGGCTTGTTTTTTCATACATCTTTGTATGATCTTTTTTCTCTTGTATTTCCTTTGATGTTTTTCAACATGATTTTTCTTTGAGTATTGGATCTCGTTTTTCTTGCGATCTTTTTTTTCTTATTTATTTTCTCACTCGGTTTTCAAGGAAGGTTAGATTTATATCTAATTCCTCTCCTAGTAAGATTGACAACTTAAATATTTCTTTTGAAATATTCAAGTAATTTTAACTTGCAATTGCAACTGTTAAAAGTCATATCTGAAGCATTTACTTTCAATCCATTTAGCATCTTATGCTAAATTGTTTGACCAAGTGATTTTCCTTTGAGTCGATAATCGGTTTTGGACACCCAATGTCCACGGTTCCTCAAATAACCTTGGGTCTCATTATTGATAATGAACCACGGACCTATTTAACGAACCGCGGCCATTGAGTCCCTTGTTAGTTTTGGTCTTTTTCTCTTTTGACGAGTTTTCTTGAAGATTCCCTCTTTTCTTCTCTTTTGAGTTTCTTCTCTCGTTTCGTGAAGTTATCCTTAACTTCTTTGTTGAGTCTCTCTCAATTCATTTTAATCATGCTCTTCTAAGTCGAGTCTCTTTCTTCTATTCTTTCTAAACTAAGTTGAGTCGAGCCTCACCCTTTCCTCATCATGTAATTGTTCTTTGAACACTCACAATAATTGAGAAGAGCTACGAAACTTTGAGCATGTAGTTTATCGTATGCTAAACACCACCCATCTTGGTCTTTCTAGTATTTGGCTTATTTGATCTCTTTCTCTATATCATTGAGTCATCTTTTTGGTGTCGACATTCATAAGCATCCTTGCCTATAATGTCTTTGGTTTTATATTTTTTGTTCTTCTCGTTTTTTTGAGAGTCGATTGAGGTTAAAATTTACAATTGTATTGGGTGATTCCAACAATTCTAAGTTTTTAACCTTTTGAGAGGATTTTGGTTAAATCTTGAATTTTCTTGGTTGATTCCAAAAATTCTAAACTTTTAGCCCTTTGACATATTATCATTACAATTAGTATGGATGTTTCTTCTCTACCTCTATTCTAACAATTGTGAATTGATCTTGTCAAGATCCTCTCCTTTGACTTGTTTTTGGATTGATAGCATCGCGTACACACTTATTTCTTCAATGCTTGTCATTGTTTGTGCAAACGACTTGTTTATCATCCTCATTTTTTTCTTTTCATCATAGACATTCTTTCTCTCTTTTCGACTATGTGGAATTGTTTTTATTGTCCATGTCATACTCTCTTTGGTTTGGTATTTTGCCATGATATTAAAGTGAAGTATGTCCTCTCGACAATATTTTCTCTTTTTATAAATTGACATTTCTATATATATATGCTCTTGTTCACTAACTTTGTTTTGTAGGACATCTAACCCTTCTTTGTAGCTTGTCACTTTTCTTTCTTTGTTAGTGCCTCAAGCAAGGGGGAGCTCATATCAAGGGGGAGCATTTTTAAGAGTTCAACTCATTACATTTGCGATCGTTGACTCACTTAAATTGCATTCATCGAACATCTTGCAAGTAATGAATTTTGGAATATCGAAGATAAGCATATTATTATGTATAGAGTTGGTTAACCTATGGTGATTGAAGACTTCACTAGGATGACGCAAGCTCGATATCTTTGGATGATGGGTCTACGGTTTGTATTCTTGCTTCTCAACCGTCAACCACAATGGATGATTAGCTTTTTTGAATGCATGTTCTCTCGAAGTTGATCCTCTCCTTATACAAATGATGACTACCTTTTTGATTCGACAAAAGGGGGAGAAGTAAGTGTAAACGAGTAACTTATACATTTTAATATGCGTTGCGGTTTACTTGTTTGTCATCATCAAAAAGGGGGAGATTGTTAATGCAAACATTACGATGTTTTGTCGATATAATCTCTTTGTGTTTTGTTGATGACAAACGTATAATTCACAATACATTATTTAAAATGGTAAGGTACTCGTAATCACTCAAGAATACATTTGTATACTTCTCTCGACACCTCCAAGATCGCATTCGACATGAATCACTTAAGGTATGAATAAACTTGTCATTAACCTAACTAAGTGATCAAGGATTAATATTTTCTTAAAACTCACTTTTATACAAAGTGACAAAGTAATTTTTAATTAACTTTATTTTTAAGAAAATGGTTTAATAAAAAGAAAAATGGAAATTTGAATTTAGAATATTCCAAAGAATATTCCCTAAGGTATATTCCAAAGAATATTCTTTAATTTGAATTTGGCATATTCCATATGCCAAAGGAATATCCTTTGAGGGTATAAACTACCCTAGATGGCATATCCCCACTAAAGGACAAATTTTCACGAACTCCAACGCGGAGGTTCCTTAAAGGAACCCGCGGTTCCTTATTGATAAGGAACCGCGGGTAGAGATAAGGAACCACGGGTGTTTTTGACCGTTGCAATGTTGCCCTATAAATAGTGGATCATTTCCAGATTTTATTTTAACCCTTTTTGCACAGTTTCTTCAAAAGCATCTTTAAACCCTTGATTAGTTAGTTTAGATTAATCTTGTTTAAGATGTGATTCTCTCCTTCAATCTCCTCATCCTCTTAAGTGCAAAGATAAGATCACTCACACATTTGTGATGTGATTAAAGATGAAGTCTTGATGAAGATCATCATGTTCATCATTTTTATTTGTGTCTTGTGTAGATCCAATGTATATGTGTATACTTGGATCAATCTTGTGTAGATCCAATGTATATGGGTATACTTGGATCAATATTGTGTAGATCCAATGTATTTGTGAAAACTTGGATTAGTTGTGTTAATCCATTGTATTTGTGAATACTTGGATTAAGTCTTGTGTAAATCCATTGTATGTGTGTATACTTGGATTTATGTTGTGTAGATCCAAGTTACATGTGTACACTTGGATATGTGTTTTATTGAGTTGTAATAGGTAAGAGTTGTGAGTTCTCGCTAAACTATAAAGTGATGTGGTTGTGTCTTGTGAGTTCTCACTAAACTATAAAGTGATGTAGTTATGTCTAGTGAAGTTCTCACTTAGCTTCAAAGTGAAGAGTCGTGAAGATTGGTTTTACCTTTCGAGTAGAACTCGACATCTAGCCTTGTGTCGTAAAATGGTGAAGTAGGCAACGTTGTGAAGATTGGTTCAACCTTTCGATTAGAACTCGACATCTAGCCTTGTGTCGTTAAATGGTGAAGTGGGAAACGTTGTGTAGATTGGTCCTACCTAAGATTAGGACTCGACATCTAGCTTAGTGTCGGAAATTGTGTAAGCGACGTGTATGGTTTTCTCCGCCTTGAAAGGAGTTTTGTTGACTAGTGAAGTAACTCTCGAGTAAGGTGTACTCGAGGAGTGGAGTAGGGCGAAGAGGAGCTTCGTGACCAAACCACTATAAATCATCGTGTCGGTACTTTCCTTTACATTTATGTCTTTACTATTATAGATGTATTTATATGTTGTGTGTTGTGTGAATCTCATAATCTAAACATCTAAGTTGCAGAAAAGCTAAGGCTTAGTACGTGTGTGCTTCGTGTTTAGATTATGGTCAAGTGTGCATCCTTTAGTCTAAACATCTTAGTTGCGGAAAAGCTAAGGCTTAGTACGTGTGTGCTTAGTGTTTAGACTATTGCTTATGTACAATTGATTTGATGTGTTTGTGTGTTTCCTTACTTATAGTTATTATCTAGTACAAACACATATCATATCTAGTCAAGCTTAATCGAGAATTTGATACAAACGATTGTCAAGGTTTACAACGTATCAATATTTGGCATCCACTGTAGGCGGTTCTTTATTGAGCTCGCGGTTCTTTATTGATAAGGAACCGCGGTGATATTTAAGGAACCGCGGCCAGTGGAATAAGCGAAATGTTTTGAAAATGAACTAGAAACTATTCAACCCCCCCCCTCCTTCTAGTTTCTACAAAGTTTATTGGTGGCCGAATATGAAGGCAGATATAGCACAGTATGTTAATAAGTGTTTAACTTGTGCGAATGTGAAGGCTGAACATAAGAAACCGTCTAGATTATTAGTGCAACCTGAGATTCCTGAGTGGAAATGGGAGAAGATTACTATTGATTTTGTGACAGGTTTGCCAAGGACTGCTAGTGGTTGTGATATGATATGGGTGATTGTAGATAGATTGACTAAGTCTGCTCACTTTTTGCCAATGAAGAAGACGGATAGTATGTAGAGGTTAACAACAGTGTACATGAAGGATATTGTTTGTCGACATGGTGTGCCTTTGTCGATAATTTCTGATCGTGATAGTAGGTTTACTTCAGAATTTTGGAAGTCTTTGCAGAAAGCGATGGGAATGGAGTTATGTTTGAGTACAACATATCATCCGAAAACTGATGTACAACGTGAGAGAACGATTCAAACGTTAGAGGATATGCTTCGTGCGTGTGTGATTGACTTCGGAAATGGTTGGGATAAGCATTGCCATCGGTTGAATTTTCGTACAATAACAGTTATCATGCTAGTATTAAAGCCGCACCATTTGAAGCTTTGTATGGACGTAAGTGTAGATCTCCAGTATGTTGGAGTGAAGTAGGAGAAAGTCAATTGACTGGACCTGAAATGATATTTGAGACGACTGAAAAGATTGTGTAAATTAAGAAGCGTTTGTTATCTGCCAGAAGTAGACAAAAGAGTTATGCTGATAACAGAAGGAAACCGTTGGAATTTGAAGTAGGAGACATGGTTATGTTGAAGGTATCTCCATGGAAAGGAGTGATTCGTTTTGGAAAGAGAGGAAAGTTGAGCCCGAGATATATTAGACCATTTAAGATTATCCAAAGGATTGGATTGGTTGCTTATAAGTTAGAGTTGCCTGATGAACTTAAGGCTATTCATAATACTTTTCATGTGTCTAATCTGAAGAAGTGTTTAGCTGAAAGGGATGTGGTGATTCCATTGGAGGAAATTTAACTTGATAATAAGTTGCATTTTATAGAGGAACCTGTAGAGATTATGGATAGGTAAGTTAAGAAATTAAAGCATAGTAGGATTCCGATTGTGAAGGTGAGATGGAACTCTAGACGTGGACCAGAGTTTACCTGGGAACGTGGGGATTTCTTTAAAGACAGGTATCCTCATTTGTTTAGGAAGGATTAAGCGCCACGGACGTCGCTTCTTTTAAGAAGGAGGGGATGTGATAACCCGAAACCGAGGTCATTGCTTAATCTTATTTACGATTATTTTTGAAATTTTTGATGAGTTTGAATGATATTTAGTTTTGGAGGTTTAAGTTTAAACCGATGTTGGAAGGTTTATATTTTATATTTAATAAGTATAAGGAGTATTAGCAAGCGTGATGTCGATGGATGCCAAATATTTTACGTTTTATTGTCGGTTGTTCGATGTTTGTCATTTTTGATGTTTTCTTCTAAATGACGTGTTAAGTCGAGTCGGGAGTCGATATTATTATATTTGAGGTACGTTTTAAATTTTTAAAAGTATCTTTATGAAACCCAATCCCCGTAAATATTTTCAAAATTGACTAATAGCTATTTCCCGCTTTTTAGCTAACTATTTTTATTTTTAGCCATAAATATTGCAAATTTACAACATTGGTCCCTCAACTACCCCATATAAGCCAAAAGTTTTCACACATAAACTCATAATCCACTCACACAAAATCTTTTTCTCTCTCTTCTTTTTCTTTCTTTGTCGTGACCTCCCTCCACCAAAACACCCACTTCAATCAATTTTTACTCAAAATTTACCATGATCTAAGCTAAAAGAACACAAGTCCTATCTCTATTTTTGCAAGGAGATCATTTTGGTATAAGATTTATGTACATGCAATGAAGTTTTATTTTTTTCAAGTTGGTAGGTGAGAATTATGCTCATGCATGCCATTTTCGGGATGATCAAGAGATGTTCTTGCTAAAGTTTTGTTAAAAACTTGATTTTGATTTGAAGGTTTTGATTTTTATGATGATTCTAATGTTATAGTTGATATATGTTAGTGTTAGGGTTATGGGATGATCATATCTATGATTAGTTTTGGTTTAAAATGTGATTTTATACAAGTTTTTGAAGGGTATTTTATAGCAGTAGGTATACTGTAATTTTGAGAATTTTATGTTGTGATAATGGTTTAACTAATAGCCTAGGGTTGTAGAGCATTCGATTAGCTTTGATTTAATATAAAGTAGAGCTTCTAGCTCCAAACGAGCGCGAAGTTATGATGTTTTGATTATTCGTGTACTAGGAGACGAGTATCGGCACGACATATAGTTGTTGTCGATATTTGGATCGAATCTCGGGGACTATAAATTGAAGTTTTGAAATGAGTTACATACTGATAATGAAGTGTAAACCCTAGAGGGTGAGTTCATTTTAAAACCCAAGTGTCGGTTTTGCAAACGGAGTCGTTTAAAGAAGTTAACACGGTTGTATGAATTATTAACGTAAATCTGTCCGGATTTTGTAGTTTGAAGATGAGTCGGGTATAGGACTTTAAAAGTAATTTCATTTGATAAAATTGTTGGAGGACTTTCTATATATAGTAAGTTAGTTTCCCGAGTCGTTTCATAAACGTTTGACAAGTCTAAAAGGGGTAAATAAGCTAGTACACGTAGTATGTGCCGGCGGATTTTGTAGAAAGTGTAGAATGGTAAAATAAATATATAGAAGAGTGTAATAGAGTTATTTGTATCGTTTTCTCTCGAGTTTATCGTGATTTTATGAGTTTGAGTTTGATATTTTTATGTATGATTTATTTCTCGAGTCATTATTAATGAACGCGCCTTATTTGATAGGTAGCGGTTCTCTTGTTTGAAAGGCATCTTCTATCATCGACGATCATCTCGCTAGATCTCTTATACTAAGGTGAGTCTGTAGCCTCGCTTTTCATGCTAGCTACTAAATGTTTTATTACCCGCGAGGGGGACACATGCTATTTGAAAAGAAATGAGCACAAGTCATGAGTAATTGTTGGACCCGAATGTTACCTAAGTTGTTTACATTGTATTGAGTACCTTGTTGCTAAAGACCCTAAATTCATGAGCTGTTAACTATATTCTGACTTGATGTTGTGAGTCGGGAATAGCCGCTTATTCTAATGATAGTACTATTGGGTTGAACACCCTATCTGAGACCAGGGCATTACGCTGAGTAACCTCTGGGAAGGATAATTTACGGGAATAAGAATGTGGTATTCTAGCAACTGATACCCTAGAGAGGCAATGGTTTTATTATAGTCATGTCGGCATTTGGCGTGGGTGACTATTTGGTTAAGGGGTCGGTGTCATGAGCTTAAATGCAATGTTATTGCCTTGAATATAGATTGTGTGTACGACAATTCTATAAATGATTATGAATGATTTTCTTCTTGTGCTCAAATGTGATTTGATAAACCTATAGACTCGCTCAACATTATTGTTGACTCGTTTTAGCATGTGTTTCAGATAAGAGGAAGTGATGGAAGGCGGAGCTTTGCTGTGGAGGTTGTGGTTTGGCTTTTGGAAGAATGTTGGTCTAAAAACTATTTCTATCCTTTTACTGTTGAACAATTTGTTAAATGTTTGTGTACTGTACTAAACTTGTTGGTTGTTAGTCGAGATCCATGGGGACTAAACGCTTTACTCTGGTGTTGTTTTAGTACAATATGGGATGAAATTATGTTTTAGACCTATTATGAAAATATTGTTTATATTTTTATGTGTAAACGTCTCTCTTTTGAGTCGTTCAATATACCTTGTGTGATGATGCTTGTGTCTAGCACCCAATTGTGTATTTCCGCTGCGTAATGTAAATTGGGGGTGTTAGAATAACCCTCATGGCGAAGTCTATGCTTATAGTGATGATAATGGGAGGGCTCTTTTTAAACCCAATATTAACCCTAATCATTTGTCTTACAAGTCTAACAACTACTTATGTGATACCCAGAAACCGAGGTCACTTATTTTACCCTAAATTATGAATATTTTTGAAATTTTTAAGAAATTTCGTTTATTATATATTTGATTGTTTAAGTTGAAACCGATGTTTAAGGTCGTAATCTTAAAGATTTACGATTTAAGAAAGACGATGACGACTACGATCTTGACGGATGCCCAATTTTTATGTCTTATTGTCGCTTTATCGATATTATAATTTCTCGAGAATTTTATTTTTGGTTCGTGTTAAGTCGAGCCGGGTGCATTTTATTTCATTCCGGATGCGTTTAAATTGCCTTAAAAGTATTTTGGAGTGTTCGGGACAACCCCCGACTCCCGCAAATTCTCAAAGCCGACTAGTAAGTCGTTTCCCGCTATTTAGTAGAGTCGTTTAAAAGTAAGGCCAAAAAATTAGCCAAATTGCACCAAAGGCCCCTCAAATTTTATAAAAAGGGAGGTAGGGAAAAACACACAACATAATTCAAAAAAAATCTATCACTCTCCTTTCTCTCTCTTTTGGCTGTCGGCCTCCACAAACACCACCACCAAAAAAAAATTCTTGTTTTGATCTAATCCAAGTTAAGACCACACCTTTATTTTCATTTGTAAGTGTTTTTACATAATCAAATCTAACATGCAATAACAAGATTTTTCAAGAATTAAAAGATTTTTCAAAAGTGTGTTTTAATGTAATTAGATGATATGCATGTTTGATTAATGATTGGGTAATGTTAAATCATTAATAAAAGTAACCAAAAACAAAATGGTTTGGGTGTTTTGATCACCAACACCCCACGGCCAAATGGGGGTGTTTGGTTGATCATGGTGTTTCATGTGCTTTATTGTGGGATTTTGTTTAGAATCTTGTTTTTGGTGTTTTTAAATGGGTTAAACTAATTGCATGTATGATTTAGAATTTGGGTTTTCATGGGGATTTGATGTTATTAGTGTTAGGTACTGATTAAGGTGATTAGGTATGATCACAAGTGGTTAGGTTAGGGCTAGGTGATGTTAGATTGGATTGCAATCGAGTGTTAAGGTGTTTATGAAGTAGTAAAATTTTGGCAGATTGTTTGAGGCCATTTTAAAAAATCTTAAGTCTAAATACAGGTCATAAACATAGGATGTAGTTGTAGAGCTTTGTCTTAGCTTCGATTTGGTATAAGAAAGAGCTTACGACTCCAAACGAGTCAAAAGTTATGATATTTTGAAAGTTCGTGTACCGGGAGATGAGAAATCACCGAAATTGTGTTTGGTTTTAGGTCAAATCCTGGGGACCATAGATAGAGTTTGGTAAATGATTGAAAGTTGATTTTTGGTTTCAAACCTGCATTTGTGAGTCTATTTTGGACTTAGGAGTCAAAGTAGCTAATGGTGTCTTTTAAATGGGTCAAACAAGTCCAACATGGTAAAAGTGCAAAATCAGTCCTAAAAGTGTATGTTTAGAAATGTAATGAGTAATGGGTCATAAAAGTGAAAACTTTTTATGGGATTTAAAATGAGTTTTCTACAGGTCATAAGGTATTTTTACAAATTTTCTTTAATTTTATATAAGTGGTTAAGTCATAGAAAACAGCCCATACTTTTGGTAAGTATCGGCGAAATCGTAAAATGGGAAGCAACTTTAATAACGTAGATAAATAGTATAAGTCTAGTAACAACTACTTGTTTGGTTTTGGCGTGAGTTAGTAATTATGAAAATTGACTAATATGTATGTATTATACATTACTTAAAGTTATATAAATGAGTTGACTCATTACGCGTTGTTTGTTAGGTGTTGAATTTCCCGGGCATCCTCATCGTCAGTGATCGTCATCCGTTACGTCGACTACTTCTATATAAGGTGTGAATTTATAGCCTCGCTCTATATTGTTTTTAAATGGTTTTACCCGCGAGGGGGAATGCATGCTATTTTAAATGAAACGAACATGAGTCATGATTGATTGTTGGACCCGAAAGTTGCCTAAATTGTGTTGAGTACCTAGTTGCATAAGACCCTATATTCATGAACTATTAACTATTGTTTAATCCTTGTGTGGATTGAAAATAGCCGCTTATACAATTGATAGTACTATGGGGTTGACGACCCTATCCGAGACGAGGGCTAGTACGTTGAGTACCCCCTACGGACGGATAACTTGTGATAAGAAATAAGGTATAATTACAACTAATGCCTTTAGAAGGGGCACTGGTTTCATCTTAATCATGCCGGTACATATACGCGGGTGATTGAGTTAACGGATTAGTGTCATGAGCTTAAACACAATTGTAATAACCTTGAGTAATAGATTGTTTGATCGACAAGTCTATGAATGATCGTGATTGATTTTATATACTTATGTTCAAAATATGATTGTAAAACCTATGAATTCCACTCAACATTATTTGTTGACCCCTTTAAGCATGTGTTTTAAGTAATCGATAAGATGGTAGCAAGGAGCATGCTAGGATGTATGTTGTTGTGGCTTAGCGGTCTACTTTGTCTTTCCTTCCTTGTTATAACTTAAAACTTTTTATGTCATGCTGAACTTGTAATGTACTTTTGGGTTGAGATTCAGTGGGGACCAAAACGCGACTCTGTGTTGTAATATCTTTGGGGTTTGGGAAGTGGTAGACAATGTAGTCTTAACAATGTTTAATTAATGTTTTGATTCCTACGTCTCTTTGAGTCGTTCGAAATAGCTTGTGTGTGATGATAACTGCCTAGCACCCAAATGTTGTAGTTCCGCTGCGCATAGCATTTGTGGGGGTGTTAGAGATTGGTAATCAGAGCCATGAGTTATAGAAAATTAGGTCGTTTTGAAAAATCCTAAACTATAACTTTTGGTGTCGTAAGAAATTGTCCAAGCACACAACTATCCTGCATGGCTCCGGTAAGGTTTACTTTTAGTATTGATAGAATAGATGTATCCCTTTTAAACTGAAGTGAATGTATGAGTATTTATTACTTAAATATTGAACTACTATATGTAAACGTTGAAATTGTACGTGGAGTACTCGATGCCGTAATTCTTGTATTGCATATGCATGAGCATCGTATTATCGTATTTTGGGCATGTGTACCACCTTTGCATTGCATTTGCATGCCTAGAATTATAAATATTGAATAATGACCTTACGTACCCTCCAAAATTTTCTATTATTGCAGAGATGGCCGAGGTACCGCCTAACGGGAATGAAAGCCGAATCGTGGAGGAAACCGAGAGACAAGAGACAAGGGAAAACGTTGGAGCAGCTGTTGAAGGACAAGCCAAGGCGGATAATGTGCAAGCTCAGATTCCCGGTCGAAGAAGTAGTTTTGTCCCCAAGCCTACCCGTATTTCTCATCTGATTGGTATGCCAAGTATCCCTAGAAGTTCCGACGCCGCGGCTAGTGCTAATTCTCTTCATCAGGACATCGCAAGAATTACTTGCCCTGGGCCAAGACCATATGGTGACGTTCTGTTTTTCTTGAGAATAATTGAGAGGTCGATGTACGAACGTTATGTGGTGGAGACTAGAGTGATCAAAAGGTTTGACGAGAATGAAAGAGCACATCAGAAGTTATTGGCAAGGACTGCAAGGGTTGAGTTCGATGGAGCATTGAATAAGAGTGATATTAACAGTTTGAGATCCATGATAGCAAATTTGAGTGCAAGTCTTGAGCGGGTTAAGGAAGACCAGGCTAGGTTGGTTAGGATGCAGAGTTGGGAACACCGTGTAAGATCATCCCTACCGCAAGACTGGAGATTTGAGGATGACTCTGAGCTGGAGGCTAATGATTTCATGGTTCAACCGCCCGCCAGGGGTGAGTGTGTCACTTTAGGGAATCAGGTAGCATCGGATTTTGGGTCTACTTCTGGAACGAAGAGGGTGACTGAATGTGAGCCGAGTGATAAAGGGAAGAGAAAGATGGACGAGGAAGAAGACAGTGACGAAGAGCCCGAAGAGGATGAAGAAGAACCACCGTCCAAGAAGTCATGTGGATCACCACGTGGCTAGTTACTTGTATTTCATTTTTATATTTTGATCGTTGTAATCGAACTATTTTAGACTCATGTATGATGGTATTGTGATGAAAACTTGATAAGTTTAAGTTTGTTGGTGTATGGTTGTAGTGGCATTACTTGTCACAGATTTTGGTTGATCTATCAATGCAATCCATGTTTACCTTTCATAATCTATGATAAGTCTTGAATTTGCTCTTTTGTGGATTGATGAGTAATAGTAACCTTGTTGATGTGTTGTTGTACTTATATTATGTCTTGAAAGAGAAATCCTTCTTAATCTTGATGAGTATACTTACCTTGTTTTCTATTTCCCTGTCATTGCAGAGAGGTGTAATTGAGACTTCACCATGCCTCCAAAGTTGACAGCTACCCGTGTGAACACTATGATTCAAGAGGCAATCGCCAATGCTCTTGAGGCAGATCGTGCAAACCGAAACCAAGGTCAAGGTGGAAATGTGGAAAGACAACAAGCCCATAGGGAGTGTTCTTACGTCGGTTTTGTAAAATGTGGTCCCACACAGTTTCGTGGTACCGGTGGAGCTTTGGAACTTCGTAGATGGTTGGAAAAGATTGAAAGCACTTTCGAAATCAGTGGGTGCTCTGAGGCAACTATTAAATTTGCAGCTGCTACTTTCCTCGATGATGCTTTAAGCTGGTGGAACAACCAGGTGGCTTGTCGGATTAGTGGTAGCAAATGGAAGAACTTGGGCTGCAACCAAGGCACTTTTGACTAAGAAGTTTTGTCCCGATGAAGAGCTGGGTCAGTTAGAGGACGAGTTGAGGCACTTGTCTTTGAAGAATAATGACATCACTGCTTATACAAGAAGGTTTAATGAGTTAAGCCTATTGTGTCCTGATGCTTTCGCAGACGATCGCAAGAAGATGAAACAATACATCAAGGGTCTGTCGAGCAACATTAAGGGTGAGACTACTTAGTCAAAGCCCGGATCATTTGATGAAGCCGTTCAAATGGCTCATGCACTGATGGATGTTAAGTTGCAAGACAAGAAAGACTACATTGTTGAGGGAAACAAAAGGAAATGGGAAGCTGCCCAGGTGAATCAATCACAAGGACAAAATCGTGGGGGTAATCGCAACAACAATCAAGGACAGAATCGTAACCAGCAGTTCAACCAAAGAAGGAATGATGGGATGAGAGCTGCTACTACCCCTAGAGGAGTTAAGGTCAATCCTCACTGTGGTCGTTGTAACTTGTACCATATTGGGAATTGTCCTCCTGCATGTAGCAAGTGTGGGAAGGCGGGCCATAAAGTTGCAGATTGTCGATCTAGAGGTGTGGCTACAGGGGAAATGCCACTAGAGTAATGGTTTGTTTTGGGTGTTGAGAAAAGGGGAACAAGCAAGGGAACTGCCCGAAAGCTGGGAATAGGCAAAGAGGAAATAATGTTGCTGCTGTATACCGAGTAGGTACCGTTGACAAACCGCAAGGCCCGAATGTAGTGACCGATACGTTTCTACTTGACGCTCGTTATGCTAGTGTATTATTTGATTCTGGATCCGACAAAAGCTTTGTAGACGTAAAATTTAGTCGTCTTATCAATAACGAACCGGTGATGCTAACGACTAACTATAATGTGGAATTAGCCGATGGAAAGATTGTTAGTACGAATTCTATACTAAGAGGGTGTACCTTGAGGTTAGGGAATTATGCCTTTGATACCGTCTTAATGCCTATAGAGCTCGGATCTTTCGACGTGATTATTGGGATGGATTGGTTAATGACGCATAGTGCGGTGATTGTCTGTGGAGAAAGGTTGGTCCAAATCCCGTTGAGGAAGAGGGTTTTGACTGTAAAGGGTAATGAATGTACTTCTCGTCTGAGAGTAATATCCTGCTTGAAAATGATGAGGTATATGGAAGAAGGATGCGATGTATTTCTGGCGCATATTTCTAGTGATGGTGATGTAGAGACAAAGTTGGAAGAGGTGCCTGTGATTTGAGAGTATCCGAAAGTTTTTCCTGATGAGTTGTCGGGTTTACTGCCCTCTCGTGAAGTGTAATTTCGGATCGATTTGATGGCAGGAGCTGCACCAGTTGCTCGTGCACCTTATCGATTGGCACTGTCAGAACTGAATGAGTTATCTGATCAATTGAAAGAATTGATGGATAAGGGGTTTATTAAACCGAGTTCATCACCATAGGGAGCGCCTGTGTTGTTTGTAAAGAAGAAGGATGGGTCGTTTAGAATGTGTATCGACTATCAAGAGCTTAACAAATTGACGGTTAAGAATCGGTATCTATTGCCGAGGATTGACGATTTATTTGATCCTTGCAACTGATCTGATTCCTGTGTGTACTCGAAGATTGACTTGAGATCAGGGTATCATCAACTGCGAGTTAGAGAGGAGGATATTCCTATAACTGCTTTTCGTACACGATATGGACATTTCGAATTCTGAGTGATGCCTTTTGGGTTAACGAATGCGCCTGCAGTGTTCATGGATCTTATGAATCGAGTGTGCAAGCCGTATTTGGATAAGTTTGTCATTGTATTCATTGATGATATTCTTATTTACTCCAAGAGCAAGGAAGAACATGAGAAGCACTTGAGGACGATATTAGAGCTGTTGAAGAAAGAGAAGCTGTACGCGAAATTCTCTAAGTGTGAATTTTGGTTGGAATCTGTACAATTTCTTGGGCATGTGATTGACAGCGAAGGAGTTCGTGTAGATCCTGCCAAGGTAGAGGCAATTAAGGAATGGTCGGCACCGACAACGCCGGCTGAAGTTCGACAATTTCTTGGTTTAGCTGGTTATTATCGGATATTCATCGAAGGGTTTTCGTTGATTGCAAAGCCGTTGACCAAGCTTACTGAGAAGAATCGGGTGTTTGAATAGGGAAATGATGAAGAAATCGATTTCAAAACACTTAAGGACAAATTATGTTCTGCTCCGATTTTTTCATTGCCAGAAGGAATCGAAGACTTCATGGTTTATTGTGACGCGTCTCATAAGGGTTATGGAGCTGTTTTGATGCAACGTGAGAAGGTGATCGCTTACGCGTCGAGACAATTGAGGAAGCATGAGGAAAACTACACTACGCATGATTTGGAATTGGGAGCTGTAGTTTTTGCGCTAAAGTTGTGGAGATACTACTTGTACGGGACTAAGTGTGTTGTATTCACTGACCACAAGAGTTTGCAACACATATTGGACCAGAAGGATTTGAATATGAGACAAAGACGATGGGTGGAACTACTGAGTGACTATGACTGCGAGATTCGCTACCATCCTGGCAAGGCGAATGTTGTAGCAGATGCACTTAGTAGGAAGGATAGAGAGAAACCTTTGAGAGTCAGAGCATTAGTGATGACTGAGGGTGTTGATTTGACCAGAACAATATTGAAGGCTCAAGAGAAGGGATTGATGAAAGAGAATATTGGCGCTGAGAATCTGGGAAGGCTGCAGAAACCTCTTTTTGTGGTAAAGTCAGACGGGCTGAGATATTTTGAGAATCGAATTTGGTTACCGCTATGTCCATCCGAGGAAGGAATGCCTGGAGTACGAGATTTGGTTATGAATGAGTCTCATAAGTCGAAGTACTCGATACATCCTGGAGCGGATAAGATGTATCATGATCTGAAGAAAGTCTACTGGTGGCCGAATATGAAGGCAGAAATTGGTCGTTACGTCAGTAAGTGTTTGACTTGCGCGAAGGTTAAAGCTGAACATAAGAGACCGTCTGGGTTGTTGGTACAACCTGAGATCCCAGAGTGGAAATGGGAAAAGATCGCTATGGATTTCGTGACGGGTTTACCGAGAACTCCTAGTGGTTGTGATATGATTTGGGTAATAGTGGATAGATTGACGAAATCTGCTCACTTTTTACCTATGAAGAAGACGGATAGCATGGAGAAACTGGCCAGTGTGTACGTGAAGGAGATTGTTTGTCGACATGGTGTACCTTTATCGATCATTTTGGATCGCGATAGCAGGTTTACTTTGGAATTTTGGAAATCTCTTCAACGTGCGATGGGCACCAAATTGAGTTTGAGCACGACCTATCACCCTAATACTGATGGCCAAAGCAAACGAACTATTCAGACGTTGGAGGACATGCTCCGAGCATGCGTGATTGATTTTGGAGGAAGTTGGGAACGCCACTTGCCTTTAGTGGAGTTTTCGTATAATAACAGTTATCATGCGAGCATTAAGGCTGCACCATTTGAAGCGTTGTATGGAAGGAAGTGTAGATCTCTTGTGTGTTGGAGCGAAGTGGGAGAGAGTCAGTTAACTGGGCCCGAAATGGTTTTGGAGACGACAGAGAAGATAGTGCAAATTAAGAACCGTTTACTTGCTGCAAGAAGCCGACATAAGAGTTACGCCGATAATAGGAGGAAACCGTTGGAATTTGAGGTCGGAGACATGGTCATGCTTAAGGTGTCGCCATGGAAGGGTGTGATACGTTTTGGAAGAAAGGAAAGCTGAGTCCAAGGTATATTGGACCATTCAAGATCGTTAAACGAATTGGACCGGTAGCGTATAAGTTAGAATTGCCGAATGAGCTTAGTGCTATTCACAACACGTTTCACGTATCGAATTTGAAGAAAAGCTTGGCGGATAAGGAATTGGTGATTCCTTTGGACGAGATTCAGCTTAACGATAAAATGCATTTTATGGCGGAACCAGTGGAGATCATGGACCGAGAGGTTAAGAGATTGAAGCACAGTAGAATTCCCATTGTGAAGGTACGATGGAATTCTAGACGTGGACCGGAATATACGTGGGAACGTGAGGACTTCTTCAAGGAGAGATATCCTCATCTGTTCCAGCGGCACGAAATGTGAGTATAAGAAGAGGCGAGCGCCGGGACGTCGCTCTCTTTAAGGAGGGGTGGATGTGATACCCAGAAACCGAGGTCACTTATTTTACCCTAAATTACGAATATTTTTGAAATTTTTAAGAAATTTCGTTTATTATATATTTGATTGTTTAAGTTGAAACCAATGTTTAAGGTCGTAATCTTAACGATTGGCGATTTAAGAAAGACGATGACGACTACGATCCCGACGGATGCCCAACTTTTATGTCTTATTGTCGCTTTATCGATATTATAATTTCTCGAGAATTTTATTTTTGGTTCGTGTTAAGTCGAGCCTGGTGCATTTTATTTCATTCCGGGTGCGTTTAAATTGCCTTAAGAGTATTTTGGAGTGTTCGGGACGACCCCCGACTCCCGCAAATTCTCAAAGCCGACGAGTAAGTCGTTTCCCGCTATTTAGTAGAGTCGTTTAAAAATAAGGCCAAAATATTAGCCAAATTGCACCAAAGGCCCCTCAAATTTTACAAAAAGGGAGGAAGGGAAAAACACACAACATAATTCAAAAAAAAATCTATCACTCTCCTATCTCTCTCTCTCTTTTGGCTGTCGGCCTCCACAAACACCACCACCAAATTTTTTTTTCTTGTTTTGATCTAATCCAAGTTAAGACCACACCTTTATTTTCATTTGTAAGTGTTTTTACATAATCAAATCCAACATGCAATAACAAGATTTTTCAAGAATTAAAAGATTTTTCAAAAGTGTGTTTTGATGTAATTAGATGATATGCATGTTTGATTAATGATTGGGTAATGTTAAATCATTAATAAAAGTAACCAAAAACAAAATGGTTTGGGTGTTTTGATCACCAACACCCCACGGCCAAATAGGGGTGTTTGGTTGATCATGGTGTTTGATGTGTTTTGTTGTGGGATTTTGTTTAGAATCTTGTTTCTGGTGTTTTTAAATGGGTTAAACTAATTGCATGTATGATTTAGGATTTGGGTTTTCATGGGGATTTGATGTTCTTAGTGTTAGGGACTGATTAAGGTGATTGGGTATGATCACAAGTGGTTAGGTTAGGTCTAGGTGATGTTAGATTGGATTGGAATCGAGTGTTAAGGTGTTTATGAAGTAGTAAAATTTAGGCAGATTGTTTGAGGCCATTTTTGAAAACCTTAAGTCTAAATACAGGTCATAAACATAGGATGTAGTTGTAGAGCTTTGTCTTAGCTTCGATTTGGTATAAGAAAGAGCTTACGACTCCAAACGAGTCAAAAGTTATGATATTTTGAAAGTTCGTGTACCGGGAGATGAGAAATCAACATAATCCGAAATTGTGTTTGGTTTTAGGTCAAATCCCGGGGACCATAGATAGAGTTTGGTAAATGATTGAAAGTTGATTTTTGGTTTCAAACCTGCATTTGTGAGTCTATTTTGGACTTACGAGTCAAAGTAGCTAATGGTGTCTTTTAAATGGGCCAAACAAGTCCAACATGGTAAAAATGCAAAATCAGTCCTAAAAGTGTATGTTTAGAAATGTAATGAGTAATGGGCCATAAAATTGAAAACTTTTTATGGGATTTAAAATGAGTTTTCTACAGGTCATAAGGTATTTTTACAATTTTTTTTGAATTTTATATAAGTGCTTAAGTCATAGAAAAAACAGCCCATAATTTTGGTAAGTATCGGCGAAATCGTAAAATGGGAAGCAACTTTAATAACGTAGATAAATAGTATAAGTCTAGTAACAACTACTTGTTTGGTTTTGGCGTGAGTTAGTAATTATGAAAATTGACTAATATGTATGTATTATACAGTACTGAAAGTTATATAAATGAGTTGACTCATTACGCATTGTTTGTTAGGTGTTGAATTTCCCGGGCATCCTCATCGTCAGTGATCGTCATCCGTTACGTCGACTACTTCTATATAAGGTGTGAATTTATAGCCTCGCTCTATATTGTTTTTAAATGGTTTTACCCGCGAGGGGGAATGCATGCTATTTTAGATGAAACGAACATGAGTCATGATTGATTGTTGGACCCGAAAGTTGCCTAAATTATGTTGAGTACCTAGTTGCATAAGACCCTATATTCATGAACTATTAAATATTGTTTAATCCTTTTGTGGATTGAAAATAGCCGCTTATACAATTGATAGTACTATGGGGTTGACGACCCTATCCGAGACGAGGGCTAGTACGTTGAGTACCCCCTGCGGACGGATAACTTGTGATAAGAAATAAGGTATAATTGCAACTAATCCCTTTAGAATGGGCACTGGTTTCATCTTAATCATGCCGGTAAATATACGCGGGTGATTGAGTTAACGGATTAGTGTCATGAGCTTAAACACAATTTTAATAACCTTGATTAATAGATTGTTTGATCGACAAGTCTATGAATGATCGTGATAGATTTTATATACTTATGTTCAAAATATGATTGTAAAACCTATGAATTCCACTCAACATTATTTGTTTACCCCTTTAAGCATGTGTTTCAGGTAATCGATAAGATGGTAGCAAGGAGCATGCTAGGATGGATGTTGTTGTGGCTTGGCGGTCTACTTTGTCTTTCCTCCCTTGTTATAACTTAAAACTTTTTATGTCATGTCATGTGAACTTGTAATGTACTTTTGGGTTGAGATTCAGTGGGGACCTAAACGCGACTCTGTGTTGTAATATCTTTGGGTTTTAGGAAGCGGTAGACAATGTAGTCTTAACAATGTTTAATTTATGTTTTAATTCCTACGTCTCTTTGAGTCGTTCGAAATAGCTTGTGTGTGATGATAACTGCCTAGCACCCAAATGTTGTAGTTCCGCTTCGCATAGCATTTGTGGGGGTGTTAGAACTTATCCCCACCTGGTTTTCCATCCCACCAACCCACCCAACCCCAAGTCAAAATACCCAAGGCCAGAATAGAAACCAAGGTCCAAATAGACAAAATTTTCAAGAGAATGCTAATATGAGGGGCCAAAATCAATACCAAGGAAATCAATTTCAAGGAAACAATTTTCAAGGGGAAAATCAAGGATTTCAAAACCAAGGTTTTTACAATCAAGGCTATAATCAAGGTTTTCCAAACCAAAATCAATTTCAAAACCAAGGTTTTAAAAATCAAGGGAATAACTAAGGGAATCTTTCAAATACTCAAATGGACTTACTTCTTCAAAGGTTTAATGAAGAAGATAGAAAAATGAAAACTGACTGGTCGTAGGTTCAAATCCTACTTGGGGAGAATTTAGAGTTCTCGCTTTTCTGACCTAGCGCCCCCTGTCCTTCTCCTTAGTTTCTAAACTAGCAGAATCGCAGGGGCGGCGGGAAAGAAAAGTGCAGTTTATAGAGTCGGAGAGCTAGTAGAGCTCATAGGTTTCTACCTGTGACTAACTTAGTGTGCTTTTGGTAGCAGCAGTCATACCAACAATCTATCTTTCGTAAATAAGCACTCGCATTACGGTGCGAGATCTGGCAAGCTAAGCTCAATCACAACCCACCGGCTCAAACAAAGGCTGGATCGGTTCACTGAACGCCAACAAAATATAGCAAGTCCTCTAGCAATTAGGTACACGAATACAAGAGGCAACTGATAAAAAATTCATGATACTTTTATAAAACCAAAGACCTCAAGGTGCTTTACCCTCGAATACCCAAACTAACCTAAGGGCCAATGTGAATGCTATCACAACTAAGAGTGGGAAAACCACTATGGGACCTTCCATCTCTCTGCCAATAAAGGAGAGATAAGGCCCGAAGGTAATAATGAGTTCTACTCCCCTTTCGGTGACTTCTCCCATAGCCACTCCTTGTTTTATGCCACCTTTAACTGACCTTGAGACTTCTAAGATCGCACCTGAGGTTGCCATTGAGCAGAGTCCTCCAAAGTCTTTTCCTCAACCTTCTACCCAAAAACCCAATATCCCTTACCCTTCAAGGTCGAGGAAGGACTAAAAAATAAAGATGATATTCAAGTGTCAAACTTTTTGAGAATGTTTAAACAAATAAGTCTTAACATATCTTTTGCTGAGGCTCTTGCTCACATGCCCAAATTTGCTAAAATGTTTAAAGACCTCTTGTCTAATAAAGAGAAATTAATTGATGTGGCCAATACATCTTTAAATGAAAATTGTTCTGCGGTCTTGTTAAAGAAGTTGCTTATTAAGCTTGGTGATCCAGGTAGATTTTTGATTCCATGCAATACAAAACCAGTATTAATCTTCTTCTGTCTGTCTTGGTTAGTACTGTTCATATACTAGCAGTATTAAGAATATCACTACCAGCATTAAACAACGTTAATACTGGTAGTGCAATACAAAACCAGCACTAATTTTATTCCCAACATCTTTATTCAAGGTTATTATTACAAACATTAAAAAATGAATTGATTAATTAATTACATATAAAACTGTCAGTTTGTGAAAAGCAATAAAAAAGGCAATAATAATGTTTTTTAAAGTCATGTATTTTATATCGGTGGACAAGACAACAAGAGTAATATGTTTTAAATGAAAGGAGATGCTTTGAGGAAATTATGAATGATAAATTGAATACCAAGATTTCTTTAAAATTAACTAAAAATGCTTTAGTAAACCTTTATACGTTTGTTGGAACTAGTGGTAGCATTAAACAGTACACAGTTAGTGGTAAGCATTTAGTGATAACAGTTAGCAGTTAATAGTTTAATTTGTAAAAGTGTTGGATAAAGTATTTTCAACTCTAACTTTAATGTATAAATGACGTAATGTTAAACGCCTATTCAAAGAGTATCGAAAAACAAACGTTTTTATAATTTTATAAATGATAACTGTTTTTCTCAAACGAGCTGGATAAGAATGATGCTAAATATCAAATACTAAATACTTATTGCTCTAAAATACTCTCAAAAGCTTTATGTCAAACCACCCAAAAAGTACGGCTAATAAATTGTACATAATTAAAAGAAGTTCTTAAGGTACCGTTTGATTCAAGATTTTAAAATTCTGGAAATCTAAATTCTAGTAAATTAAAATTCCTAAGAATTAAAAATTTCAGAATTTAAAATACCTACGCGTGTTTAATTGACAGTAATTCATAATATTTTGAAATCTTAATTTTGGGTTGAACAAATAAACGAATAAATACTTTTTATATAAACTTTTTATTTAAAAGAGTAAAAATCAAATTTCGCTTTTGATATAAATTTTATAAAAAAGTTATATAAAATCTATAAAAAGTTTATATAATTTATATAAAAAACTTCAAATTTTATAAAAAGTTTATATAAACTTTTAGAAACTTTTATATAAATTTTATAAAAAAATTCTATAAAATTTTATAAATTTTTTTATAAATTATTTTTAATGTACATTTTATTTTTCTTGTTTTATGACTAAAAACCAAATAATTTTATTAATAAAATTTCTCAAAATTTTTAAATTTCCTACTTAAATGAGTAAAAACCAAACTTCTCACCTTTTATATACATTTCATAAAAAACTTTTAATTTAAATTATATATATTTTCCATATAAATTTTATTTTTTGCTATTCAAAAGAGTAAAAACCAAAAAAATAGTTTTTATATAACATTTTAAACTTTATAATTTTTTATATATGCATAAAAACCCGAATAAAAACGATTAAATTTTTTTAAAGATAATTTTCAAGTAAATCAAAATTCCTCACTCTTTAGAGTAATTTTAATATATTTCATTTTGGTAATTTCGAAAATTTTAAATTCTTTCGTTTGTCATACAAAACACAATATTTAAGAGAAATTAAAATGTAAATATTTTGAATATCCTAATATCCTCGAATATCCTCCCAATATTCCTTAACCAAACGGCACATAATAAAATTCTTTGTTTTTTACCACATACCAAGGAACCAATCTCAATTTTTCATCTGCCTTTGATCCAATGGTTGTGATTAACTTAAGATTTAAAAAATAACATGAAAGAGTTATTTTTTTCAAAATATTCAAAAGTTGTAAATAAAAAGGCATATAGGCTAAAGTTGTAAGTAAGATGAAAACCGGTTATCACTAGTGATAAAAACAATATAATATTACTAGTGATAGATAAATGAAATTTCACACGCGATATTAAATAATAATTATGTTTATAAAATATTACTAGTGATATTTCGTTGCTCTATCATTAATGAAATATAATTAGTAATAACCAATTTTTGTCATATTTACATCTTAAGTTTCTCTGTCGTTTTTACAACTTTTAAATATTTTCATAAAAATAAATCTTTTTATTTTTTTTAATCTTAGATGATAAATAGAAATAACTAGTTTTTTGTTATGTAATACTCGGTAAAACAAAATGCAAAACAACTTCTATCTTTTTAAAGAAACATCAATGGAAAAATTGCTATTTTCTCAAAGACATACGTACATATTATCAATAGTAGATCAATCCTAAAAACACAACCCATAAAAAGATAGTTTTTATGTACTGTCTTCATCTCATAATAAGTGTTTACTTTAATTTTTTCGGTCTATTTTATTTAATTTTGATTATAAATATTTTTATTTGTGTTATATAATATTTGATGAAAATATATGCATGAATTAAAAATAAAATAAAACTAATTATTCAATAATTATAATTTACACATTAGGAGAAGGCAAGCGAGCAACAAGCTGCGCCGCTAGCCCTTTTTGTATAGCAAAAAAAGTCTATTAAATGTTTGTGGATTTTGGAGTCAAAATATTACTATTCATAACACGTTGTATTCAAGTAAGTAGCTTCACTGCCTCAGGTGCAAGGAAACCAAATGTATTAAACGTTTTTTTATTAATATATTTTCTATCTGATATTATATAACACAAATAAAAATATTTATGATTAAATTTGAATAAAAGAAACCGAAAAAATTAAAATAAACACTTATTATTAGACGGAAAAATATTAATAAACTCACTAGTCATTTTTTCAACAATGAAAATATAAAATACAACAAAGGAACATATATTATCCAAAACATAAAAGAAAGGACATGACAGTCATTTCGAAGAAGATGATATCATTAAACAACTTAAAAAACAGCTTCCTTGTTTTCTGGGCAAATAAACAGTATCAAGGTTCCATTCATTAATCATTATTCCACACAACACAAACCAATAACAATATTATTACATCATTTCACTTTCCAGACCCACCAAGCAAAAAAAAAACAGTTCTTTTTTCTTCAAACTGAGCCTTTGTGTGTGTTTTTCTTTTCATATTTTATAAACTTTTTTAATAGTTGTTCATCTGTTTATCTAGAGCCGTGCAGAATCTTCTTTGGGTAACGTGTTTCTTTTAAATTTATAAAGATTTTTATTAACTTTGTGAAATTTCGATGTTGGTACCTTTTTTCTTTGATCATTTCAAGTGTTTTAATTATATTGGTCGTTTCAGTTTTGTTTGATTATGATAAGTATATAGTTTCTGACTAATTTGATCATGTTTGTGTTAGTTTAGCTATGTTTTTGTGTGATGAATGGTGATTTTTGTTATGTTTTGCATACATAAATGAAGTTAAATCCCTGTCTGTTTACGACTTTACGGGTTTAAGTTGAGACAAGCTAAGCTTTCGAGTTTAGCTATCACAATCACTTAACCTTTGGTTGTTTTCGGATTCGCAAAGTTGACTGTGAAATTGTGATTATGAGATTGTTGGAATATGTATCCTTTGTCATACAATCATACATGCCTTATATGCTTATTTGTCTTTAGATATTATGGTCAAACACAATCTGTTGTATCTGTTTTGGGCTGGGGTCTGTTGAGTAGTGTTCTTTGTCGACGCCATTGCATAGCAGAATCAACTTATAGGAGAAACATACATATAAAATGTAGATATAAATTAATGGCGTAGTTAGAAAAAATCTGCTTATATGTCTCATCTTACAAGCAGATTGGAAGTTTTAGACATGATTAAGTTTTTACGTTGCCTATTTTCATGGAAATGATGCTAGATTTATTTTCAGATCGGCCCGCGAATATAAACGGCTGTTATGCAATATGTGGTTTGTTTTTTAACCGTTACGTGTGCAATGTCAATATTCGAAGTTTGGTTTCTTTATGTTCATATTATTATTATCAAAAAAGTGGAATTTTCATATATCTGTGGTTATTTAACTTGTATGGACTTGTAACATCTTGATCTCTGGAGGTATAGACATTTTAACTTTGTTGTATATTGTTTTTTTGTTACAGTGCAAAGTGTTTACCCTGAAATATCTGCCTAAACTATAGAGTGCTTCACTTCTTTTATGTAAAATGAACGGAAACCAGGCTGCTACACTTAGAGATCAGAGGGAGAAACAGGCTGCATTTCTTGAGGTAAATCACTATTTCGATATTGTATTAATAGACATTTTAGTAAGCATAATTTTCGTATTTAATACTACATTTATCTTATCTTCTTTCTTTGGCTTACTTCTCCGCAGATTGTCAATACTGAGAAACTATTGTGGGTAACAATTCAACATAAAGGTATATCACATCCAGAGGTTCAAGATCTGTACCATAAAGCGCGTTCCGGTTATGAGAAAATCATCCTTAGTGATTATCAGATAGTTGATATTCAAGAAGTTGAGTATTCATTGTGGAAGCTTCATTATAAGCATATAGACGAGTATAGAAAGAAAATTAAAAAAGTGTCCACAAGTTCGGAAAGCACAAACAACCTTAACAGTCATGTGGAAGGATTTAGGTTGTTTCTATCAGAAGTTGCTGATTTTTACAAGGATCTAATCACAAAATTCAGAAGAAGTTGTGGCCTCTTGGAGCATACAGTCAGTACTAAAAAGAGTGGAAGTTCCGTTTCTGTTGACTCCGCAAATTCGCAAATATGTCATTATGTATGCCATCGATTTTTAGTTTGCTTAGGTGATGTTTCAAGATATATGGAACTATGTAAAAAACCTGATGCTCAAAAATGGGGAGGTGCAGCGACATTTTACTTAGAAGCGGCATCAGTTTGGCCTCATAGTGGAAATCCCCAAAATCAGGTACATGTGTTTCACTCATTGTACTTTGTAGAGGTAGCAAGTGGGTGCGTTGGTAACAGGTCAAAAATGGGTTTGGTTAAACGGGCAGTATTAGTATGGGTCAAAAGCGCTCGGATTGTTTGACCCTTACACTACTTATTTGTACATCTTTAAAGTATTGATAAATTTTAATGTGCTCGTTATGATTAATAAAGAAATATTATTACAGTTATGATCTAAATCTTAAAAAGAAGTTCATTAGGATGATGTATGCATTTAAGTCCACGCGATGGTAGCAAATGGTTGGGGCCATATAGGGTTAAACGGAGGTCATGCTTCAAAACTTTTTTCCCTGTCCCTTAGATCATGTTACTATAAGATATACTTCTCTAATATAGGCTGTTGGAACGGTCGTGGGGGCTGCCAGCAGGTCAGTTTCCTTATTTTATGCATTTAAATTACTCTTTTAAATACTTTTAAGTTAGTTTTATCCGTTCCCCATTTAGCTGAAAGTTAAAATCAACCATTAGACCCTTTTAAAATAGCACACAACCCAACCAACCCATTCATAACTAACGAACTTGCCACATCTACGGAAAAAGGTGACTGGTGTGGGGTTTCCCTCGTACAAAAAAGGATATAAAATTAGCCACAACTGGTGTTTGTGTTTGAAATCCATAGCTGTTAATGGTTTTTGACAATTATTCCAATTTACTAGTTAGCTAAAAATCTCGTGTTATAACAGCATTATATGAGCAATAAAAATGTAATTTTCTGAGCTATTTTGCAGTTGGCACTATTGGCGACATATATTGGTGATGAATTTCTTGCGTTATACCATTGTATAAGAAGTTTGGCTGTCAAAGAGCCCTTTCCAGATGCCCTAGACAATATTATGTTACTCTTTGAGAAGGTAACGAGGTTATATTCAGTATTTATTTACTTTAATGTGCACACAATATAGATTTGTATTTTGGTGTTGCGGTTACTTTTTAGAGTTATACAAGGTCGTTATGCTCTACAATTGGTCTAAGCGGTCCCTTGCTTGCTGTATTTATTTTCACAGAACAAATCATCCCAACTGCAATCACTTTCAACCGACGCACACATTGATTTCTCAAAGCCACTGAAAAGGCTTTCCTCACAGATTAAGTCACACTCAAGCATGGATTCCACAAATATCAACAAATTGGGTGCCAATGAACATGTACGTCCTGTGAAAACCGATGTATGGCCTCTTTTCGTGAGAATGATAAGTTTCTTTCTGGTTAAGCCAAGGTAAAAGCCCTTCTTGCATACCTTTCTTTATATATGGCCTCTTTTCATGAGAATGATAAGGCTCTTAAACAATTGAAAACGCCTTACTTGCTATGCAGTTTCGAAGACTTACCTCACACTTTTGCATCAACAATGAAAGAGTTAGAAACTCTGCTGGCACTTAACGATGTAGAACTAAATTCCTCATTGGAACCATATGAGCCATTTGATTCATCAAGAAAAGGCCCTTATAGAGCCATCCAAGCTGTCACAATTCTCATATTTGTAATTCACAATCTGATCAAAACCTCCAAGCTAGAAGAGCTGAAAGGGCAAAGAGATGAACAACATTCTGCGTGTAGCATATGGGCATGGACCTGCACATTTACCTTCTTGGGCCATCTTATTCAAAGGTGTCTCAATTTCAGTAGCAACAATCAAGAAAATTCCTGTTCGTTGTTGCCTGCGGTGCTCGTGTTCATGGAGTGGTATGTTAGTGTTCTCGATTATGCAGAAACGTACGGGAAAGATGAGAAGGTGAATAATGCTAAGTATTATTTCTATGGTGCTTTAGTTGATCTTTTAAGTGGATTCAGTGTTAAGGAACATGAGATAGCCAACTCTGCGAGTCAAACTGCTTTGTGGGAAGACCATGAGCTAAGGGGGTTTGAACCCGTGTTCCAGTCTAACGACTTGTTAGGTTTCTCTAATCATTCTGAGAACAAGAGAAATTTTGAAGCTGGAAATTATGTGCGTATCAACCGGATTTTTCATGCATCAGTCAAAATAGCTGATAGGTTCAAGGGTCTTTCTGAAAGTCCAATCTTTTATGATCAATCCGCAAGAAAGTTTATAAAGAAACCCAATTTACAGGTTGCGCAGAAACCGAGTGCCATTGAGGAGGAGGAGGAGGAGGATGAGGTGATTCTCTTCAAGCCACTCACTAGATACAACTCAGAGCCTATTGACCAAACCGAAACTTCTGAAGAAGGTGTGCGTCGCTCTTCTTCACTAGTTTCTACAGAAAACGGGTCCCATGGACCTCCTTCACTTAGTGGTTGGGTCCTTAACAAAGAAAGTTTAAATCTTGAAAGAGAAAAAGGATCAAGAAATCCAAACAAGCGAGAACTGTCTCCTATTCTAGAAATCCCAACATCATCTTTAGCCAATATGTCCATAGCCGAAACTATAAATGCTCAGCCATACATTGCTCCTATTCCTTCAGCCCCTTTTTTACCCGAAGATCCTGTTTGGCTCAGGGGAAATTTGTCAAAAGAAGAACATAGTATACTTGGTGCACCACCAGTCAGCAGATTACCAAATTTCTCTTTACCACAAGAACCATTAGATCTTGCCTATGGAGTTCCTGGTTTTGTTGATGCATTACGTCCTCCTGTGTTTGGATTGAGTTCTTCTGAATGGCTTTATCGTTACAATAACAACCTCAGTCTCGAGCTCCCCAGTTCTAATCAGAACAGGCCAGTTTTGGGAAACAACCTTGCAGGAAATCTTGGAAACTATCAAGGATACGATGGCGGTCCGAGGTATGATCTTATCGATAAGTGGGGAAACCCTTTACTTACTAACCGAATGGTGTATTTTGAGAACCCATATCAGAGGGAGAAGCCTTCGTTTGGGTACCAAAGACCAAACATTGGCGCTGCTGGTAGTGGTGAGCTTAGGGCAGAACAGCCACAACTTTTGCAGCATTTGAAGGAGCGGGAATGGCAGTTGCAAAGTGAAGCTCCATTTAGAGGTCATCCGTACATGGGGAATTGAATTTCATTTACTGTAGATGATTAAGTTTATGCATAGTAATAATATATATAAACTTATATACATGATATTCGTAAGACTTGGTATATCTTATCTTCTTTGTTTAAGGTCTGCATAGAAGAATTTTGTACATAACAGTTTGTAGTAAATATAGAGTGATTTTGGAAATAACAGTCAAATATGAAAATATATACAGTTAAAGTTGCAAATTTCTGAATTATATCAAGTCACGTGCTCCTAATTACCTTTTCGTTGTGTGATTTTTGGGTGTTACAAGTTTTGGTCGCGGTTTGATTTTAGTAAAAAAAAACCTGCAATAAATCGACCATGCTCACCCCTAACTTTTTTGGTGGTGAAAAATAAGAGAGATTGATAAAAGGTAAATGAAAAGAAAATCATGATGTAAAAGGTATGACGATGTGACGATACATTTCGAAAGAACGTTAATGTATGTCGCTTTTATGCACACAATACGGACATGTTCGTAAATGAAATTTTGATATTTGGTCGATATAAGTATATAACTAATTCAATCAAAAATTATAACTATAACAAAAAGTTAAAAAACTGTACCATTACAATTATGTTCACAAAATAGTCATTTGAGATGTGAAAATATATAAGGGTGCATGTGGTTTGTAAGTGGGTTTGCATTTAAATTTAGGTTTGAAAAAGGTTTAAAAAAATAATTTGATTTCTTTATTTTATTAATAAAAAATACATTATTTTAGGGGTAATTCTATATTTACCTAAAATAAAACACAAAATTTCATATTTATTCGAACATGTATTAAAATCATTGTACATTATATATTGTTCACTTGTAAATTAGATAAATATGATATTTTGAGTTTCATATTGGGTAAATATGAAATTATCTATTTTATCTAATAAAATGCTACAAATTACAAGTCCTTTAAGCATACCGCATTAAAAACAATTCCTTAAATAAACCACATGTACAAGCATTATAAAGCATCAAAATGGCATAACATTAAAAATAATTCCATAAATAAACCATTTTTAGACAAAAATCTGTAGGTATAACGTTAGCAGGCTCGAGTACGGATCAAAAAGCCTAACTCTCCCAAACCCGACTCACTAATTAATTAGCACGCTCCTCACATTAATTTGCATTAACACATGCAATTCAAATTTTCAAAAGTCAAATACTCAATTCAGTCAACAAACTGTTAATTTATTTTTGGAAATGTTTGTATGACATTTAAAGAGGGAAACGCATCTCACATTTAATGAGGACGCTCCTCCTACATTTTGAATTTGAAAACTTGAATATTAGCAGTATATAAACACCACACAACTCATACATTTGCTTCCCATTGATCCGTGAGTTTATGCTATGCAAGCACTTAGATCCAATACACACCCTTCTTCTCTCATTCTGTGTTGTGCTGCCATAGAACGAAATGGATTGCACATACCATTCCTGCAACAACACATGATCTAGGTGCTACCATTGAGGTTAAACTTAATGGTTGTCACACACTAAACCTGAATAACTAACATGTTGATATATTTGTGCTGCCATAGAGCGGAATGGATTGCACATACCATTCCTGCAACAACGCATGATCTTGATGCAGCCATTGAGTTTAAAGTTAATGGTTGGCACAACATAAACATATGATCTTTTTGTGCTGCCATAGAACGGAATGGATTGCACATACCATTCCTGCAACAGCACATGATCTTTTTGGTGCCATTGAGTTTAAACTTAATGGTTGACACAGCATAAACATATCTTCCCTGTTAATCTTTTTGTGCTGCCATAAAACTTTATGTATTCCACATATAAATCCTACAAGTGCACATGATATTTAGCACCATTGAGGTTTAACCTTAATGGTTGGTAGATCATAAACCTGTATCTCAAAATTAGTCTTTCTGTGCTACCATACTTTAGGAATAAAATAGTGGTCATTCCTGCAACATCACAAACTATAGGCTCACATTTGGTTGGAAACAATGAAGATTTAAACATTCATGTTACCATTCTATAATCTTTAAGGTAAAACCCTAAACTTGATCTTTATTTTTAAAAACAAAATAATTAAAAACAAAATATATCAACATATTTTTACGTGTTGTTGCAGTTTTTGTAATTAATAAATTTAATTATAAATTAACTATATTGATGGTATGATCATATTTTGTCAAGTCAACATATACAATTGTGGTAAGAAACAATTGAACCACTATTTGCATTTATGTAGATAGAGTACACCACAAACAAAAAATAAGGACATTTTTTAGGATATCTTTAAAAAAGTTTAATGGATTTCTTTACCATAAATATATTCTCGGCAAGTTACAAATTATTGTACGAACATTTTTATTTCTCAACAACAACTTCTAAATCGTCATTTAAAATTGGAAGTTTCAAACCAAAACTTGATACTCTTTAACAGTTTTTACAAAAGTAAATTAGCAATCTGATGCATCAGCTTCTTCAAACACTTCGCCACCTAATATGAATGGGTTCCAATTGTGGCATACTATGTGTTAATATATTGTGCACTCAATAATTCAAACATGTGAAAAAATTATATTGTTGTTATAAATCGTATTGACAATTGATAAAACAAACGCAATTTTAAAACGCAATTCATCAATTGCGTTATAAAAACCATGTTTGAAAACGCAGTTTATTAATAATTGCGTTTTCATATCACAAATTTTAATTGTGGCATACTGTTAACTATTGTTGAACTACATACACAATTTTATTGACAGTACTCTTTAAAACAAAAATATTTAATGATAGTTTTAATAACAAAAATTATGAAGATAATTATTAATTGTATATTTTGACTTCTTAAACACTTAAATGTGTTAACTTATTTCTGGTAACGTTGTTTAATTATATAAAGTATTAATTGAGTTAATTATGACATAAAATATACTTTTCCTTAATATTAATAGTTTGTTACGATTGTAAAAGATATCTTCTGGCATATCTTTTTTGAATCAAACCCTAAAAAAGTCTTATGCCTATATAACCAGTATTTGTCCCATATAGAGTTTCATAACAAACTTTAAGTTGTTTTCTCAACTTCATAAAATCGTTTTATCATAATAGCAAACTTTGTTGCCAGTTACATCAGCGACCTCTCTGGGGTCAAAGATAATGTTTTACTTAGGGTTCGTATACTCAGGTGTTGGATGCAGGATGTCTATGGTAAAAGTAACATAAAAAACATGGAGCTTATATTAATGGATGAGAAGGTAATCCATTAAATCCATTCTTTTAATGAGGTATTACTATGTTGTATACAATTGTTTAAATTTACGCTCACATTGTTTCATGTTATGTTACAGAATTCACGAATGCAAGCTACGGTTCACGTGGGATTGGTGAATCAGTTTAAAACAAAACTGGTGGAACAAAGCTGTGTGATAATCAAACACTACACATTAGACGAGATACAACTAAAATTTCGCATGGTAGACAGAGCTATACGATTGAGCTTTTTTTCTAACACAGAGGTTGAGCCGTGTACCGATTGGAATGGATCAATGCATGGATTTTCATTCTGGAACTTTGAAACCATTACTAATCTACAGCAAGAGCAGCCTGGACAATTTGGTATGTAGTTATGATACTTTTTCAATAATTATATAAATATGGAGGTTTAAAAAGAGTTGTTTTAATGTATTTTAAATTATTTTGTCAGATATCATTGGCCACATTCGTTCCTGTGAAGATTTGGATGCATATGACAAGAATGGTAAAGCAGGGAAGAAAAAATCCTCAATGTTGGTTGATGCAAAGTGAGTTTTGAACTAATATATGCATGTAAATTTTATGAATTAATTGAATGCATAGTAACCTGCATTTTATGTTTTGTGATATAAAACAGTGGCCATGAATTGAGGGCTACTATGTGGGAAGATTATGCGCAGCAATTGAGTGATTTCCTGAATAAATGCTCAAACCATGGTAAGATCGTGATGGTTATTCAACTTGCTATGATGAAAATGTGGGATGGTAAGTATTTACAGTCATGAATAATTATTTTTAAATAATTATTTTTTTTACACTCTATATAGATTACTAAACTGTTGAGTTTGCTTGAAAATACAGGTCATATGTGTGTTCAAAATGGATATAATGCAACCAAGGTTTTCCTATTTGACTGTTCGTCGCCTATTATTGACGAAAATTTTTCCAACGTGAAGGAATATTATGGAAGGTAATTATACAATTAAAGATTACTTATTAAATTGTCCATGTTGATAAGTATCAATATGTTTTTCAGGTTGTTTGCTAACGATAAACAACAAGAGTCTGAAAACACAGTCACACACATCTCAACCGCCTCAAAGAATTCCACCAAGGATGTTTTTGTTACAGGATTCCCTCCTAGGAATACTACTGAGCTTCTGAAAGTTGAACATGTAATATTTGTGATTTATTGATGTTTAGTAAACTTTTTTGATTTAGGCATAGTGACAAATGTTGTTATACATGAATCTAACAATTAGAAATTATTAATTCAGGGTGTTTCGAGTGTTATTATTGGTACGATAATCGCCATTCATGAAGAGGAAGGATGGTGGTATCTCGGATGCAAGGCGTGTAAGAAGAAGGTCGTTAAGTCGTCGGATATTATTGATCTCGATGATGAGAAAGCAATTAAACCTTCTGATGGGAAGGACGAATAGAAATGTCAAAAGTGCAACATTGTTCTAGTTATTAAAACATTGTAAGTAATAATATTCTTACTAAATAAGTTGGAGCTAAATCTTTTTAGCTAAACTTCTCAAAATTGATTTGATCTTGTTAGTAACGTGAGTTTTGTAATGTTTTGTTTGGTAGTTTCAACCTTCAAATCAGAGTACAAGATGAGAGTGGAACAATGTCATTGACTTTGTGGAATGATGAGGTTCAGTAATTGGTTGGATTATTTGCTTACCTTCTGTGTGAAAAGTTTGGAAAGCTGGATGTGTTCCCTTCAGTTATTACTGGGTTAGTTGGAAAGAAGTTCGCGTTCAAAGTAAGCAGAGACGAATTCAATGCTAAGAAAATGCTTCCGGTATTTACGGTTTTGCGTCTTACTGGTGATGTTGATATCATAGAAAGTATCTGTCCAATGGTTACACCTATGAAGGTAAATTACTAATTAACATGTTTTTAAATAAGTCACATTCTTATGCTGTGACTTAATCACTCAATTTTTTTACTATATTTATGTTGATAATTTCAGGATACTGAAGCAGCAAGTTCTATTGCAATCTCTGCCATTCCTTTGGTGAGTGTATTCGTTCAGAGTTTGGTTATATGATTTTGTAATAAATGGAATAAGATATATGATTTGTATTTAATTAAATTTAATAAAATATTACTTTATGATTGTAGGATTTGGAGTCACAAACAGATGAGAATCAAACTCCACTGGCTGCAGAAAAAGCCAGTGGACCAAGTCCGGGTGACAAACGTGCTCCTAAAGACGATATCGATGGTGGCAATTCTAATGGAAAAAAAGCTGTTGAAGTCAAAATTGAGAAAAATGCTTTTTGAATCAACCTTTTATTATTTTTGAGTAAAATAATGTGAGATAACAATCAAATTTCTCACAACGGAATGATTTTAGTTTTGAAACAATTTTTCTTCTTGCTTTATGATTGGGGAGTCCCAATTTATTATTTGTTTTTTTTATGCAACAACTTATGTTTGAGACCTTTTTATATAATGTTATCCTTTAGTTGGGGAGTCCCTACTATTTTTTTATTGATTGCTTAAGGTAAGATTTTGATTAATATTAGTAATCTTACATAATGAAACTATTGTAGAGTACCATGTACTAAACTCTCTAGGTTTTTTAATGCTTTTTTGTTTTAAAACTTTTTATTAATAATTAGACATTTTGCAATGTTTAAATAAAAAAAATATTATTGTGCACTTGAAATACTTGCTCGATTCGATTTTTAAGCACAAAATAGTTAAACAATAAATTTTGTTTCATTAACTATGTTTACAAATGTACACCGACTTTACACAGCAAACTAAGATTTTTCTTAGAAGTTCACAAAATAATTATTACATGCATGCATATAACTTCTTGTAACCAACTTTGCCTGTTCGTTTTCTTTGATCAGAGTATATAAGGACCTCATTGGGTGCAATGGATAACTTGAAACCAACAATCAAACATACAAAAACTGCTCCTTTATTTTTTTAAAATAAAAACATGTCTGGATCTTCCAAGAGAAACTCATATGCTGCAAATCTTGAAGACATCCAACCCAATATGAACAAGTAATTTAGTTTAAATAATTAGTATACTAACTTTTTCATATCTTAAACAATCTCTAATATTATGTGTTTTGTTTTTCAGGAAATCCCGTGTTGAATCTTCCCAACAAGAGAATTTAATTGCAGAACCCCAAATTCTGCCTGAAGTGAAGCCCTGCAATGATGATCAACATGATGAACATCAATACTATGTTCAGGAGGCTGAGTTGCAGCAGCAATGGAGGTTGGAAGATAAAGAAAAAGCCCGACTCGAAGAGCAGAGGTTGGATGAAAAAAAAGAGCGCGGCTTGAACAACATAGAAGGGAGTAGCAAGAAAGATACGAGGCGCAAAGAAATGTACAACTTGATCTGGAGTTAAAGGAGGAACTTGCTGAGGTTAGAAGGGAGATAGATGAGGAGGAAAAGGGACTACTATCATTATGAACCATGTGAATCAGAAGAAGACTACGACAAATACGAAGATGATTTTGAGGGGTCGGACGATTATGATGAATTACATCGATCATTTGACCCTGAAAGATCTCCTAAGTTCAATTTTTAGATTTATGTTTATTTTGTATTTTCATTCTGCATATTTGTGTTTTAAAAATCATGTAATGGACATCTGGATTTGTTCAATCAGTTTTAAAACTGTTTAATGCAACTGCTTTTTATTTATGTTAATTCAATATGTTAGTATATTTCTGTTATTTTTTATTTAGTTTACCCAATAAATATATTATAATCTCTATTTTTTGCATTACTTTAATTTAAAAAACATTTATACAAAGTATCCAAAATGTATATTCATCTTTGGTTGGATCATGTGGCCCAATATAACATATATTCTATTGGGTTGGGTAATAGTGTCCCAATATATGACTTTTCGATAAAATAGATAATACTTCAAAATATTTTGGACCAACAATATTAAGTTGGGCCATTACAGTCTTTTTGTGCCAGTACATTTTTAAAATGACATAAGATATGCTTTGATCATCATTAAATAACATAATACACATAGAATGATATTTAGAAAACAAAGTGTTAATGCAAGTGATGCCTAAAATATTATTAGTGTTAACTAATCTTTCTTAGTTTTGATCACAACAAACCATACAACACATTTAGTGTAAAACACAAAATGAATTATTTAACTAACACTATCATCAAGGTAATAATCATATCACTAACCTTTCTTAATCATACTTAGTGATCATCAAAATGATTATCCTTAAAACCCACTTTTGTTAATATGACAAAAGACTTTTTAATAAACTTTCTTTTTTAGAAAATGTTTTATTAAAATGGAAAATGAAAATTTGAAAATAGCATATTCCAAATGCTGTTAGAATATCCTTTGAAGGTTTCAAATACCTCAGATATTCCCACCCCACTAAAAGACAAAAAACGGAGCGGAGTCTAGTGGCGGTACCTTAAGTACCTACGCGGTACCTTAGCGATATGGTACCGCGGGGTGAGATAAGGTACCGCGCACAGAAAGCCGTTATAGATCCGTTATACTTTGTCTCCTTTAAATAGTGGGTCAAATCTCATTTTCCAGTAAGCCTCTTGGACGTTTTTCTCAGCCCTCTTTCTATTTTCTATAGCATAATCATTAGTAAATGATCACTTAAATTGTTAAGGATGTTTACATATGATTATCCTCTTGATCCCCTCCTTTACCTTGTCCAATGAGAAGATCACTCACTCACTAGTGTAGTGATAAAGATGAATCTATGAGCTAGTCATATTCATCATGATACCTTTTTTGTTTTAGGTCAATCCAATGTATTTATGAATACTTGGACTAGTTGTGTTCATCCAAGTTATTTGTGGATACTTGGATTTGTTGTGTACATCCATTGCATATGTGTTTGCTTGGATTTGTGTTGTGTAAATCCAAGCTACATGTGTGTACTTGGATAAGTCTAGTTGAGTTGTAATAGATTTGATTAGGAGTTCTCACTAAACTTTAAAGTGATGTGGTTGTGTCTTGTGAGTTCTCACTAAACTTAAAAGTGATTAGTAGTTGTGTTGTGTGAAGTTCTCACTTAGCTTCAAAGTGAAGAGTCGTGAAGATTGGTTCTATATTCCGATTAGAACTCGACATCTAGCCTTGTGTCGTAAAATGGTGAAGTAGGCAACGTCGTGAAGATTGGTTCTACCTTAAGATTAGAACCCGACATCTAGCCTTGTGTCGTTAAATTGTGAAGTAGGCAACGTCGTGTAGATTGGTCCTAGCTAAAGATTAGGTCTCGACATTTAGCTTAGTGTCGGAAAATAATGTAAGCAACGATGTAAGGTTTTCTCCGCCGAGAAGGGAGCTTGTGGATATAGTGGAAATCTCGAGTAGGTGTACTCGAGGAGTGGAGTAGAAACGAGGATAGAGCCTCGTTGTCGAACCACTATAAATCTTGGTGTCTTCCCACTAGGTTGTCTCCTTCCTTACTCTTTACTTATTTCATTATCATTATACTTGCCTATTATATTTGCTAGTACATTTCAATTGAACCTAATCATTATGCAACTTAGCCTCAAGTAAAAGATAGTTTTGATACAAACCAAATTGAAAGTAATTTTAATTTGGTCACCAATCGAAGAGAAACTATTCAACGCCCCCCCTTCTAGTTTCTATAATTGGTATCAGAGCGATGGTCACTCAAGATCTTTGAAGTATATTGTACTTTGAAACTTGGATCGATCCATTGTCTCCTCAAATTAGAAGGTCTAGTTGTACTAAAGTTTCTCTTTGGTCAAAACTATGTTTTCTTTGAAAATAGGTCTTTGAATTGATAATATTGCATCCCACTTAAGATTAGTAGCCTTTATGCATTTTAGATATACTCTTGAAATGTATCTACTAGTTTGCATCTTGCTTTGTGTAGGTACTCATGAAGATCAATTACTTAATTGGTTGTGGATTGAGTTACTTGCACTTGTAGAAGACTCATCTTCATTGATCTTTAACATCTTTGAATGATGATACCAAGATGATTGAAAATGATACTAGTCCTTGAAGACTTAGTACTCATCATAGTCATTAATTGGGCATAGCACTTATTCCTTCATGGATTGCTCTTTGTGGCCAAGGTACGCTTTCGTTCTTCAACACGCCCTTTGATCATTCTTTTGATCATTACTTGACTATGTGCTTGTTCTCGGCATCCTTGCCTTGACATTTATTTGTGGTTTGTGTTTCTTTTCTTTCATCCCCTCAAACCTTCATTGCTTGGATACTTGACTCACTATGGTGATGTAGAGTGAGTTAGTAGAAGCTTAAAGTATCAAGCATGATTTCCATGGTTTGCACCCATACGGTTAGTAGGCCCTTTGTGGGAGAGAAAGTGAATTAATACCTTGCTCATATTTTGGTTTAGACCAAGACTAGTATTGAAAGTGATCTTAGTCTATACTTGAATAATTGCTTTGTGCTTATTCATTACCAAAGCCGTTTAACGTTTCGCCGGAAAGGCACGTCTTAAACCACTATATATGACACAATCTCTTCGCTACAACTATTTGAAGATTGTAATTAATCCCTTGAGCATTGATCCTAGTCTTGATTCTCTTCCCTTGACTTCTCTCCACTTAGTCGTTTTGCTACGAGTAGTCGTTTGTCCGTTTCGGTTCTTTTCGATCTTGATTTAACTCGTAATCCTTCATTAAGGCATATTGCTTAGTGTTATGATGATCCAATGATATTCTAAAAGGCTCATGATTTAATTTTAAGTATTTTAGAAAGACTTGGTTTTCAAAATTTGGCCTTTTTTATAGATAAAAACCTGCCTCTGTAGGCGGTTCCTTATCTCTGCGGCTCAAACCCGCGGTTCCTTATCGATAAGGTACCGCGGGCAGTAAGTCTTGTCAGAGCGCCAGTTTGAGTTTTTTATTCTTTTTCAAACCAAACTCTCTCTCTCCCAAAAACACACAGCCGACGGGTTTTACCTTTTCCACCATTGTTGAAGCTTCTAAAACCTTCAATCACTCAAATTAATTGATTCCAAGTTGTGGGTTTCACTCATCCTTCATCTAACATCAATTAATTGTAAGTTTTTTCTTTCAATTTCATCTATTTTGTTCTAGGGTTCATCTTTTCATAATTGGGGATTTTTAAAATTGAAATTGAATTAAAACCTTAATAGGAATGTGGGTTGACATGGTTATTTTACTATGATTCCCTAGGTTGATATTCATTAAGATTTCACTAAAACCCACTTGTAGAACAAATCCGAATTTAGGCTAAATGATTTTGGTTGAATGATGGATTTGAGATGAAACCATGAACAAGTAGGTAATGACATTGTCAATGCTTACCTAAAAACCTTGTTTTGAAAAACCAATGTTCTAATCCATTGTTGATCTAACATAGATCATGTGTTCTTGGTTAATGATGGAATAGACACATTGTGAACATGAAAATGATATGGATTCAATCCTATGTTTGTCAAGAAATTGATATAACATATTTTCATTTTTCGTTTTCCTTTTTTGATTTTCATATGAGTGATTGGAAATATTTTTGTTTGTATTTAGGTACTTAATCATGCCTTCTCAATATCAAAAAGATCATCAATTTACTAGAGATTATATGCCCGACATCTCTCAAACCTTTGTTTCCCCTCAACTCCAAAACACTTTTCCATCCCTTTCCTCTCGTTGTTTCCATGAGGGTAGGATTGTAGATTCAAGAATAGCGGGAGATAATTTTATCAACTCTATGTTAGAGCTTATTGGGTTTGATTGTTTGCTTTACATAGATGAGGTAATTTATCCCTTGTTTCTTCTTGAGTTCTTTAGTACTTACTCCATGCTTGAAATCAACGACCAAATCTTTATTCGTTTCTTGTTGAATGGTCAAATCATTCAATATTCCCTTGATGACTTTGGTGATATTCTTGGTGTGCCATTTGAAGTCACTTGTCGTTTCACGGATAAGTGGAGACTAGATGCTCTCTTGGAGTCTAAATATAAACCTCCAAATGACACCACCGAAGTTGATCTAAATTTCATCCTCGAAATCATCACGAAAGAGCGTAGTGGAAACGTTGTGAGAAGCCTTCATACAAATGTGCGAAATGTGAATAGGTATGAAGATCTCTCAAGCGACCTTAAGGATTACATGCTCCAATGGGCAAACATCCTTAGGGAAAATGTGTTTTGTCTTGGTGGGAACCGAGATCATATCCCGGCTTGCATGTGGCATATGTTGTTTTGCTTGTTTACTTCCACCAAGTACAATCTTGCATATTACATCGCTCGACGTATAAATTATGCTCTTTCCAAACCCAAAACAAACCTCCCTTATGCTATGCTTCTTTCTCGCCTCTTTAGAAGGGTTGGTCAAGATTTTCCTCAACTCGATCTTTCTCACTTTTACCCGGTTCAGCGGGTTATGATGCCTATTCAAGAGGCGTATGAACGAAAGCCAAGAAGTGACCGTGGTTCGAGAAAATCCGACCATCAAGAGCCGGATGAGGAGGACACCGATATGCCACCAAGTGATGGTGATAGCATCGATCCTAGTTCTCATTTTGACTCTTCGAGTAACTCCCATCCATCCTCAAATCAATTCGAGGATGATTTTGAAGACTTAGCTCCTCCTCCTCACCCTTCTAGTGATATTCCTGAAGATCTCAATATGGAGCATCTTTATCGTGAGAATCTTAGAACTCAGGGAGAATTACATGAACACCGAGTGGAGTCAAGAAAAGGATTCAAGTATTTGGGAAAGATGATCAAGGGTTTAGGAAAGAAAAGGAGGTGAAGACTTTGAAGTTGTGTCAAAGTTTGGATTTGATGGTTAAACATTTGGTTATTAACACTTTGGTTTAGTTGTTTATTAACTTGTGTTGCATGTCTGGATTACTATTTATTTTGATCCTTAATGTTGCTTATGCAATAATGATTGTGTTTTACATAGCTTTGTGCATGCCTTATGATAGTTAGCTTATTAGATTATGATCTGTAGTTAACTTTGGCTTGTGAAACTTTTGGGAAAAATCTGAGTTTATCAAAAACTGGGATGGGAAATTTTTGAAAGCCCTCTGGTCGCGGTTCCATATCGACCCGCGGTTCCTTATCGATAAGGTACCGCCGGTCCTAGATAAGGAACCGCCGGTCACTGTGCACGACAGCATCTTTGCTTTACACTGTTTTCTTAAATTTGTGTAAACCTTGCATGATTTTCAGTAATAAACTGCACATTTCCTAAACTAGGTTACCTAAATTCATTATTCACCTAAAATGATTTTAACCTATTACTAGTTTGGATCATCCCCTCACCCATTTAAACCCACCTTGTTTGCCATGTTCTTCACACATCAAACATACTTCCCTAAACCTTAAACCACCCTAATCAACCATGGTGTGTACCAAAACCTCAAACACTTCCAAGACCTCCACCCCAAGGAAAACACTCAAAATAAGGGTTAAGGTAGCTAAGCCTAACTCCTCACCTTTCCACACACCTAAGAATGAGATGGCTCCTATCCTCATTTCATCATCACCTTCCCCACCTCTTACACCATGCAAGACATCATCCACCCATGGTACTAACCACTCCATTGGTTCTACCTCCTCTTCATTCAACTCAAGAATGAATGAGCTCTCTTCACCCTTCACTCCAAGTGCACCCTTGGAAGTGACCACACAACCCCAACCAATCCAAAGCATTCCTTTTGTGAATGACTTTGATGACACTTTGGTGACTTCACCATTTACCCCTCACAACTCACCCATTTCACCATCCTAGGAGAATTTACCTCCACACTCACCTTTTTCCCCTTTAGGGAACATGCCTCTACTTTCACCCACATCACCCTTGGAGAACTTGCCTCCTCCACCTCCACCCAACTCAAACATCCCAATTTTGGGTGTTCCACTTTCCCTCCTTTTGGGTGATCCATACTATGGGTTTCAACAAACTCATGGTCCTAGTTGTCCATGTTGTCTCTACAACCACTACATCATCCATAACCTAAGGATGGATATGTATGGACTACATAGGAGGTTGCAAGAGTTCTTGCTTGCCTTGTTCTCCATGCCTCCTCCTAGGAGATGAATGATGGAGTTTTCTTAATAAGAGTTTTCAACAAAACCAAGCCTAAGAAAACTACTTATCTAGATTTAATGTTAAGCTAGCTATGTATTAGTTAGTTTTTATTTGTCTTTGTACTTGCCTCCTAAATGAATGTTTCATGTTGTTGACTTATGGATTTATCTTTGTGTATTTCTATCCTTTTGTGCACACTAATCAACTTTAATTTGAAATTAAAATTGAACCTAAATCTATCACAACCTCTAAACTTGACTAAAATTGGTTCAAAATGATATCTAAATTATTTTGTCACCCTTTGTCAAGACATTCTTTGTGAATGTGTTGCTTTATGCAACCCTAGCATATTTTGGTTCTAATAGAGGTAAAATTCCAAGATTTGCAACTTTTTGAAAAAGTCTTAGTTTTTCCCAAAACTCAGGAAAAACATGGTTTAAAGTCCACTGGACGCGGTTCCTTAAAGTCCCGCGATTCCTTAGCAATATGGAACCGCCGGTCCCTATAAGGTACCGCGGACAGTAAGTGGCTTTTGACTAATTTTTGGTCAAAAATTATAAAACCCTATACCCTGTCAAGATTCCTTGTTTACTCAAATTGACTAAACATTCCTTGACACTACATATTTTGTATTCAAATTCTTACCTTGATTATATTTTACTTATACCCCAACCTTGAGATTTCATTCTCACACCTTCCCAACCTTGAGAATTCATTCTCACATAACCTTGAGATATCTTTCTCACACTCTCACAATGCCTAACTCCTACATTCCTAACCTTGACATTTCTTTGTCACAACCCCACTCACCCAAAGCTTCCTCATCCAAGCTTTCAAAGAAACCGAAAATCTCGGTTCGACCTATTTGGGGTTAAGAAGAATGAACCATCTTCGTCCAAACCACCCAAAAACCCTACCTTCTCTCCAATCAAGTATTAGAATGAGACTTATGCCATAAACCCTATCACCGGAGCTAAAGAAAATGTTCCACCACCACCACAATCCTTCAATACCCCTCAACTCAATGACCTTTCAACCTTCCCAAACCTCACACGGCATTGTGAAAACATTCCCAAACCCATTACCCCACCACCACCAAACCCTAAGTTTGATGCCATACCCCCATCAAACGATTTTGTGTTGCATCTTGGATCCTCGTGTGATTGTTGCCAATTTCAACAAATTGAACTTGCTCATGTGTATGAGAAGTTAAATTTTCTTGAATTCCTCCTCACTCGACCTCCTATTCAAGTTTTCGTTCCGGTGGACAAAACTTCGAATGATGCATCGTCGTCTTTTTAGTTTTTTTTTAGCAATCTTGGAAAATATCACTATTAGACTAGCTTATGCTTAGTGGTTTATTTTCCATATTTATTGCTTTTAGATACTCATATTGTGTGTATGACTATCTTCTTTGTTGTATTTTTTTTCTTTATGTAACCTTTGTGTTATTTGTGTGCTATTTCATTAGTTCTATTTTGAGTTGATCTTGGTTAATTTTTTACAATTGCTTATGGGTGATTCCATCAATTCTAAAGCTTTAACCCATTGACAAGCTTATCATCTTCATTATATTGAAGTTTGATTTTGTCAATTACCTCTTTGGACATACTTAGCAAAATACTTGCTTCTAATTTGAGATTTCTTCTCTTTCTCCCTCTCAAGTTACTTAGTAGGTAGTGATCATATATACATTGGTGTTTCTTTCCTTTCTACTAACCTTTGTGTAGCATGTCACATTAGCTCACAAACTTGGTGCCCCAAGAAAGGGGGAGCAACCACCAAGGGGGAGCTACTAGCAAAGTTCGATGTTCTTCAAAGACTTGTGCTAACCTTTTTGCTACGACAAAGGGGGAGAAATGATAGTGATAAACTAGTTAATAATTCCATATTTTGTGTTTCTACGTAAATGAGTTTATCGTTCGTCGTAATCAAAAAGGGGGAGATTGTTAATGCAAGTGATGCCTAAAAACATTATTAGTGTTAACTAATCTTTCTTAGTTTTGATCACAACAAACCATACAACACATTTAGTGTAAAACACAAAATGAATTATTTAACTAACACTATCATCAAGGTAATAATCATATCACTAACCTTTCTTAATCATACTTAGTGATCATCAAAATGATTATCCTTAAAACTCACTTTTGTTAATATGACAAAAGACTTTTTAATAAACTTTCTTTTTTAGAAAATGTTTTATTAAAATGGAAAATGAAAATTTGAAAATAGCATATTCCAAATGCTGTTAGAATATCCTTTGAAGGTTTCAAATACCTAAGATATTCCCACCCCACTAAAAGACAAAAAACGGAGCGGAGTCTAGTGGCGGTACCTTAAGTACCTACGCGGTACCTTAGCGATATGGTACCGCGGGGTGAGATAAGGTACCGCGCACAGAAAGCCGTTATAGATCCGTTATACTTTGTCTCCTTTAAATAGTGGGTCAAATCTCATTTTCCAGTAAGCCTCTTGGACGTTTTTCTCAGCCCTCTTTCTATTTTCTATAGCATAATCATTAGTAAATGATCACATAAATTGTTAAGGATGTTTACATATGATTATCCTCTTGATCCCCTCCTTTACCTTGTCCAATGAGAAGAGCACTCACTCACTTGTGTAGTGATAAAGATGAATCTATGAGCTAGTCATATTCATCATGATACCTTTTTTATTTTAGGTCAATCCAATGTATTTATGAATACTTGGACTAGTTGTGTTCATCTAAGTTATTTGTGGATACTTGGATTTGTTGTGTACATCCATTTCATATGTGTTTGCTTGGATTTGTGTTGTGTAAATCCAAGCTACATGTGTGTACTTGGATAAGTCTAGTTGAGTTGTAATAGATTTGATTAGGAGTTCTCACTAAACTTTAAAGTGATGTGGTTGTGTCTTGTGAGTTCTCACTAAACTTAAAAGTGATTAGTAGTTGTGTTGTGTGAAGTTCTCACTTAGCTTCAAAGTGAAGAGTCCTGAAGATTGGTTCTATCTTTCGATTAGAACTCGACATCTAGCCTTGTGTCGTAAAATGGTGAAGTAGGCAACGTCGTGAAGATTGGTTCTACCTTAAGATTAGAACCCGACATCTAGCCTTGTGTCGTTAAATTGTGAAGTAGGCAACGTCGTGTAGATTGGTCCTAGCTAAAGATTAGGTCTCGACATTTAGCTTAGTGTCGGAAAATAATGTAAGCAACGATGTAAGGTTTTCTCCGCCGAGAAGGGAGCTTGTGGATATAGTGGAAATCTCGAGTAGGTGTACTCGAGGAGTGGAGTAGAAACGAGGATAGAGCCTCGTTGTCGAACCACTATAAATCTTGGTGTCTTCCCACTAGGTTGTCTCCTTCCTTACTCTTTACTTATTTCATTATCATTATACTTGCCTATTATCTTTGCTAGTGCATTTCAATTGAACCTAATCATTATGCAACTTAGCCTCAAGTAAAAGATAGTTTTGATACAAACCAAATTGAAAGTAATTTTAATTTGGTCACCAATCGAAGAGAAACTATTCAACCCCCCCTTCTAGTTTCTACACAAAGGATTACATAACTTAGATAGTGCATACATTATGGTACGATAGTCATGCTATAGTAACGTTAATAATACTAAGAAACATTAGACATATGTTCAAAATACACAAACATCATCAAGTTTTATCGCTACCACATAAACATAACCAAGTCTAATTGATACCCATAACATAGTTCAAAAGACAACAACTTAACCAAGTCTAATTGCTACCCACAAAAAAACAGCATGCCTTAACGTTTCGACAATAAACCAAGTCTAAACAGAAGCAATAAAAACCAAAAAGATTGATGACAAAAGATAAACGTGAGCAGGACTTAACATATGAGCAATTTTAAACATACTTGGAAGAGGGGCACCCGCATGTTTTCACCATCAACAACTTCCTGAACAATATTCATCAGCTTCATCCGCATCATTTTAGGTATCTTAAAACCACATGTTTCTCCAAAGATCCTCCACTTCCCAGCTATGTTTACGTGGCTCATCCTTTCCGGCCCCAGTCGATCTGGAATCATGTTCAACTCCATAACAAACCTTACATCATCATGAACAATTAGTGCTCTCCTGTATGTATGCATCATATTTGTTTTGCAGAATTCAGCCGGCAACGCCTAACAATACCCGTAAAAACACACATTATCACAAGACCATATATTACTACTCAATTGATTACGTGTATAAAGTTCTTAATAAGGTTTGTTACCAGTTAAGAAAGGTCATAGGCAGGAGCATTCTAATCAACATGTATAACATTCACTTCATCGTTGTGAGTCAAATGTCCTTCCCATCCGCAATAGTGTCGGGCTCTTTTATCTGCCAATCACAATTACCATAAATATTTTGATATAGTGTTTCCAAAAAGAAATTATTTAAATTAGGTAAATAAAATGAACAAACCTTTAGCAGCATACATCAGGATCACACAAGGCGGCATCCTCAACATTGTTGGGTAGATATGTGCGTTGTACTTTGCTATTCCATTGTTTTTAAAAACAGAGAGATGTAGCCTATACTCTCCCATGTTAGTAAAAACCAATGTTTGTCCTCCCTCGAGATGTAGTTCAGCAGCCATCCTATCCCAATGTCCTCCAAATAGTCCGTTTGAACGTACAACACTATTTGGGTCAGTTTAAACCCTTTCATGATTGACCTTATACCTTGTGCTGTTTGTGTACACTTTGAATTTGGTTTCCCAAATGTCTTGCAAGAAATCACCGTGAAGAATCTGCAAAACAATATAACTGGTATTATCAGTTTACATTTATTTGATGTTAAATTTAAAAAATATCAAGTTTAACGGATTAATTATTGAGTGTACCGTTCCTCCTTTTGTAAAATGCACGAGACACTTGGGAACTCTGTTTCCCAGGCATTCCCATCCTTCTTTTGTATAGCCTGTGACGTAAAATGTTTCATCTCCTTCTTTCACAAAGTGTAGCATCCTCAAAGTATCATCCAGATTGTCTTTTGCAAAATCTTTCCATTCGTCCCCATAAAAATGTAGCTTTTTTTCATCTCTTTTGAGCAGACATACATAACGATACATGTTTGGTCCGTTAAGGAAAACGTATGGCTGACCATTGAAGAACCTTACTTTGAATACTTTTGGTAATACCTACAAGTGCGATTTTGTTTGTTATGAATGTGTAAACTAATCTACTGACAAAAAACAATACGACTGTGAAGATTAATATGAATACACACTAGAAAGCTTTTGTTCTTGAGTGCACATTGGGAAAATAAATTCGTCTGCCATGTTGCCCTGCAAACACAAAAAATACAAATGGTAAACATTGTATTTTTTTACATGCCGTTTATATCTATTGGATCAAATTCATAACACAATGACAGTGTGTTGATCAACAGTTTTGTATTGAGCTTCAAACTAGACTACATCCCTAAATTGTAGTATCTATCGTTTATAATTAGGAAAATTTATATAATTGTGAACAACAGTATAGTAACAAAAGTTCAAAGTTTGACTACGAAACATTCATTTACACCTAATAAGGTAAAATACATTACAAAATCCAAATACTATTATAATTGTATCCTTAGCAAAGGGAACTAACTGTATAAAAGTCAATATAGACCATTCAAATGGTTATATACAAAACCATCTACGAATCATTACACATGCAAATAAATAGCTCTATTTAGGTTATTTTGAAGTGATAACTTCTAAATGATATGCTTTATATATAACACATCAATTCAACTGTTAACAACTTCAAATAAACTGGTGTAAACTTAGGCATTTCAAGGATCAAACCCTATAATTGTCCAGCAAGTCAATGTAAATGATTCTTATTATCTAGAGGAGCAATTATTGAGTTATATCAATCACCATAACAAGTAGATGATGCATGTGTATGAATCGTATGATCAAGATTAATAATTAGTAACAATCTGAAGAAAAAATACCTGCATTGTTGGAAGTTGAGAAGATCAAAACTGATAATCGGTTACTGTGTGTGTTTGTGTTTGAGATGGAGTGTTGTTGTGGTGATAATAATTGATACTTCCCACACAATCTTTTCAATATCAAAATGCCGTAATTACATTGGCTTATTTAATTTACTAAGGATTACTTTTTTATTAGATGTAAATAAATGTTTAAACAAAAAGTCAACATTTGAATATTTACTCAATTTAAAAGATTTTGTTTGAAACAATAGTATATTTGTAACAAACATATAAAAACATCAATAATCTGTATTTTCAATATAGGTATTTTGAAAATCAAGTTTTGATTTAGTCATATTTTGTGATTGCTATAAATCCCAATGATATGTATCTTAAAAAACAACATTAACCAATAAGTAGGTTTATTTTTAATCATCTAAGGTATGTTTTTTTTTATATTTTATATTTTGATCTATTTATATTTACATGCTATCATTTACATTATTTTGTAATTATAATTTTGTGAAATTTCTATTAGGACTTAATTTATTGTGCAAATGAAAGATTCAATAGAAAGCGATCCACCAATGGATGACGATAAAGTTGTTATTGATCTGATGATGATGGTGATGTTGTTGCTACCGTAAGACGTTAATTTTTAATAAATTATGTTAAAATATCTACATATAAAATATTGTATTACATATAACACTTAATAATATTGTTCATGTTCAAAGCCGGCTACGAATATTCATATCTCCGAAAATATTGTTCAACCTGCTGGTGTTGTAAAGGAAGTTATGGATATTGGTGATTCCGACGATGAAGCTATTCTTCCACTAGAAAAATGAGAAAATGAAGACATTGGCTTAGAAAAGACTTATCAAAATGTAACAATTGCTAATTAATTCTGTTAATGCAAGTGATGCCTAAAAACATTATTAGTGTTAACTAATCTTTCTTAGTTTTGATCACAACAAACCATACAACACATTTAGTGTAAAACACAAAATGAATATTTAACTAACACATCATCAAGGTAATAATCATATCACTAACCTTTCTTAATCATACTTAGTGATCATCAAAATGATTATCCTTAAAACTCACTTTTGTTAATATGACAAAACACTTTTTAATAAACTTTCTTTTTTAGAAAATGTTTTATTAAAATGGAAAATGAAAATTTGAAAATAGCATATTCCAAATGCTGTTAGAATATCCTTTGAAGGTTTCAAATACCTCAGATATTCCCACCCCACTAAAAGACAAAAAACGGAGCGGAGTCTAGTGGCGGTACCTTAAGTACCTACGCGGTACCTTAGCGATATGGTACCGCGGGGTGAGATAAGGTACCGCGCACAGATAGCCGTTATAGATCCATTATACTTTGTCTCCTTTAAATAGTGGGTCAAATCTCATTTTCTAGCAAGCCTCTTGGACGTTTTTCTCAGCCCTCTTTCTATTTTCTATAGCATAATCATTAGTAAATGATCACTTAAATTGTTAAGGATGTTTACATATGATTATCCTCTTGATCCCCTTATTTACCTTGTCCAATGAGAAGATCACTCACTCACTAGTGTTGTGATAAAGATGAATCTATGAGCTAGTCATATTCATCATGATACCCTTTTTGTTTTAGGTCAATTCAATGTATTTATGAATACTTGGACTAGTTGTGTTCATCCAAGTTATTTGTGGATACTTGGATTTGTTGTGTACATCCATTGCATATGTGTTTGCTTGGATTTGTGTTGTGTAAATCCAAGCTACATGTGTGTACTTGGATAAGTCTAGTTGAGTTGTAATAGATTTGATTAGGAGTTCTCACTAAACTATAAAGTGATGTGGTTGTGTCTTGTGAGTTCTCACTAAACTTAAAAGTGATTAGTAGTTGTGTTGTGTGAAGTTCTCACTTAGCTTCAAAGTGAAGAGCCGTGAAGATTGGTTCTAGCTTTCGATTAGAACCCGACATCTAGCATTGTGTCGTTAAATTGTGAAGTAGGCAACGTCGTGTAGATTGGTCCTTGCTAAAGATTAGGTCTCGACATTTAGCTTAGTGTCAGAAAATAATGTAAGCAACGATGTAAGGTTTTCTCCGCCGAGAAGGGAGCTTGTGGATATAGTGGAAATCTCGAGTAGGTGTACTCGAGGAGTGGAGTAGAAACGAGGATAGAGCCTCGTTGTCGAACCACTATAAATCTTGGTGTCTTCCCACTAGGTTGTCTCCTTCCTTACTCTTTACTTATTTCATTATCATTATACTTAGCTATTATCTTTGCTAGTGTATTTTAATTGAACCTAATCATTATGCAACTTAGCCTCAAGTAAAAGATAGTTTTGATACAAACCAAATTGAAAGTAATTTGGTCACCAATCGAAGAGAAACTATTCAACCCCCCCCCCCCTTTTCTAGTTTCTACAATTGGTATCAGAGCGATGGTCACTCAAGATCTTTGAAGTATATTGTACTTTGAAACTTGTATCGATCCATTGTCTCCTCAAATTAGAAGGTCTAGTTGTACTAAAGTTTCTCTTTGGTCAAAACTATGTTTTCTTTGAAAATAGGTCTTTTAATTGATAATATTGCATCCCACTTAAGATTAGTAGCCTTTATGCATTTTAGATATACTCTTGAAATGTATCTACTAGTTTGCATCTTGCTTTGTGTAGGTACTCATGAAGATCAATCACTTAATTGGTTGTGGATTGAGTTACTTGCACTTGTAGAAGAATCATCTTCATTGATCTTCAACATCTTTGAATGATGATACCAAGATGATTGGGAATGATACTAGTCCTTGAAGACTTAGTACTCATCATAGTCATTGATTGGGCATATCACTTATTCCTTCATGTATTACTCTTTGTGGCCAAGGTACGCTTTCGTTCTTCCACACGCCCTTTGATCATTCTTTTGATCATTACTTGACTATGTGCTTGTTCTCGGCATCCTTGCCTTGACATTTATTTGTGGTTTGTGTTTCTTTTCTTTTATCCTCTCAAACCTTCATTGCTTGGATACTTGACTCACTATCGTGATGTAGAGTGAGTTAGTAGAAGCTTAAAGTATCAAGCATGATTTCCATGGTTTGCACCCATATGGTTAGTAGGCCCTTTGTGGGAGAGAAAGTGAATTAATACCTTGCTCATATTTTGGTTTAGACTAAGACTATTATTGAAAGTGATCTTAGTCTATACTTGAATAATTGCTTTGTGCTTATTCATTACCAAAGCCGTTTAACGTTTCGCCGGAAAGGCACGTCTTAAACCACTATATATGACACAAGCTCTTCGTTACAACTATTTGAAGACTGTCATTAATCCCTTGAGCATTGGTCCTAGTCTTGATTCAATTCCCTTGACTTCTCTCCACTTAGTCGTTTTGCTACGAGTAGTCGTTTGTCCGTTTCGGTTCTTTTCGATCTTGATTTAACTCGTAATCCTTCGTTAAGGCATATTGCTTAGTGTTATGATGATCCAATGATATTCTAAAAGGCTCATGATTTAATCTTAAGTATTTTAGAAAAACTGGATTTTCAAAATTTGGCGTTTTTCATAGATAAAAACCTGCCTCTGTAGGCGGTTCCTTATCTATGCGGCTCAAACCCGCGGTTCCTTATCGATAAGGTACCGCGGGCAGTAGGTTCTGTCAGAGCGCCAGTTTGAATATTTTATTCATTTTCAAACCACTATCTCTCTCTCCCAAAAACACACAGCGACGGTTTTCTTGTTTTTCCACCATTGTTGAAGCTTCCAAAACCTTCAATCACTCAAATTAATTGATTCCAAGTTGTGGGTTTCACTCATCCTTCATCTAACATCAATTAATTGTAAGTATTTCCTTTCAATTTCATCTATTTTGTTCTAGGGTTCATCCTTTCATAATTGGGGATTTTTAAAATTGAAATTGAATTAAAACCTTAATAGGAATGTGGGTTGACATGGTTATTTTACTATGATTCCTTAGGTTGATATTCATTAAGATTTCACTAAAACTCACTTGTAGAACAAATCCGAATTTAGGCTAAATGATTTTGGTTGAATGATGGATTTGAGATGAACCCATGAACAAGTAGGTAATGACATTGTTAATGCTTACCTAAAAACCTTGTTTTGAAAAACCAATGTTCTAATCCATTGTTGATCCAACATAGTTCATGTGTTCTTGGTTAATGATGGAATAGACACATTGTGAACATGAAAATGATATGGATTCAATCCTATGTTTGTCAAGAAATTGATATAACACATTCTCATATTTTTGATCTTTATTTTTTTATTTTTCATATGAGTGATTGGAGAAATATTGTCTTATGTGTATTTAGGTACTTAATCATGCCTTCTCAATATCAAAAAGATCATCAATTCACTAGAGATTATATGCCCGACATCTCTCAAACCTATGCTTCCCCCCAACTTCAAAACGCTTTTCCATCCCTTTCCACCCGTTGTTTCCATGAGGGTAGAGTCGTTGACAAGGAAATAACGGGTTATGACTATATCCAATCTATGTTTGAGCTTTCGGGGTTTGATTGCTTGCTCAACATAGAAGAAGATATTTACCCCTTATTCCTTCTTGAATTCTTTAGTACCTACTCCATGCTTGAATACAATGGAGAAATCTTCATTCGTTTCGTGTTGAATGATCAATTGATTCAATACTCCCTCGAAAACTTTGGTCAAATTCTCGGTGTGCCATATGAAGGCACTTGTCGGTTTACTGATAAATGGAGACTTGATGCTCTCTCGGAATCCTTTGATAAACCTCCAAATGACCTCACCGAACTTGATCTAGAGTTCATCCTTGACATCATCTCGAAAGAGCGTGATGGAAACGTTGTGAGAAGCCTTCATTCAAATGTACGAAATGTGAATCGATATGAAGTGCTCTCTAGCGACCTTAAGGATTTTATGGTCCAATGGGCCAATATCCTTAGGGAGAATGTCTTTTGTCTTAGTGGAAACCGAGATCATATCCCGGCGTGTATGGTGCATATGTTGAGTTACATCTTTACATCCACCAAGTACAACTTGGCATTCTATATCGCTCGACGAATCAATTATGCCATTTCGAAACCCAAGACAAACCTTCCCTATGCTATGCTTCTAACTCGCCTTTTCAAAAGGGTTGCTCATGATTTTCCCCACCTTGATCTTTCTCGCTTCTACCCGGTTCATCGGGTTATGTTGCCTATTCAAGAGGCATATGCAAGAAAGACAAGAAGTGATCGAGGATCGAGAAATCTGTTCATCAAGAGATAGATGATGAGGACATGGACATGCCAACAAGTGATGGTGATGGCATAGGTACTAGTTCTCATTTTCACTCTTCGAGTAATTCCCATCCATCCTCAAACCCATTCGAGGATGAATTTGAAGACTTAGCTCCTCCTCCTCATCATTCTAGTGAAGTACCGAAAGATCTCAATATGGAGCATCTTTACCGTGAAAACCTTAGAACTCGAGGGGAATTGCACGAACACCGGGTTGAATCAAGAAAAGGTTTCAAGTTCTTGGGAAAGATGATCAAGGGTTTAGGAAAGAAAAGGAGGTGAAGACTTTGAAGTTGTGTTAAAGTTTGGATTTGATGGTTAAACATTTGGTTATTAACACTTTGGTTTAGTTGTTTATTAACTTGTGTTGCATGTTTGGATTACTATTTATTTTGATCCTTAATGTTGCTTGTGCAATAATGATTGTGATTTACATAGCTTTGTGCATGCCTTTTGATAGTTAGCTTATGATCTGTAGTTAACTTTGGCTTGTGAATCTTTTGGGAAAAATCTGGGTTTATCAAAAACTGGGATGGGAAATTTTTGAAAACCCTCTGGTCGCGGTTCCATATCGACCCGCGGTTCCTTATCAATAAGGTACCGCCGGTCCTAGATAAGGAACCGCCGGTCACTGTGCACGACAACATCTTTGCTTTACACTGTTTTCTTAAATTTGTGTAAACCTTGCATGATTTTCAGTAATAAACTGCACATTTCCTAAACTAGGTTACCTAAATTCATTATTCATCTAAAATGATTTTAACCCATTACTAGTTTGGATCATCCCCTCACCCATTTAAACCCACCTTGTTTGCCATGTTCTTCACACATCAAACATACTTCCCTAAACCTTAAACCACCTTAATCAACCATGGTGTGTACCAAAACCTCAAACACTTCCAAGACCTCCACCCCAAGGAAAACACTCAAAATAAGGGTTAAGGTAACTAAGCCTAACTCCTCACCTTTCCACACACCTAAGAATGAGATAGCTCCTATCCTCATTTCTTCATCACCTTCCCCACCTCTTGCACCATGCAAGACATCATCCACCCATGGTACTAACCACTCCATTGGTTCTACCTCCTCTTCATTCAACTCAAGAATGAATGAGCTCTCTTCACCCTTCACTCCAAGTGCACCCTTGGAAGTGACCACACAACCCCAACCAATCAAAAGCATTCCTTTTGTGAATGACTTTGATGACACTTTGGTGACTTCACCATTTACCCCTCACAACTCACCCATTTCACCAACCTTGGAGAATTTACCTCCACACTCACCCATTTCCCCTTTAGGTTACATGCCTCCACTTTCACCCACATCAACCTTGGATAACTTGCCTCCTCCACCTCCACCCAACTCAAACATCCCAATTTTGGGTGTTCCACTTTCCCTCCTTTTCGGTGATCCATACTATGGGTTTCAACAAACTCATGGTCCTAGTTGTCCATGTTGTCTCTACAACCACTATATCATCCATAACCTAAGGATGGATATGTATGGACTACATAGGAGGTTGCAAGAGTTCTTGCTTGCCTTGGTCTCCATGCCTCCTCCTAGGAGATGAATGATGAAGTTTTTCATAATAAGAGTTTTCAACAACACCAAGCCAAAGAAAACTACTTATCTAGATTTAATGTTAAGCTAGCTATGTATTTGTTAGTTTTTATTTGTCATTGTACTTGCTTCCTTAATGAATGTTTCATGTTGTTGACTTATGGATTTAGCTTTGTGTGTTTCTATCCTTTTGTGCACACTAATCAACTTTAATTTGAAATTAAAATTGAACCTAAATCTATCACAACCCCTAAACTTGACTAAAATTGGTTCAAAATGATATCTAAATTATTTTGTCACCCTTTGTTAAGACATTCTTTGTGAATGTGTTGCTTTATGCAACCCTAGCATATTTTGGTGCTAATAGAGGTAAAATTCCAAGATTTGCAACTTTTTGAAAAAGTCTTAGTTTTTCCCAAAACCCAGGAAAAACATGGTTTCAAGTCCACTGGACGCGGTTCCTTAAAGTCCCGCGGTTCCTTAGCGATATGGAACCGCCGGTCCCTATAAGGTACCGCGGACAGTAAGTGACTTTTGACGAATTTTTGGTCAAAACTTTTAAAACCCTATACCCTGTCAAGATTCCTTGTTTACTCAAATTGACTAAACATTCCTTGACACTACACATTTTGTATTCAAATCCTTACCTTGATTACATTTTACTTATACCCCAACCTTGAGATTTCATTCTCACACCTTCCCAACCTTGATAATTCATTCTCACACAACCTTGAGATTTCATTCTCACATCTTCCCAAACCTTGAGAATTTATTCTCACATAACCTTGAGATATCATTCTCACACTCTCACAATGCCTAACTCCTACATTCCTAACCTTGACATTTCTTTGTCACAACCCCACTCACCCAAAGCTTCCTCATCCAAGCTTTCAAAGAAACCGAAAATCTTGGTTCGACCTATTTGGGTTAAGAAGAATGAACCATCTTCGTCCAAACCACCCAAAAACCCTACCTTCTCTCCAATCAAGTATTGGAATGAGACTTATACCATAAACCCCATCACCGGAGCAAAAGAAAATGTTCCCCTACCACCACAATCCTTCAATACCCCTCAACTCAATGACCTTTCAACCTTCCCAAACCTCACAAGGCATTGTGAAAACATTCCCAAACCCATTACCCCACCACCACCAAACCCTAAGTTTGATGCCATACCCCCATCAAACGATTTTGTGTTGCATCATGGATCCTCGTGTGATTGTTTCCGATTTCAACAAATTGAACTTGCTCATGTGTATGAGAAGTTAAATTTTCTTGAATTCCTCCTCACTCGACCTCCTCTTTCAAGTTTTTGTTCCGGTGGATAAAACTTCGAATGATGCATCGTCGTCTTTTCAGTTTTTGTTTAGCAATCTTGGAAAATATCACTATTAGACTAGCTTATGCTTAGTGGTTTACTTTCCATATTTATTGCTTTTAGATACTCATATTGTGTATATGACTATCTTCTTTGTTGTGTCTCTTTTTTTATGTAACCTTTGTGTTGTTTGTGTGCTTTTTCATTTGTTCTATTTTGAGTTGATCATGGTTATTTTTTACAATTGCTTATGGGTGATTCCATCAATTCTAAGATTTAACCCATTGACAAGCTTATCATCTTCATTGGATTGAAGTTTGATTTTTTCAATTACCTCTTTGGACATACTTAGCAAAATACTTACTTTTCTAATTTGAGATTTCTTCTCTTTCTCCCTCTCAAGTTACTTAGTAGGTAGTGATCATATATACATTGGTGTTTCTTTCCTTTATACTAACCTTTGTGTAGCATGTCACCTTAGCTCACAAACTTGGTGCCCCAAGCAAGGGGGAGCTACCACCAAGGGGGAGCTACTAGCAAAGTTCGATGTTCTTCAAAGACTTGTGCTAACCTTTTTGCTACGACAAAGGGGGAGAAATGATAGTGATAAACTAGTTAATAATTCCATATTTTGTGTATCTACGTAAATGAGTTTATCGTTTGTCGTAATCAATAAGGGGGAGATTGTTAATGCAAGTGATGCCTAAAAACATTATTAGTGTTAACTAATCTTTCTTAGTTTTGATCACAAAAAACCATACAACACATTTAGTGTAAAACACAAAATGAGTTATTTAACTAACACTATCATCAAGGTAAAAATCATATCACTAACCTTTCTTAATCATACTTAGTGATCATCAAAATGATTATCCTTAAAACTTACTTTTGTTAATATGACAAAAGACTTTTTAATAAACTTTCTTTTTTAGAAAATGTTTTATTAAAATGGAAAATGAAAATTTGAAAATAGCATATTCCAAATGCTGTTAGGATATCCTTTGATGGTTTCAAATACCTCAAATATTCCCACCCCACTAAAAGACAAAAAACGGAGCGGAGTCTAGTGGCGGTACCTTAAGTACCTACGCGGTACCTTAGCGATATGGTACCGCGGGGTGAGATAAGGTACCGCGCACAGATAGCCGTTATAGATCCGTTATACTTTGTCTCCTTTAAATAGTGGGTCAAATCTCATTTTCCAGCAAGCCTCTTGGACGTTTTTCTCAGCCCTCTTTCTATTTTCTATAGCATAATCATTAGTAAATAATCACTTAAATTGTTAAGGATGTTTACATATGATTATCCTCTTGATCCCCTCCTATACCTTGTCCAATGAGAAGATCACTCACTCACTAGTGTTGTGATAAAGATGAATCTATGAGCTAGTCATATTCATCATGATACCCTTTTTGTTTTAGGTCAATTCAATGTATTTATGAATACTTGGACTAGTTGTGTTCATCCAAGTTATTTGTGGATACTTGGATTTGTTGTGTACATCCATTGCATATGTGTTTGCTTGGATTTGTGTTTTGTAAATCCAAGCTACATGTGTGTACTTGGATAAGTCTAGTTGAGTTGTAATAGATTTGATTAGGAGTTCTCACTAAACTATAAAGTGATGTGGTTGTGTCTTGTGAGTTCTCACTAAACTTAAAAGTGATTAGTAGTTGTGTTGTGTGAAGTTCTCACTTAGCTTCAAAGTGAAGAGTCGTGAAGATTGGTTCTAGCCTTCGATTAGAACCCGACATCTAGCCTTGTGTCGTTAAATTGTGAAGTAGGCAACGTCGTGTAGATTGGTTCTAGCTAAAGATTAGGTCTCGACATTTAGCTTAGTGTCGAAAAATAATGTAAGCAACGATGTAAGGTTTTCTCCGCCGAGAAGGGAGCTTGGGGATATAGTGGAAATCTCGAGTAGGTGTACTCGAGGAGTGGAGTAGAAACGAGGATAGAGCCTCGTTGTCGAACCACTATAAATCTTGGTGTCTTCCCACTGGGTTGTCTCCTTCCTTACTCTTTACTTATTTCATTATCATTATACTTACCTATTATCTTTGCTAGTGCATTTGAATTGAACCTAACCATTATGCAACTTAGCCTCAAGTAAAAGATAGTTTTGATACAAACCAAATTGAAAGTAATTTGGTCACCAATCGAAGAGAAACTATTCAACCCCCCCCCCCCTTCTAGTTTCTACAAATTCTTTTATACAGGATATATTGTTGTTTTTTTTAATGATTGATTACTCATAATTTGCAGGATGAAAATAAGGATGAACTGCTTTCACTATCCCGTGCATTAAAAAAATCAAAGCCTTCAACCTCCAAACCGGAACCTTTCCATCTTATTGATGAAGTCACCGACGAAGAACTTCCTAATAGTGACACTTTTGTCAACATGACACAAAATGTGTATAAGGATGACCCTGTTGAAACAACTGATGATGAAGATGGTATTGATTTGGAACACTCGGAAGGCATAAACGAAGAATCTCTAGAACCAACCACCGATGACGGTGATTTCATTGATGATGAAGGTGCAACCATTTATGATACTGATGATGAATATGATCCTAATAATGGTGATACGGATGATGAAGATGACAAAATCGACACTAATGATGGAAGTGATGATGCATATAACCCCAGTAGTTTAAGCACGGACGATGAAGATGATGAATAAAAAATAAGAAGAATGTGTTTTCTCAATAATAAGTTAATAAGTTTACGTTTAATGTTTTTTTTGTTTTTTTTTGCAATTTTGTTTTATTTATCTTTATTTATACATGTTTTTTCGTGAGTTATAATAAAATAATATTTTTATGTTTCTTTTATATTTATTATCAATATAATCTATTTTATTAAGTTAATATGTTTGTTAAAAATTGTTACATTTATATTTTATGAAAAAATAAACGCAAATACGTTACATTTGCATGGAACGAAGGACTAAACATAATAAATGGCATTAGATCAAGGTACACAAATGTAAATTGACATTAACACCAATTTTGTGAAAAAACGTATATAAACAACTCATAACCAATTGAGCAGTATGTACAAAAAAAATATGTCTTCATCAAAACCTAAAACCGGTGAAAGTTCATATGTGTTTCCATCTTATGCTGAACACCAAATTCTTATTCAAGAATCAAAGGATCGAAACAAAGATCCACATGAAAGAAAACAAGATGATGTTGTGCATGAACACAAACAAAAATTGAAAGCTAAAACAGATGAAGCAATGGCATTCTTGGTATCAATATTTGGAAAAGGAGAATCATCAAACAACGGTATATCTAATCGACACATTATATTAAATATGAAACAATGATTTCTTATATTTTTTTAGTATCAATATGTTTTTCTTTTGTTGCAGGTCATGTAGATGAATCAGTTATGCTTGATTGGCTTAATATTAATGTTGGCGACCATGAAGATTGTCAAGAGGTTATGAGACGTGTGAATGACAGATTCTTGAAGGTCGATTCAATGCTTCATGAAATCCGCGTGATGGGCCATGAGTTAACTGACGAATATTTGGTGGACATTAACTTCTTCACTGAAGATTAAAATTCAAATGCATATTAAGAATGTTAAGCAAATAATGTTAAGTATGATTTTATGTGTTTAATGAGAATCAGTTTGCACTTATTATCTCCTTAAATTGCTCAATTACTATTACAAACCTGTTTTAATGACATTTAAATTGCGATATAGTTGCTTAAAATATATTAATTCATGTTTAAATGTTCTACAAATTAAGCTACTGATTTGTTTCTTATTTAATCATCCAAAGTGGTTAAATAGGTAACTAGATTCATACAGATTGTTTAAAAATGGCTGAAAACAATCGAACAGAAACAAGAAAGCGAAAAAAATGCTGATCGAAATAAAAAAGATCATACTTCAAAGGAAATGCTTCTTTGAGTGTCAACGGAACCCCTGTGCAAGTTTCAAAGAAAAGGGTTTCACTTGCTGAATTACTACATTGTATGTTAATCTGCACACAAAGTATCCATAAAGTTAAGCAGTGGTATGATTTTTCTTACTTATTTTTTTCTTTGTTATTTGATGATCCGTTTGAGAATAATATTGAAATGGCGAATGGTTCGAATACACCTTCCACAACACAACCAAATAATACAGGTTTAATATCGATGTTTTAATTACTGTTGTTTTTCATGAGTCACTATACTTGCATAATTAAGTACCATTTCGTTTATAATTTATGTTAAAGACTGCATTGTTTCAGTCTGTTAGGTTCAAGTTCGTAAAGTGGAATGGCGCGACAAACAAGTCGTAGTAGAAAACCGCTATCTGATATTAGTAATTGTAAGACAATATTTTTTATCCAAGGCGTATTTCAGTTAATGATTAAGTTTATGAATTACTGAATCTAAACATATACCTCTTTTGCTTTAATGAAATAGCAGTCTTGCCAAAGATTAACAATAGTTTTGGAACTCAACTATCAACATTCTTGGGCAATGCGTCTACATCATTTAGCCAAACAAGAGCAACAACATTTCAATCACCACCAAGTACCAGCATATGAATCTCTTTCTCCAATACCTTGGATTACAAAAAAGTCATTCACACTCGACAATATGATGCTTTCACTAACAGGTCCATCAAATGATTCTATAATGTCGCACAAAACTACTTACAATACGCTACCGACTTCCCTTCTTGGTAATTGTGAGTAATACATGTTGTTTAACATAATAATTTATGACCACTTAGCAACTCCGTTGACTAAGCAATAATGAGTCTGTTGTCGTAACGTGTAACAGATTTTTCACAGAATAGAACCTCTATGTCAAGTAATTTATCTCCTTTATTTGCCCAAGTGAGTTTAAATTTTAGACAAACATCAGCAACAACAACACAATCTCCATTAGGTGTGTCCTTAACTTACCTTATTATTGAGTTTGTTTGTATATTATGTTACTAAAGTGTGTTTGTTCTTAATTTGATTTTTATCACTTATGTTTGTATGAATATTAGGAAGCAACCCTGTATTGCAAAATAATGCAAAAGCAACATCAAATATGAATGGAAGAAACAAACAAAGCGCTCTACGTCTGCTAAAGACATTCAGACAAAGTTTGCCACATCTTCTGGGACCTTGGATGTTATAGGAGATACAATGGTGCAAGATTCAGTTGGTTAGTAACATATATATCTTAAATTTATTATGGTTCAAATCTGTGTGAGCTCTAACAACATTATGTTGCTTTGTAGCATCTCCAAGTGTGTTGCCAACCAGTGGTGTTGAGCAAAATTTAGTTCCTGCAACGCTTAAAAGACAAGCCTATGGCAAGCGTTATGCGGCTGCTAAAAACAAACAGATAAACGTTGCTACAGCTTCTGCGTCGTTACAAAATATCATAACTTCAAGTATGCCGAATTCAGTTGGTCAGTAAAATATAAGTCTCATTTGCGTTTGCTACAATGATACTTAATTATCAAACTAATAACATTATTTTGCTTTTTAGTATCTCCAAACGTGAAGCCAACAAGCGGTGTTGGACAAACTTCTGTCCCTGCAACGCGAAAAAGACAAACCATGTTAGTTGATTCATCACTAGGTAAATTAACAAAACAAAAAAATATATGTATGTTGTTGTGGAACAAAGCTTTATGCGTAGTTTTTAATCAAATTGAACATTTGGTATGGCAAGTACACCACGTCAACAAAAGAAGGTATCAACATCTCCACACTTCCTTTCTACAATGATAACCATAGCTACTAGCAAATCATTAGGTATTAAATATTTTGCAGCTTTCTTACTCATGTTATCTACTTTAGTTCAATAGCTACCCTCTAATTACATGCCATATTTTTTCAGTATTATCGCCAACTCCAGTCAATAACTATACGAACAAGAATGTCAATGGTGTTGTTAATGTATCAGAGTCTTTGCAAACGCCAGTGGTTCGTGGTGTTACAATAATACAAGCTAAGAAAGTTATAATGCTTCCTTCACAACCATCACCTCCAAATTCAGTTGGTATTATATTATATTTCCAAAGGTATTTTATGATGCTTTGAATGTGGTATACATCATACTGAGTTTAGTTTAACTTTTTGTGTCTTGCAGACCCACAAAGTTCAAATTTTAGCATAACAAATCCAAATTTTAATCGTTTTATAAGCTCCACAAACTGTTTGGATACACGTGTTATCCAAGCAAGTACATCAACATCAACACGTGCCCGTAAGTCTCCGCTGAGTGATGTTACAAACGGTAACCTTCACACACTTTATCGTTTGTCAATTATGTTATTAAGTTACCTGTGAACAAATCTTAACTTACTGAAATACTTGGCCAATGACTATCTTTTCAGTGTCTTTACAAACGCCTAACGTTGGTGGTGTTACACAAACATGTAAACCAAAAACAAGAGCTTACGTTAGAAGAACCATTCCATCGGCGCCAACAAAAAACTCTATAAACGAAGTTGGTGAATCCTCATTTGCGCCAAAAAAAATACAATCGACCGCCTAAAAAAGCTTGCACACCTGTTAGATTTGATCTTGGTGACAGCGATGCGAATGTTAGAAGAGTTTATGACAGATACGTTGGAATATCAAAAGGTATTTTTTGTAATTTTGTTTCGAAGGAATATTCAAGTTATAAGCTAATTATATGTGGGATACAAAGTAACAACCTCTTACTGTTTGTAATTTACAGATTACTACGACCATGGAGACCCTGTATATGAGTGCACAGAATGCCATGCTATTGTATGGGAGAAAGAAGCAAGAGCAAGCAACTACAATCCGAATTACAAATCCTATAGCATATGTTGTAAAAAGGGGAAGGTGTTTATTAAACAACCGCCGCCTACACCAAAAGAAATATCTGACTTGCTTAATAACAACGATGCCAAGAGTCAAAATTTTAAAACAAACATCATATCATACAACAGTATGTTTGCTTTTACTTCTATGGGAGGTAAGGTTGATGATTCTGTCAATAGAAACGGACGCGGTCCTTATGTTTTCCGGTTGCATGGTCAGACTTACCATAAAATGGGAAGCTTAGTTCACCAAGATGGTGATACGCCTAAGTTCGCACAACTTTATATTTATGATACTGAGAACGAATGGAAAATAGTCCTAGAGAAATAAGGTAATCTATTTAATTTTTATGGTAATGGATTATTCTCCTTAAAGAGAAGAATATTAGATTGTTGACATGAGTTTTTTATTTGCAACAGCTCTAACGCGTCCTCTACTCCTACCAATGCAAAGCATCCAATTGACAGAGAATTAATCCGTGAAGTAAAAAAAGTGTTGGACGGCTCAAGTGATGTGGTTAAAACATTTAGAAGGGCGCGGGACAGTTTTAGTCAAGACAGTGAGCAAAATATTAAAATAAGGTTGGTAGCTAAGGAGGCAAAGATGGAAGGACGTACAATCTACCAACCGCTAATGAGGTCGCTGGACTGATTGTAGGCGACATTGATACTTGCGTAAATCAAAGAGATATTGTAATTGAAAAACGTAAAGAAGGCTTCCAACATATTAATATTTTTCATCCTATGTACCTTCCATTGCAATACCCGTTGTTAATGCCATGTGCGCAAGATGGTTATTGTTAGAAGTACTTAAAGAGATGGTCATATAATATACCGTTGCGAAGCTCGTGGAAAATGCTACATAATGGTGTTGAGAGTTCTAAGTATAATGTTATGTATGTAACGGGAATTAGTCCCGAACACTCAAATGAGGAGGGCCTTCTATACTTTACACTTGTAGTATAAAAGGCCCCTAGCACCTCATTTGAGTGTGTGTGTTTTCCATTTTCATAGTTGGTAGAGAGAGAAACACATGTCTTTCTCTTACTAGGAAACCACAACCCTTTTTGTTCTTCTCTTTTATTCTTCTCAATCTAATCTTTCTTTTTAGTTTACACCATGATGTTATTCATATTGGGTTAAGTCGTGTGTATAAGTCCTACAAGTGGTATCATTCGCCAAGGGATTCGTGGATAGCTATTTGATGTTGTGTTTGGTTATTGGTTTTCGTGACTTTTGGATCAAAAACCTCATGTTTTTAAAATCCTTTGTTCGTGTTTTTTGTTTTCCATGTGATCCATTTATCTTCTCCTTTGTTGTGGTCAAGATTTGAGTTCTGTGTTTTGGTTAATATCACGTTGTTCTTGTCCAAATCCTTTGATTTTTTTCCTTAAATTTCGGTTTGTTCTCCTATTGCGACAGGATTCCCATCGCAATAGCTTAGGGTTTAGGATTGCGATTGGGATTGCGACAGGATTCCCATCGCAATAGCTTGGGGTTTAGGATTGCGATTGGGATTGCGACAGGACTCCCATTGCAATAGCTTAGTGTTTTTGATTGAGATCGGGATTGCGACGTGGATTGTGATAGATATTTGGTTGGGTATTGCGACAACTTATTATCTTTGACATTGCGATTGGTTTCAACAATGCGATAGGGTCAGTCATTGCGACATGATTCTTATCTTTGACATTGCGATAGGTTCCATTATTGCGATAGGTTTTAATCATTGCGCGACAGGGTCAGACATTGAGACAGACAATTTTTTTGACACTGAAAAATTTCGAACTCGTGAGTTTTTGTTGGTTTTGAAGAATTTTTGGTTTCTCGTACTCAAATTCTTAGTGGAATTACTCATTTTAGGGGATTGTTAATTACAACACTTTGCTTTCTTCGAATTGAGATCCTGTTTTACACACAACTTCTTCGATGACGTCTCAACAAGATATTTATGCTGCGGGTACTGAGAATCGTCCACCCATGCTTACCAAGGAGAATTACACTACATGGGCTAGTCGTCTCCTTCGTTATGCAAAATGTAAACCTTTGGGAAAGTTGATTGTCAACTCGATTCAAAAAGGGCCGTATGTTAGAAGAACAATTCATGTGCCTGGGGACCCTACGAATGCTAACCCAGTGGCTGACTCTAGTCATGAGCAAACGGATGAAGAATTAACTGAAGCTAAATCCAAACAACTCGACGCTGATGATCAAGCAATTCAAGTCATTCTCATGGGACTTCCTGAAGATGTTTACGCTGCTGTTGATAGATGTGAAACCACACATGAGATGTGGCTTAGGATTCAAAAAATGATGAAGGGGAGTGAAATAGGTTTACAAGAAAAGGAAACTAAGTTGCTTCCTGAATGGGAGAAATTTACGTCTACTAAAGGGGAACAAATTGAACCTTACTAGCATCGTTTTTCAACCCTCATGAATCATCTTAGAAGGAATAAACATGAACCTGTACAAATTGCTACCAACATCAAATTTCTTGATAATCTTCCTTCTGAATGGTCACGATATGTCACTCTTGTCAATCAAACCAAGGATCTTCATGTCGTAGACTACACTCAAGTATATGATTATTTGAAGATGAATCAAGATGAATCTAACGAAGTTAGGGCTGAAAGACGTGCCAAAACCCAAGATCCATTGGCTTTTATGGCAAAATCTCCATCATCTATGTCATATCCCATGGTACCCTACCATCAACCCTCATCAAGTAACTTCATGCCATAACAACAACAACAACAACAACTCACTACTTATGGATATCAACCTCCTGCTGCTATGAATCACTTACAACAACCCATTGCCTGTTTTGATGACATCACCGATCCTACTCATGCTATTAATACTGGTCTTGCCCTTCTTGCAAAGGCATTCAAATTCACCATTAACCCCACCAACAACAATCAAAGAATCTCCTCGAGCACTAGAAATGGGCAGATTGCTCAACCTTTCATGAATGCGAATCAAGATCGCCAATTGATAGTTGCTGGGAACACAGGGACACAATATGGTCAGAATACTGGGCAGACTGTTGTAATGCAGGAAATCAGTATGGACAAATCCATGGTCAGAATCTGAATGTTCCGAATGCGGGTAATCAGAATGGGTTAATTGTTGTGCCATCGGTTGGTAATCAAATGGGAAACATTGTAGCTGCAAGGCTGAGAATAATGGTACGGGAAATGGAAACAACAATCGTCAGGTTCAGTGCTACGACTGCAGGGGATTTTGTCATTATGCTCGAGATTGCACAGCAAAAAAGAAGAGGGAGTCCGCTTATCTTTAGACTTAGCTTCTCATAGCACAAAAGGAAGAGGCATGGATTCCACTTCAAGCTGAGGAATTTGATCTTCTGGATTCTGCTACAGAATATGACGAGGAAAAAGAGGTGAATGCCAACTACATCCTGATGGCAAACTTACAGCAAGCATCTACCTCAGGAATGCATGATGACATTGCTCCCGTCTATGATTCAAACGGTCCCTCTGAGGTACACCCACGTTTCAATGATAATGATATATATAGTACGTCGAATCAGGAGGAGGAGTATACTAAGATACTTGAGCCCTATATTGAGACACATGAGGATCAAACGAATAATAGTAATATTAATTCGAATGAGCCCAGTGTGGACCTTAGTGTGGATCAAGTTGCCCAGCCTACAACCCTTCCTGATGTGACCCAAGCGTATTATAAATCTTATTTGATAAGCTTGCTAAGGATTTTGACCATGCTACAGTGGTTAATAATAAGTTTAGAGAAACCAATGCCAAATTGACTGTAGGATATTGTAAATCTTGCTTATGTTTAGAGAGAGAAAGAGATAGAAAGATAGATGATTTCACACACACTTTAGAGAGAAAAAGTGATTAACTATGTGTAAAATGAAAATGAAACCACACCCTCTCCATCAAAGGAGAGGGTTTATATACCCAAGCCTTGTGATGGGCTTGGGCTTACATGTTTGGGCCGTCCATACAAACCATGGACTAGGCCTTTCTTTGTTTACTTAATGTAGAATAACTAAACTATGAGCCACTACTTAATATATTGTCGGAGTGACCGAATCTTCCTAAATACGAAAAACGTATTTCCAACAATCTCCCCCTAAGGGAGGTCACTCCAAACAAGGGTGTTACCCGAGTTACAATAATAAAATAAACCTAGCATACTATGCTTGTCTTGAGCTCGTAGTCTTCGTTTTTCTTTTCTTTTTCTTTTCTGGTGAACATGCTGATGTGATCTTTGATAACAATCTTTAGCTTTAATCTCTTGCCTTGATCTTGTGCATCCATCACTTGTGATCTTTGCCTCTTCGTGACTTCACGTCCCACATACTTATACCTTCGTAATTTTTTGAAAGCTTCAGAGTTCGATACAGCGGAAGACTTAACTTTTTGGGTTATTGAATTACGACAAAATATTTTTGAAAGTGCCGAGTCTTAAGACAATGTGACGTGACAATGTGACGTGACAACGAAAAGTGACAATGTGACAAAAATTATTTGACGAGACCGAGAAAAAAAATGGCTATATTTTTAGTGACTACGGATTTTGTGATCGGGTATTCTTATTAGAAGTTGAAGACGGATTTTTCGAAGGCGTGCACTTATTTTATCTTTGAAAGATAACTTGTTTGTGCTTAATCTTAGAATGAAGACTTGTTTATCTAGTTTCTGGGTTCGGGGCGGTTGGTTGATGACTTGGATAACTATCACATTAATGAGTCACATTGTTGTACTCGGTGTCACGCGCATAGTCGACGTGGATAATTTCAAGAGGTGTTGTGCTTATATACTTCTTCAGCAATGTATTGGGTGCTTAGAGATTTCTCCACCGTTCCTCATTCAACAATAGTGCAAGCTTAAGTCACAAGATCGAAAGATTTTTATTCAGTTTTATGTTTGATGTATCTGATTCATTCCATCAGTGGTCACTTCAAATTGCCTACAAGGGGGTTGGTAAAGATAGCCATGGAGAGTTTTTGAGTAGAGAATTTTGATCAACAGCTGATTCTCACAAAATATATAATTATGCTTATTTATTATTCTCACGAGATTTCAGGTACATGTGCGTACGATTTATTGCTGGTTCCGAGGTTTCGAAACCATCAAGGGGAAGAAGAAGACACATTGAACGCACAACGAGTACACGTGATGAACTTCATACCTTCTTTTGATTTGAAGACATTCCGGGAAGACATTTGTCATAACCACAGAGAAAATCAATGTTTTAACTCGTGGCGTTATCAATCTCTAAACGGTACACTATTGTTCGATGTTTAATTTCTTAAGAGATTCAAGGGCATACTTGGATAGATTGATAAAGATGCCTCTGGGACTCTGAGATATCTGAAGACCTAAGAAGAATGATACCTTGCCCATCATTGACATCTTAAACTTGGAAGACATGAGTTTCCCAAACTCGTAGGATAAGGTTTGGGTCGAGACAACAAATATAATATCATCAACATATATTTGTACCATAATCATATCTTTACCTCGTTTCTGAATGAACAGCGTGGGATCCACCTTGCCTTTAGCGAAGCCTTGCGTAATGAGGAATTGTGACAATAGATCATACCATGCGCGTGGAGCTTGCTTCAACCCATAAAGAGCCTTCTTAAGCTTGTACACATGATTAGGATATTTGGGATTCACAAAACCATCCGGTTGTTGAACATAGACCTCTTCCTTGATTTCACCATTCAGAAATGCCGTCTTCACATCCATCTGATAGACGATCATATTCATGTGGGCTGCATAAGCGAGGAATAGTCTAATAGCTTCCAAACGGGCAACAGGTGCAAAGGATTCCATAAAGTCGATGCCCAATAATTTCTTATATCCACGAGCTACTAGTCGAGCTTTGTTCTTCAATATTCCGCCTAACTCATCGAGTTTCACCTTGTAAACCCATTTCAAAGTGAGTAACTGCACTTGATCCGGGCATGGGACAAGTTCCCATACTTCAAGACGTATAAATGCATTAAGTTCTTCTTGCATAGCTTCTATCCAACAGGATTGAGTAAAAGCTTCTTGCCATGTCTTAGGTTCAAATTCAGTGAGAAAAGCATCAAAATGACAAAACATTGCATTTTCTTGTAATTGACTTCTTATGGATACGAGACGATTAGAGTCACCAATAATAGAATCTATAGGATGATCCTTTGTACACTTGCTGTCATGTACACGAATCCGTGGATTGGAGTAGACCGTAGTAGGAGCTTCCTCTGAGGTAGACGACCCGACTTGATTATGGTCGGGAATTGGTACACCAAAGAATGGAAGTTCACGCATTTGAGCGAATTCCAAATCGTGATCATCATCATCCTCTTCATCATCAATAGGCATGACATGGGTAGTTGAAACATGTGTTGGTTGAGAATTACTCGTTGAAGGTATATCTTGACCAATTATAGGTGTAGATGTATCTGATTGTGTTGTCCCATATTATTATGATGATTAATGATAGAAAATAGATGAAAAGAGATGGATTCCTAGAGAGAGAAAGTAGTGAGAGAAAGGAGAGAGAGAGATGAATAACTTGGTGATATTAGATTGAGAGAAAATGAAATGACCAACACCCTTCCTAACATGCTAGGAAGGGTATTTATAGTCCCCCTACATGTGGGCTTGTATGGACTATACTACATGGGCCGGGCTTTCCTTTTGGGCTTTGGTTACTTATGAATGAACCTTAGCTTAAAGTTAAGCCTGTTATACACGACTAATCTAATAACTATAACAACATTCTAATATACGATACATAATAAACATATGACCGAGCATTCTTGTTTGACCCAATATTTTGAGGCTAACAATCTCCCCCAATGAGAGGTCATAAACCTTGGTCATTTAGGAAATTTGTAGAGATTACTAATCTCGCCATAAATGAGCCTTGAACGTGTAATAGTAGTCCTTTTCCTTCATGCTGTGATCTTTGAGCCTTTGTCGTTGTCTTTCGACTTTGTCTTTTTGATCTTGAGATCTTCAAATCATCCTTGACTTGTCTTTGCCATCTTGTGATCTTGTGTCTTCATCCACATGCTCACACTATTAATTGTTGAATATGTCTTTAGGTATGAGTATGTGGTTTTGAATCTTTGACTTTGCTGAGTACACCGTGACGCCACCTTCTCGAGACAAAACATGGACATAGGCTGAATGGCTTTGACATTCGTCCTAAATCGGTAGCGTTTTACCTCCGGTCGGTGAAGACCGTTATACGATATTAAATATCGTACCTGTGATAGGTAGATTCAGTTAAGAATATCCTTGACAGGGTTTCGCGGCTGTACTAGCCGTTCTCTTTACTCGACCGTCTCAAAGCAAGACTGTGAACATAAAGAGTGAATCAATTGGATAAGTATCCGCTTGATTAAAGTCGTCAATTCAAATTCCTGGAACAAGTGTGATTCATAAAGAATCTTACCATTGTTGCTTTCTAGTTGACACAAGCTTGATTCATAAGAATCTCGCAAGTTACCTACCGTAGCGCTATTTGAGGTTGACGCTATAAGGATTTCCATTCGTCACTGTGAATATTAATGAATATCACTCTGAATGTTCTGGCAAAACCATAAAGATATTGCGTAGAAACCTGAAACGAGTTTGAATCAATTCAGAATCAAACCACTGTTGCTGTTCAGTTTTACACATGTTTAATTCATAAAGAGACTTGCATATGACCTACCATACTGCTGTTTGATGTTAACACTGGAAGGATTTCCACTCATCATTGTGAATACTAAGTAGTATCATTCTGAGTGGTCTAGCAATATCACAAGGATATAGCGTAGGACTCTCTTGATCTTCATCCGAGCGTCCTAACGAGATTTGATTGATCTCTTGGCTCTAGACTCGATTTGTGCACTTTTAGTGGTCGGAGGATGGAGCAGATGCCACCTATTCAATATCAACTATCTCGGAATGAGAAAGCTAATAGAAGTCATGTTGTTCTCCGTGACAATAAAACAAACTTCTTTTGAGAGAAGCCTGAGTAGCTAGGAAAGGGTTGTGCACTTCATCACTGGGTCCATGATGAGATTGTCTTCATGATTTGTTGACCCGGTTTCTGCCTAAGTTGTATGGAGGGCTTCTTTGTTTACACCCTTTATCCTTACATTTCTTTTTCATTCTTCAACCCCTTCAATTCTTAACAAGACATCATTACTATCACCTTGTTGTGATTGTTCCAATGCTAGCATCAGTACTTAGTCGGCATTCAGCTACGTTCACATTCTACTCCATCTTTCCTAAGGACTTCTAATAATCTATTAGATTGTCCCTGGGAAGATCCCTCCGGTTCTGGTTGGATCATAGGACTTAAACCTAACCACCTTTTTGACACCAATAACGTCGTGAATTAAAGATGTTGTGGGTGTTTGATCGTAACCATGAAAACCACTTCAAATGTCTAACAAGGTGTTTGAAAAACATTTAACACCTTGATAGTTTTGTCGTTTCAGAAATTCTCCCCCTTCACATGTGCATCGATAATCGAAAGTATTTCGCACATGTAGGTAAGATTTAAAGTGCTTGAGTCTTATATAAAATCACATTTTAATCACATTTTCTCCCCTATCTCTAATATATAAAATCTTTTGATATTAGAGATACCAAATTTGATTAAAATATATTTTGAAAAATAGTCTTGAAAATCTTCGGGAGAAAGATGTGTCAAACTTTGCATGAAGTTGAAATGCTCCCCCTCAAAAATTGATCCAATTGAATTATCATTGTGAGGATATGATTCACATTTCGCTTTTTGAGGATGGGAGTTGTTGAACACACAATTTTTGAAAGATTTTGAATAATCATTGAGAAATTCTTGAAAAAATTGTGTTCAACGCTTTTTGAAAAATCCTATTTCTTTTTGGCGAAGAAGTTTTTCTAAAGCATAAACTTGAGTTCATAGACATTGAATGTCTTGACGAATCCACTCAAGTGTAAGAAGATTTCTCTTCTTTTGCTAAGGGTAAGGGTACTAAGGCGTACACTCCCCCGTGAATTTAGAACCGGGTTGCAATCTGAACGTGATTACAAGCCATTGTGTTGAGCTCAAAACGTTGAATGTTTTGTGACAAGCTCAACCCGTGATAGATTGCTCTACCCGTTTGTTAGGATAAGTTTATCTTTAAAGATACACTTTCCTTTATTTGAAGTACGAGTTACAGTCTGACATTTAACTGTAAGTCGTTTACATGAGCTTAAAAACTTGAAATGTTTTTAATGAGAGCTCATGACCAAGAAATTTTATTTTCCCGTTGTGAAGGATAAGTTATCATTCGTGATCAACTTTCCTTTATTTGAAGCACGAGTCACAATCTGAAAGTAATTGTAAATCACTGAAATGACATGTTTTGAAAAATATTTACAACTTTCATTCGAGCTTTATGTATACACCCGTGTCGTTATTGAGCGACATTTCTAGGTACGTCCATATTATCGATACTGAAAGACATGTCGAGAAGAATTTTTTTTTGGTATTTTGAAAGTTTTTCCATTTTTTATTTTGTTTTTCTATGGATATTTACGTTTTATTATATTTTTGTGTTTGCTCGAGTTTTTCGAAAATAAACCAAAATAGATTTTTGTACAACAGAAGAAGGTGATATCCGAATGTACAGAATTGGAACCCTTTGAAGAAGGAGAACTGGGTTCAGAATCCGATGTTGTACCTGCAATCACAGAAGAAGAGTTTGCACAAATACTAGAATTAGGAGTAACAAATTCCTTTTCAGCGTGTGGAACAGTAGCATTAGTGCTGTTGTAGGTGTCATCACTCTTCTCTATTGGAATCCACTTAAGATCAACTTGCGTGAAGATCCGACCCGTTGGTTTCCACTGAAGACTAGATTTAGGAGTAGTTTTCTCTTGCACAACGGAAGACTTATTTGGAGAGAAACTATGTCCTTTTTTAATCCATGTTTCAGATTTGTTGTTATTGCTTTTCTTTGCGATGGGTTTGTATCTCCTTGTTGTCTTATGGGATTCTGTATTCGATCTTCGTTCAAAGGAACGAGATTTGACCTCATAAAGGTATTGCAGAATGCAATGGTCATGATTTCCATTGTGAATACCCTTTTTGCAAGTGGGACAAACAGGAAATTTGGGATTCACGAAAGTACTTGTATTCCTTTGTTTTCCAAATGTTCAGGCATAGTGTTTGAAACACGAATATTCATGGATGGTTTCCAATTCCTAGATTGCTGAAGAGGGATCCTAGGTTTTAGTTGACTACCATTAGGAGTGTGTGGAACTTTAGCGGGATTTGGTGAACTAGGTTTTTCATACACTGGTTTGTCTTTCTGAATCTTCCCTTTTTGTTTCGCATCCTCTAGGTTGTGGGTATGAACGAGGTCATTTGAACCTACAGATTCCTTTGTGGACGTGAATGTCACACGTTTTGGAGGAGTCCTAGAAGTGCTAGGTGCATTCACATGGTTGGGTTTAGCAACAGTGTGCTTTCTAAATGGAGGAACATAGGGTGATATGGATGGTTTTGGAACACTTGGTTGCACATCAGTCTTAGGGGGTAACCTAGATTTCATATGAGAAGAATTGGAGAACAGAGTCGGTTTTCCTAAGATAGATGGCTTTGGATCCTTGTAAGCATTGGGTTGTCGAACAACAGGTTTCATAACTTTAGGTTCCACAACTTTCCCACCCATCTTAGCAACGAGTTTCTGCAACTCTGCTATCGCTCTTTCCCTGTCTTGTAACTGAGCTTTCAACCCTTTAATTTCAAAATTCTGTTCATTCATTTCTCGAAACATTTTGGAAAGTTTTTCTTGCAAGTTATTATCATGTGGAAAACTACCAACGTCTTTTTGCAAAGCAAGTTCAAGAGAATGACAATGTTTTTGAAGGAAATCAGTTTTGTGTTGAAGTAACTCAAAAGCCTTTTAATCGAAACATTTTCTTTACGTTTCGAAAGCTCAATTTCAAGACGCTCACATTCTTTGATCTTATCAAGATATTTGCATGCAACATTAGAATATTCATCAATATTTGCACAAGATGTAAAATAAGCACACATAACATCTTTAGAAACGCATTCTTGCAAGAGTAAATCATATTCATCTGAAAAATCAGACTTCTCCATTTGAAGATCATCAATGTGTTTCTCAAGAGATTCAACATATTCTAAATCATCATACATTTCATTCTGAATGAACTCCTCAAACTGAAGAACAGTTTCTTTAATTAATGTCGTATTTGGGATTAATAGTTCTTTCACAAGCAAGGTAATATCTTGAGGAATCGGGCGTGTCCACTCATCATTTTCACGTTTTGCCCAATCTCTTTCAACAATAGATTTAACATTATCTATGTGGTGTTTAAGAATACCTAAAGTTTTCCTAATCTTGCTTTTGGATTCATCTAGAGGAAGGTAGTTTATATATTTGTAAACATTAGATTTCTTAGTGGCAAAAGCTTTCTTCCATTGAATTCTGTTTTGTTTGCATTCTAAGAACACTTCCTCACGGGTTTTCTGAGTTTGTTTGTTGAAAAGACCATAAAGACTATTCATTTAAGCATAATTATATTGTTTCACAAACTCCTTATTGACAAGAGGTTGACTATCATCATCACAAAGGGCAGTCTCTTCACTATCGGCACTAACAGGCATGCAATCAAGATCAGTCCTTTCATTCTCATCAAGATAGAGACATAGGTTCGCAGCTTGAGCTTTGGCAAGGTACTCAGGACTTGCAAAGCTAGCTTGACCCTTAAACATCAACGGAGGTGCAAGCATTCTTACGGATTGAATAGAATCATGCGTTTTATAAACAACTTTCTTCAAAAATTCGACTTGTTCTTCTAGTTTTGTTACTTTTTCGGTTTCTTTATCATATCCACTTTTGAAGTCTTGTTTTAACACATCTACCTCTTGTTTCTTATCCTCGAGAATTTTAGCAGAATCGATAGTGGTCATAGAGAGCTTTTGTTCAAGTTCATTAACTTTGGTATTGGCAAGGTACGTTTTTTGACGTTCATCCATTAAGAAAACATTATATTGACGCTTCTCTTTGGCTAATAACTCAAGAGTTGTATTATATTTTGTTTTCAAAATCGTCCTTTTGACTTTTTAACGCACTACCCTTGTACCCCTCAAGCTCTTTGGTTTTCTGAAGAAGCTCCACTCTATAGCTATCTATAGTTTCACTAGACTTAATTAGAGCAGCTTTGCATTCTTCAAAATTTTGAGTGAGTGTTGCGTTTGCCTTCTTTAATTGCTTTTGACTCTTTTTATTTTCACTGACATTTTTTGTAAAGTAGCAATTAAATTGGCTAGCACAACACGCTCCTCGTCATCATACTCATTTGCATGTTGATCATTGTCAGACGCATTATTGCACGTGTCTAATGGATCAGGTATGGTATTGCTATCAACCTTTTCCGTCATACATGTGGGAATAGTTGTTTGAGTTTGATCACTATGCTCATTCGTATTAGCATTTGCAAACACATTATATTCATCATAGTGTACCTCTTCCAATGGCTCAGAATCGAAAATAGGACCATTACATAGGAAGGTGTATTGCTGATGACATTCTCAGAGTCGATGTGTTGTTTGCCAGAGCTGTTGTTGTCTTTCCCAGAGTTGTTGTCATCATTCCCTGAACTATGCGTTGGAGTCTCATATCTGCAGCTTGTATTCTCAATATCTGATGCGATACCACAACTGGTATGAAGTCTGTCATCAATCATTTGTTGCATCTGTATTGTGTGATACACATAGGTTACAATGAAGTCGATGTTGCGGGATATCCGGTCTTTGTATGATAAAGCATCCATTCCATGATATCGCTTGAAGCACTCATTGGTAAGCGAAGACTTCATGAAGTCAGAAGTAAACATCGTTTCAAGTGATGTCTTGAGATCAGTGAAAGTGATCTTGCATTCACTAGCAATGATTCTTTCGTTGACAAGTTGTGTTTGAAGTTTATCCATGGCATGAGTGAATGTTTTGCTGAATGTGCCAGTGGATTCACGTAAGTCGAACAAGACTTTTGAAAGGTGATGAAAAGAATCTTGAAGTACTCTAAAACCGTCCATGGCATTTTTTCTCAAGAAACATATCTGTTGTTGTAGTCGTTCCATTTCGAGGTCTTTCACGTCTGAACTTTCAATAACCGCATTACTCGTTGGCATGATGATCGTCTCTCTCTGTTGATGAAGTGACTTTGGATCTTAAGTAGATATGGTGTGATTGGTTTGTGGTTGCAATTCCGAAAATTCCGATTTTTTTCTCAGTCCGACAATAAATGCCTCAGTCCGACAAAACGGTAAACTGAAAATTTTGTCTTACCAAATTTTTAAATCAAGTCCGAAATAACCAAAAACTAATAGGGAAAAATTTTGAAAAATGAAAATTTTAACAAAAAATAAAACCTAAAAATTTTTAAATTTGGCCTAAAAATTTGAATTTTGGTCCGAAAATTTGAATTTTGGGTCGAAATTTTTTTCGCTTCGCCAAAATTTGAAATTGAAGCTTAAATGGCCTAAAAATGGTCTAGGAAAAAATAAATTTTACTTGGGTTTTCTCGCCAAGTCTAGATGGTGGCTAAGTCTAATTTTTTTTATTTTGTGTAATCGATATTCCGAAACTAATCTAGATGGTGGCTAAGTCTAAAAAATCCTCGAACAAAATTTAGCTAAACATGTCATCGGAATGTCCATCGGAATGTGCCATCTTAATGTCCATCGGAATGTAAGCTGTCAGAATATTGTATCAGAATGCTGTCGGAATGATCTCGGAATACCTATCGGAATACAATCTGTCGGAATGTCCTGTCGAAATGTTCTGTCGGAATGTTCTGTCGGAATGTTCTGTCAGAATGTTCTGTCGGAATGTTCTGTCGGAATGTGGCAAATGAAATTTTGACAGAGTAACGTTTCAATGTGCCTTAATTCCGTCGGAATCCACGATCGCAATGTACGATTGCAATCCACGTCGAAATAAGGAGTATCGCAATAACTGATCGCAAAGTAAAACCCTAGGGTTATTGCGATCAAACAGTCCTTTCTTGTACTTTCCGATGGAAACTCTGTCGCAATGTGAGTACTTTTCTGAAACTTTAGGTAAAAAATGAGATTTTTGCCAAGAAAAAAACGTGATTTTACCCAAACCAAAGCAACCAAATCACTACTACAACTATAGAGAAGATTTGTAGCAAGATGAAGAACACGAAGAAACATAGAAAGATTGAATCCGAGATGATTTATGGATTAAATCATTCGAATCACATACAATAACAACAACCAATCACAAATCTACCCCGTGGCGATTGATACCAAATGTTGTCCCATATTATTATGATGATTAATGATAGAAAATAGATGAAAAGAGATGGATTCCTAGAGAGAGAAAGTAGTGAGAGAAAGTAAAGAGAGAGATGAATAACTTGGTGATATTAGATTGAGAGAAAATGAAATGACCAACAACCTTCCTAACATGCTAGGAAGGGTATTTATAGTCCCCCTACATGTGGGCTTGTATGGACTATACTACATGGGCCGGGCTTTCCTTTTGGGCTTTGGTTACTTATGAATGAACCTTAGCTTAAAGTTAAGCCCGTTATACATGACTAATCTACTACCTATTACAACATTCTAATATACGATACATAATAAACATATGACCGAGCATTCTTGTTTGACCCAACATTTTGAGGCTAACAGATTGTGCTTCGGTTGCTGGAGCGACAACTTCGGTTACCGGAGCTATTACCTCAGGTTCCGAAGCAACAATACTTGGAGGAGTAAAGAATTCATCTTGAAACAACGTATCTCATTCATTCCTAGAAGGTGGTGTAAATGATGATGAAGTAGGGTTATTTGGGACAAGACCAGAACTAATGTTACTGGGTCCCATTTCATGAAGTGCGAGTTTAGAGCTGCTTTGCTCAGAAGCCATTGCTGTCAGCTCATCAAAATCAACATTCATAGTTTCGAGGATCTTACGAGACTTACGGTTGTAGATTCGGAATGCCTTCTTTGTAGGTGCATAACCTATGAAAATACCAATATCAGCCTTGGGTTGAAGTTTTCCTAAATTGTCACCATCATTATTTGGATAGTAGAGAGAACCAAATACATGAAGATATGATAAATCTGGTACTTTTCCATGTAGAAGCTCATAAGGTGTTTTACCATGGCGTTTACGAATTAGTGACCGGTTTTGGGTGTACACTGCGGTAGATACCGCTTCTGCCCATAAAAACAATGGAGCCTTTGTGTAAATTAACATCGTTCGAGCAGCTTCCATAAGTGTGCGATTTCACCTTTCAACGAAACCTTTTGTTGTGGAGTGCGAGCAACGGATGTTTCATGAGATATGCCAATTTCTTCATAATAATCACGCAAAATTTGATTCACAAATTCGGTTCCATTATCTGTACGAATGCGTCGGACAGTAGTGTTGAGACGCACTTGAATGATCTTGAGAAATCCGATGATGAATTTAGGTGCCTCATTTTATGTTGTAAGAAATTTCACCTATGTAAACCGAGAGTAATCATCGACAATTACGAGGATGTACTTTTTGTCACCAAGACTTTCAACACGCATTGGCCCACAAAGATCCATATGCAACAAATAAAGTTTCTCTTGGTTGGTGTCTTCAGTCTTGGGTTTGTATGATTTCTTAGTGCTTTTCCCCATTGTACACGCGGAACACAAATGATCCTTGTGAAATGAAAGTTTAGGAAGACCACGAACAAGTTCGTTTTTCGCCAAATGATTAATAGCGTCAAAGTTAAGATGAGATAAACGTCGATGCCATAACCATGACTTAGTCTTCGATGCTTTGGAGAGAAGACATATGGGAGAAGCGGCCATCATGTCTTGTAGAGACAAAGTGTACAAATTATACCCTCGAGTACCTTTCAATAAATCAACCCCTTCTAAATTACGAATGAAGCAGGTATGCTCTCGAAAAGAAACTTCTAGGTTTGCATCACAAAATTGTCCCACAGAAAATAAGTTGTGACCGAGACCTTCCACATAATACACTCTTGAAATTATAACATTCCCAATATGATATTCATCTAACCCATTATCTTTGCAATATGATCATTTCCAAATCGAACCGTACCAAGAAACTTGCTGACGAAATTTCTGAGCTGAGAGCGATATCCGGTCATATGCTTGGAGCAACCAGAGTCCAAATACTAGAGAACAATTTGGACCACCTGTTTTCAGTAACAACAGTAGACAATGCATTAGAAACTATTGGTTCTGGAGTGTTAGCAGATACAGATATGAAATTATCAGAATTGTTAACATTTCTGTGACCCTTAGATTTCCTACGTTTTCTAATGTGAGTTTTAGCACTAACAGGTTTTAATGTTCCAACTTTCTTAGGTTTTGGAGTATTAGCGGGCACTATAGTGGGAGTAGACCTATTTAAAGGGCACTTGGTTCCTACGGTAGTGTTGGTGTTCCTAGTTAAAGGACACGCTTGTGTTTTGGTAGCCTTGGTACTCCTAGTTAAAGGGCACACTTTCTTCGCTTTAGTGGGAGTGATCCTAGTTAAAGGGCACGTATTTCCTACTATAGTGAAAGTTCTACCAGTGGGGCGCCACAACCAACCAACTTGGGTTAACACTTTCCCAGTCGGGTTTCCATTCTAATCCATTTTTCCGGACATTCATCTCATTCACATGGTCAATAAGGCAAGAATCATGACGACTAGAAAACATACATTCATTGCAATTCCAACATTTCAAATCAGAATTCACAGTAGGCTTAGAACGCTGCACAACCGCAAAGCCTTTAGGTTTAGCTACATGATTCTTTTTATTCAAAACAGAAATAACATTCCTAGGGTGGGCTTCTAATTTCTTCTTATCTTGACTACTAGATGGGGGCAAGATCCTATCATTCTTCTTGTTTCTTTTAAGCTTAGATCTTTGAGCCTTAGTAGTGGTGATTACTCCTGTAGAAGGCAACACGGGAATATTAGAAGCTGGTTTTGATTTTGCCTTATCTTTAGTGACCAATGTTTGAGATGGTTTAGTCCTAGGGTCCTTATTAAATGGTGTGACCGCTATAAGGTTCCTTTTGATTGCACTTGAGGACGATGCTGAGACAGTGGCTGCATTATCCACAACATTCTTACCTTTTAGAGTACGAAGTGTTTCCTTTAACTCAGCCAAGGCCAGATTTTTATCACAAATTTGTTCCCTCAAATCAGATATTTCCATCGACTTTCGATTCAATTGTTGAATCAATGACTGATTCTGTGCACTGGTATGAGCACATGCGGGCTGTACCGAATCGAAGAGTCGTGTATCTTTCTGTTTTAAGTTATCAACTTTGGACAAAATCTTGGAAACTCGATTATCTAGATCAAGTTTAAAATTCTCAGCGGCCTCAAGTACGTTCACACAGTTAATCTCCTTAGATTTCTCTATGTCTATCGGCAAAGATTTAACAACCTTGTCACTTCGCTGACGCTGTTTTGATTGTAAATTCAATCGAAAATTCTTTTGAAAATTTGCATCATCGATATTAATACCTTCAAATGACGTTTCAAAGATTTCTTGAATAAATTGTTGCTTGCATTCAAGCGAAATACAATATGTTTGAATCTCATCAAAACTTTTTGAAAGCAAAGTATAAGAATCTTGAAGCTTTAAAAATTCAGCATTAGATTTGTGACAAGTACTATGTACCACATTATCCACAGAATCAATATTATGTGTGGATCAATATTATGCACAATAGAATCATTATCAACACTTTTATTCACACAGACGAAAACAATATCATTAGACATCACTTGCTTCAGAAGCTGATCATTTTGGCGTGAAACTCGTTCTATTTCAAGTAAACTGTTTTCATAAGCATCATCCATTTCATTGAAAACACGTCTAAGTTCTTCTATTTCCAAAAGAAAATCTTGATCAGTATTACTAAGACAAGCTTTAACGTTGTTTACAAATGGAACAATTTCGTCTCGGAACGCAGCTCTAGTGTGCTAAAAATTCCATTCACCTTCCGTTATAGCCGAGGCCGTCGTACGTTCCAAAATGACCTTGTCAAAATCGGCTAAGTGTTGGTGTACCGCATTTAAGCTAACGGACGCCTTACTTACCGGTGGAATTAACTTCGTTAAATCCGTTTTGACAAGTGTAGGAGATGTACTAGGAGGGTTTTCATTTGACAAACTTTGGGGCACAAGAACTGTCAAATCAGCTAATTCCTTTTGTAAGCGAATACGTGTCTTCTTAGAAAATTGATCTTTATTATACTTATCATAATCAAGCTTATGGAATTTTGAAAGCATTTTAGTATGAGTTTCTTCCGCAAGTGACTGTGTCTCCTCACTACTACGAACATAAGGTGCTTCTTTTGATTTTCCAATTAGGGTCACATCATAAAGACAAGGAATATATTCCTGAGCTTGTTTTGCATAACCGGGATTAGGTGGTAAATCTTGAAGACGCTTAAGTTCTTGTTCTTTAAACGATTTAGTTAAAAGATGAACCTTTTCTGTGGAGGCGTATTGTTTTAAAAGCTGTTGTTCTTTGAATTTAAGAAGTTTGGTAGCATTAATTTCCGATTCAAACTTTTTAGACTCAAGAGTTTCGAAATCCATTTTAAGTTTCTGAAAATCATTGACAACCGATTCTTTTGCTTTTAATTCATTGGAAAGATTAGCTTTTAATGATTCTATTTCTTTTAAGTGTTCAATCTTTTCAAAACGAAATTGGTCAAATTCAGAACATGTTATTTTCTCTGCTTGAGGGACCATTTCAAAAGTTTTGACCTTTTCTTTATGCAACGCAAGCTCAGCTGTTAGGGTGGAATTCGTATCTACGGATTATCTGAGAGCCATATGTATTTGATCAATAATATGTTTAGGCACCATGACCAAATCATGTTGAGCATAAGATTCCATACCCGTCATAGAATTTGGTTGAGGTTCACTCAAATGTGTAGGATTGGGTACCACATCATTTGAGTTACTAGTTCCCGAATGCTGTTCGAGGTTGTCATTTTCATGCCCAACTTGATGTGGGTTATCATCATTACCAAGAGTGGTTGTGGTGGGTACCTCACTGACGACATCAGAACCATAGTAAGAAAGATTAGCAACAAGAGCAGCTGAGGCTAAGTGAATGTCATCACAATCCGAATCATATGCATCAAGATCGTCCGCTTGATATACTGCATTAGAAGTAGAAACGACTGCAATGCCTTCATTATCTGCTGCCCCTGGGTCTACAAGAAATGCTAACTCTTCTGAATCCAAGATCTTTCCCTTAGACTAAGCATCAACCAAATACATCTTCTCACGAAACCATGTTGCATCCCTTCTTCTTTTTGGCTGAGTGCATTCCCTAGCCATATGACCTTGTCCTCGGCAATTGTAGCAAGTCAAAACCTTTTGAGGACCAATAGGGCTTCCATTTCCATTAGCTTGAGAATTCACAGCTTGAGCATTCACAGTCTTTGTAGGAGGTCCATATGAAGTTTTCCTTCCCTGAATAGGTTGCACCGTTACTTGACCATATTGAACAGTGGCTTGTTGTCGAGGATTTGAAGAGGTGCGGAGCTGATTGTTTGTTGGTGGAAATCCTCTAGTTGCAACAAGTTTTGACAAGTAGGCAGTGAGATGGTTTAGAACATCAGCTGGCATATCATTTGGAGTTAAGACTGGTGCTTGGATTGGTGGAAGTTCATTGGAGTAGAAGGCTTGTGCTGGTTGTGCTTCAATTGGAAAATATCCTTGCTAAGGCGTATAGCCCATTGGAGAAGTGTTGGATTGTGATGGTGATGTCTGATGTAGTGGTTATTGTGGAAAAGATTGTTGATGAACACTTTATTGAAATGATTGATGTGGCATCATTAGTGGTTGATAAGATGGTTGCTGTGGTTGCTGATAGGTGTGTGGTGGTGGCTGCTGCAAGTATGATGGTTGTTGATAAGTATAAGCCAGGTTTTGTTGAGAAGCATACATGGCAAGTGGATCATGAACTTGAGGTGTAGACAACTGAGCCTCGATCACATGGCATTCGTGTGGTTGAAGAAAAGCTTGAAGTTGATCCACACCGTGTTATGCAAGTCCTTAGCCAATTTAACATCCGTCACGTACTTTTCCCATTCTGAAGAAAGAGTGTTCAAATACTTGGTGTTCAATTGAAACGTAGGAATTGCCATGCCATATATATTGAGCTCATTCAACAATAGGGTAAATCTCAGATAGTAATCATTGAGAGTCTCCCCTGGCACATAGGCAAAGTTATCAAAAGTATCATAAAGCTTACACTCTCGTTCTTGTTTAGTTAACGAAGTGCCTTGCATTAGAACACGAATTCTATCCCTTAACTCTTTGGCAACTTTATGTTTACTGACGAGTTTGTAGACATCTGGAGGAAGGGCTTGGAGAATGATATTTGTAGCTTATTTATCACACTTGTCTTGTATCTTAGCATCTCCAGTTAGTTCACCCGTTGTGTGAGGACGAGTAACAGCACCTTCCGTCACAGTACCATATAACAATGGTCCACTGAGCACCGATGCCCAAATTAGATGTTTATTTTCTTTGTTCAACATATAAAGTTCCATTCGGGAAGCCCAGTCCTCATACATAGTCTTCACCAACATTGGTGGACGATTATCCGTACCCGAGAGGATGGACTTATCCGTAAGAGATATGTACTCCATTTCGTTAAGTTAAGATTTACAAATGTTGATCGAACAATGAGAGAAAGTAAATGTGTTTGTTGTTGTGAGTTGAAGTCGAGAAACAATGTTGAAATCCCCTAAAATATGGATCCTCGGAATATTGATCGGAATAAACGATCGGAAAACTGTCGGAATATCAATCGGAAAACCGTCAGAATAAGTCTATCAGAATACCCCTGTCGGAATGAACCTGTCGGAATACCTTCTATCGGAATACTCTCTACCGGAATACTCCTGTCGGAATACCTTCTATCAGAATACCCACTATCGGAATAAACCTATCGGAATACCCTCTATCGGAATACTCCTGTCAGAATACCTTCTATCGGAATAACCCCTATCGGAATATCAACTATCGGAATACCTTCGTCGGAATAATGGTCGGAATGATAAACCCTTTTCCGATGGAAGCTGTCGGAATACTTAAACCCCTTTCCGATGGCTTCTGTCGGAATATATCCCACTTTTCTCGGACAAAACTCAACCAGTTAGAGATTTTAAGCCAAAAAATGATCAAAACACCCAAAAATTTTGTGTTTTTAGCCAAAGTAAATATACCAAATCTCTACCACAACTATGTAGAAGATTTGTATCAAGAAAAAACCATAAAAAACAAAAAAAAAATTTGGTTCGTGTAAAATGGATCAAAATAGGCGTATGAATCAAGAACACAAACACATAAACAATACAATCATCCCATGGCTCTTGATACCATTTATAGGATATTGTAAATCTTGCTTATGTTTAGAGAGAGAAAGAGATAGAAAGATAGATGATTTCACACACACTTTAGAGAGAGAAAGTGATTAACTATGTGTAAAATGAAAATGAAACCACACCCTCTCCATCAAAGGAGAGGGCTTATATACCCAAGCCTTGTGATGGGCTTGGGCTTACATGTTTGGGTCGTCCATACAAACCATGGACTCGGCCTTTCCTTGTTTACTTAATGTAGAATAACTAAACTACGAGCCACTACTTAATATATTGTTGGAGTGACCGAATCTTCCTAAATACGAAATACGTATTTCCAACATTGACCACTGAGCTTGCGGGATATAAGGAACGGGAGAAAAGTTTTGAAATTCATCAGGCTAAAATTAAAGAACTTGAACAAGCTCATGCTACATCGGTTTATCAAGAAAAATGCACAACTAAGAAATTAAATGCCTTACATTTAAGTAGTGCTAAAAAGATAAGCGAATTGAATGATGAAATCACCTCTCTTAATAAACAGCTTTCAACTGAAAAATCTATTATTTTCGATTTAAAAGAAGAACGAAAAAGCTGAAACATGATTTCAAAATTCAAGAAGATGGGCTTCTTGAGGATTTTTGCAAAGCTCAGGATTGGATTAGGAAATTAGACAACCTTTTGGTAAAACGTGGCCAAACTATGCAGACGATAAATATGCTCGCACCAAAAGTGAATGAGATAAACTACACTCGATACAAATTGGCTTTAGGTTGTCCTCTTCCTCCTAATCCCGAATATCTTAAGCAAGTTCAGGCCACTAATCAAACTCTATATAATGGTAGTGTGCTCTTGTCTGATGAGCATGATCCTCCTAGTGTGCCTGATTCAGAAGAAACTCTTGATCTGGCCGAAGAGAGTCGTTTAAGAATGCAAAAGCTTAATAAAGAAGTCACACCTGTTTATTATACGAAAGTTAATCCTCCAACAGTTTTTGTTCGGTCTAAAACGAGTACTGAAATGCTTTTGCTACCAAGTGAGGAATTATCTGATGACCCTCCTAGACCGAGTATCACACGCCGATTTCTAAACGAGCTAAAAGATAACTTTGTCATACTTAAACGTGTTGTTAATTCCAAAATCACTAGAGGAAATTCTACATCACCTGTTCAGATTGAGGTCTAGAAAATTCTTCAAAATGATATTAATCCGATCATTAATCAAGTTGATGCTCGGATAAGCAATTTGGAAAACGCTTTTCTAAAAGAATTAGCCAACTTTGTTGAAGACTTTAAATCTTTGGCGAAGGAGGATGATGAATCTCTTGATATAATCAAAGTTTTGGAAAACGATCTTGAACGTCTCTCTAAAGCATGTGATAATGTTGACAGTAGCCCCATTGCGTTAGATACCTCTGTTTCGAATCATGAAACCCTCCAAACTGAGCTTGAACGTACGAAAGAGAAAATGGAATTTGTTGTCATTAAAAAGGAAAAAGAATTTACCGATCTGTGGAATAAATTTGTCAAAAAATTTGATGAATGCAAATATGACAAAATTTCGTATGATAAAGCCTACAATGAAAAGCAACAAACTATCGCACGGTTGCAGGCTCAGTTAGAGGGGTTAAGGAAAAGAATTTGGCATCTTCAAGGTTAGCGAATACCAGTGATGGGAATGTTCAGAAGCTTAAGGCTAAGATTGCAGATTTAGTATCGGTAGTTGCTTCATATAAACGTGTTGTTGAACAAAGTAAGTCTGTTTATCAGAAACTTGTCGATAAAATTTGTGAGAAATGTAAGTTAAAGGCCTTATTAAAAGATAAGACTTATGAGCCTAACTCGATTGTGGACTCGATGATCCAGAAACCAGCAACCTCGGGACCTAATAGTATTGCTGTAACACCTTATCCCACGGTTGCTGGAACGAAAGCTGCTGTAATTGCCCCAAGAATGTTTCGTGTTAGTTCCTCCTCTATGCCTCGCAACCAACGTAAAGCAAGCGTTAGGACAAAACCGACCACTATATCTCAACCACAAGTCATTGATTTAAAAAGTGCTAATTCTAATAGACGTGTATCTTCTTCTACAGGAATAAACAACTACACTAAGAGCAGAAGGCCAGAGCCTACGAGCAATACAAGGAATGATAGGGTCCTTTTGCCTCTAGAAGTAGTCGCGCCAAGATCAATAATGTGGAAGTAGAAGAACACCCTAGGAATTTACCGCTTTTTAATTATAATCAGAAACTTAATTCATCTGAATGTAATGACTTTAAGCTTGCTATTCGGAATTAAGAATCTGAAGTTATTTGCGCTAAATGTAATAAATGTTTCTTTACTTTTAGTCATGATGCTTGTGGTTTGTGATGACGTATAGTCCCCAGCCGGGTCATGAACCCGACCCATGGGTACTACCCGTATCCGGCCCATCACAGATGGGTGGAATAATGTCATTCAGGCTTATGGGCTTGGATGAACAGTGACCGCACGCATGTGTGCGGCCCACGGCCCGGTGCGGTCGACATAGGGTTAGACAGAATCATATTCTGTCTAGGAATATCTTTATCCCAATGGAGGAGGATATTTACTACCAAAATTAGAAGATAACAATGATTCTAATTCTGATAGTTATCCTATCCTTGGGGCCGAAGTATCAAGTGGTAGCCCACTAGGGTTCCACTGCCTATAAAAGGAACCCCCAAGGGTTCCACAAAGGTATTACGTTCTACTCTCAATTCACATAAACCCTAATCGATTACTTACTCTCATGCCGGAGTCTAATCGTGGGAAATATTCCCACGGTAAGCCTAACGCGTGTTGTTTAGTGTGCAGGATCCCAACCAAACGATTCACTTGGTGCAGGAGCCGGAGCCCAGCCAACCCCGAATTAAGCCTAATTCGGGTCTAGAAAGGATCACCCAACTTTTGCATCAACAAGTTGGCGCCATCCGTGGGACCCATTACACTAAGCTAGAACAAAAACATCATTCTGATCTTTCAATGACGAAGGGACGCCAGCAAGCCAATCCCAGGAATACGAATCCTGGAAATCGGAAGTCCCAAGGGGAAGGGATACTCATCCCCAATCAATCACCCAGCCGCCTTGCAGGCGGACCTGGTAACCGGGGCGGCTTTCAGCCACTAGGGGTAACAAGCACGATCTCCATGACACCCCCACCTACTTCAACCCTGGACAACCCTGACCCAGGGAGTGCGTCCAACCCTCCTAACAAGGAGCCGCACAGACCATCGGCAGAGGAAGAAGTAGAGGTCCTACCACTCAGCGAGGAGGATCTTACTCGAGTTCTCACGCAGAACTTCGATAGGATCGTCCCGGGGATCGCGTCAAGGTTGAATCTGGGTAGGGACCTCCAATCCAGACTCAACTTTGGTGACACCGGACCAATCACCTCTTCCCAAAATCAGAGGAAAAGGAGAGCTCGGCCTCAGGAGCAGAGCATCTTTGAGGAAACCCCTCAACCCAGGAATGTGTTTGAGCGCATAGGAGATCTCCTCATGCAGGAATTAATGCAGTCTCGAGAAGGATGAGATAAGTCTGATGGTTCACCCGAGCGGCCAGATCGAGAGTTGGCCAGAACCGCTCGTCGCACGAGCGTGTGGGACAGAATGAACACTGGGAAGAAGGCTTCTGGTTCATCCCAAAAAAGTGGTCCCTACCCAAAGGATGGGGCACCACCACCGTCTCCAGACCCGTCAGGAGAAGACTCAGATGACCATCCGCCTAAGCGTCACCGACCTAGGCGCACCCCTCCACCACCACCAAACAATGATGGGTATTATGGTGGCCCTTATTATCGTGATGCAGGCGCGGAGGATCTTTCGCGTCCATTATGTGAACCATGGGATGACCCTAGGCTCACCCGGCCATGGGCGGATCCCAGGGAAGACCCGTTCACCCTCCGCATACGGAACTATTCTGAGGACACCAAACGTCGCATGCCGGCGTATGTCAAGACCTATGATGGGACTGGCGATCCGGTTGATCACCTTAAAATATTTGATACGCAGGCTAAAATTGAGCGATGGCCCATGCCTATATGGTGCCAAATGTTCAATTCAACTTTGATCGGAAATGCCCGTGACTGGTTTGAGGCGCTCCCTCCACGGAGCATTGATAGTTTCACGGATCTACGTACTGTTGGGAATAAATTATGGGTCAGTTCACTAGACGCTGATAAGAAGAATTCAAGCGCTGATAGGATGACATTGGACGCTGACAGCCAAGCGTTGACACTTGAAGAAGTCAACGCTGACAGCCTTGAAGATTAACACTGATGGAATATATCTTCATACGAATCTTTTTGTTTATTTGTTTCTTTATTTGTGTATGGTAAAGATAAGCTCGACATTGTATTTTCTATTATTATCTTTACCTAGAATAGTTGATTCGTAGCTTATTGTACAAGACTTCTTAATCTATAAAAGAAGATCTTTTAGGTTAAAGTTAATCATCAGTTTTCATAAGTTTTCACAAGTTAAACCTCTTTCATTGTAATCAAGTTCGATCATTCTAATACAAGTGAAAGTTTGTTTAACATCTTTGTGTTTTAGATTAAGTGTTAATTCCGCATAACACTTAGTTACTTTATTCATAAGCAAAGGTTTCTCTACGTGTATTACTTGATCTAATCTCGTATACACAAAGCTTAATCGATCTAAGTTTGGGATCAACAAGTGGTATCAGAGCTTGTTGAGAAACTTTTGATCTTTAAGTAACGAAAGAACCCTAAAACACCAAACCCTAAAAACCCTAAATCTCTCAAAACCCTAAAAACATCATGTCTGGCACAAATCAGCCTCCTGCTCCAGTTTTGCTACAAAACAACACCACAAACCCTAGTATCAAAATTCCCATGTTTGATGCCAGGAACTTCGAGCTTTGGAAGTCTAATTTTGAGCAATATATAGCCATCCATGACTACACTCTTTGGGAGATTGTTGAATATGGGAACACATTCAACAAAGCTCAAAAGATTGCTAATGCTATTGCCACAAGGATAGCTGTTCCTAATTGTCCTGAAGCTGATAAGAAGGAAAAGCCTGAAGATGGAAGAGCTGTATCTGCTGAAGATATAGCCAAGAAAAGGGTGGACATGAAAATTTTGAACATCATGAAACACGCCTTAGGTCATGAGAATCAGCACAAGTACAAACGCTTTGAGTCTGCAAAAGAGCTTTGGGAAGCTCTTGAAGTAGCACATGGTGGCAATGCTGACACAAAAGAAGAAAAGAAGAAGCAACTCATGCATGAGTATGCTGTCTTTAAGGCTCAACCCAATGAGAATCTCAGCAGTGTGAGAAGTAGACTGCTTGACATCACAAGTCAACTTTCCTTCATGGGAACACAGATTGATGACCCTGACTTGAATGCTACTTTTCTCAAAAGCCTTGGTGATGTATGGAAGATTGAGACAAGATCCATTCTTGTCAATAACACCCACAAGACCTCCAGGTTTGATGACATCTTCAACAAACTAAGACTGTTGGAGAATGAATGGCTTTTGGAGAGTGATAATAAATCTTCTAGTAGCAACATGGCCTTCTTCTCACAAAGTGAAGGCCAATTTGATTCCATGAACTCCTATGGACATCCAGTCACTGGATCTCAATGTGTCAACGCTGGATCACAGTCTGTCAGCGCTGGATCATATCCTGTCAACGCTTTATACTCAAGCGCTGACACACACAACTTTGGCACTGATAGAATTAAACCTGCTGGTTTAGATCTAGATACTGTGTGTGCATTCATTGCTTCTTTGCCCAGTGATTCAAGGATTACATATGAAGATCTTGAGCAGATAAGTGATGAGCAATTGGAAGAGATGGACATCAAGTGGACTATGGCTCTTGTAAGTTTAAGAGCAAACAGGTTTAATAAAAGGTTCAAGAAGAAGATGACCTTTGATGCTAAGAATGTCGCTGGATTTGACAAATCCAAAGTTGAGTGCTACAATTGTCATAGGATGGGGCACTTTATGAGGGAATGTAGATCTCCAAGAAGATCTGATGCTGGTAAGCCTTCAAGCCAAATGGTTAAGAGCCAAGATTCCAAGGCCATGGTTGCTGTTCAACAAATTGATGGTGTTGGAGGATGGGACTGGAGCTGGAACTTTTTGGCTAAGGATGAGGAAGAGGACAGAGCCTTGGTTGCTGAAGTTAAAGAAGAGCATGTTGAATATGCTCTCATGGCACACTCCTCCTCTTCATCAGATAATGAGGTATATGATGATGCTTTCTGTTCTAAGGGTTGTCGTTTAAATACTGAAAAACTAAATCAAGAGATAGTAAAATTATTAGATGAGGCAAGTGCTGAAAGATGCAAAGTATCTAATTATCAAATTGCTCTTACCCAAACAGAAAAGACAGTAGCTGAGTATAAGAAAATGGAGTTTGATTTAAAGGATCAAATAAATATCTTAAAACATGAGTTACATCAAAGTAAAGATATTCAGGATATCACAAACAGGGTTAATCTTGATTTGATAGCTCAGTTAGATGAGGCTAACAAAAATAAAGATAATGTGAGTCTTAAAATCCAGAGATTTGATAAGGCCACACAATCCCTAGGAGAGTGTGTTAGTAAACAAAGAGACTCTAAGGACATGAGTGGGATTGGGATGAAAGATTATACTGGTGTTCCACCACCAGCTGGGGATTTCTATGGTGTCCAATCAAAGGACTTATCTTGGACTGGCTTGCCAGAACTCCAAGAGAAGGAATTCATTCCTCCACCTAGAGTGACTTCCCCAGTTGAAGAATACAAACAAAAACTGACTGACCTAGATGAGTGGAAGAAAGCTAACCACACTTTGTTTGTTAAGGGAGGGTTGTTGTGTGAAAGTCCAAATGAGCCCACACCAATCACGAGCCATGATCCTACACCTATTAAAATCACACACCCAACCACTGGCAAAGCTGTTGACCTTGGCCCACAAACTGTTAGAAAACCTAGTGTTAAGTATGCAGAGATGTATAGGAATACTAGGTCACCAAAAAGCCAAGTTAGTAACCATGGAACAGGCTTCTTTGCTTCTAGACCTAAGACTATGTCTAGAAAAGCTTGTTACTCATGTGGTAGCTTTTCACATTTGGCATACAAATGTGTCAACGCTTCCAATGTCAACGCTGATAGGAACCATTTCAGCGCTGACAAAAGTCAACATAGGTCAAACACTGTCAGACCCAATACCTTTGTGAACAAAAGTTCACAAGTTGTTAGACCTGCCCCATTCTTTTCTAGAGGGTCCAACACACAAGGCCTAAGACCTTTCCAAAAGTCAAACACTTGGTCCAATAGGCAATGGGTTCCTGTAGCAAACCCTAGGTTTAACGCTGATAAAGGCAATCGGGGCGCTGACAAGAACAATTTCAGCGCTGACAGACACACTGCCAAACCTAGGTATTTGCAACCACAGCGAAATGGGTCTAAAGCTTCTACTAGCTTAACATGGAGACCAAAACAAGACCAAAACCCTAATTCTACTGGTCTTTCTATGACATGCAACAGGTTTCATTATATTTCAAAGGTCATGTCAAGACCAATTGGGGTTAACTGGGGCATTTCATCCAAAAAGGGATGAAAATGGGGTTGTTATGAGAACCAAGTCTGTTCTTGTTGAACAACCAGATGAATCCGAGTCTTCCAAGACTTGGGTTCCCAAAGAAAACTAATGTGTTTTCTTTATGTGCAGGGCATTCAGATGAAGATCAATGATTATGGATATTGGGATAGTGGATGCTCAAGGCACATGACAGGAAAGGAAGACTATCTGACAAACTTCACTCCTATTCAAGATGGTGATAAGGTATACTTTGGAGGGGGCTATGGCACCATCACAGGAAAAGGAACCCTTATTACCAATAATCTACGTTTTGAGAATGTCTTCCTGGTAAAAGAACTGGATTATAATTTGTTTAGTGTATCACAAGTGTGTGATAACAAAAATAAGGTTCTTTTCACAGATACTGAGTGCTTGGTGTTAAGTAAAGATTACAAGCTCCCTGAGGAGAAATACATAAAATTTAGAACACCAAGGCATAAAGACATATATAATGTGAATCTTAATGGAATTAAGATGAATAATAAAATGATGTCATGTTTTTATGCTAAAGCCTCAGTAGATGAAAGTAATCTTTGGTACAGGAGATTAGGGCACATAAACTTTAAAAATATCAATAGACTTGTGAGGCTTGGTTTAGTTGATGGTTTGCCTGAAAAGGCTTTCCACAATGACCACTCTTGTGTTGCATGTCTTAAGGGCAAGCAGCACAAGGTCTCATTCAAATCTAAACAGGTGCACTCTAGTTCTAAACCACTTCACTTATTGCATATGGACCTCTTTGGTCCAACTAATATAGAAAGTTTGAAGGGTAAATCATATTGTTTTGTCATCACTGATGATTTTTCCAGGTTTACATGGACTTTCTTTTTAGCCAAGAAAAGTGAAACTGCCCAAAGTCTGATTAATTTCATTACCCAGATTGAAAAGAAGAATGGTAATGAGGTCAAAATTCTTAGAAGTGACAATGGGGGTGAGTTTAGAAATCAGTTGTTAGATGATTTTTGTGCCAAGAAAGGGATTACTAGGCAGTTTAGCATAGCTAGAACTCCACAGCAAAATGGGGTTGCTGAAAGGAAGAATAGAACCCTAATTGAAGCAGCCAGAACCATGTTGGCTGATGCCCACTTTCCTATAGCCTTTTGGGCTGAAGCTGTTAACACAGCTTGTTATGTTCAAAATAGGGCATTGGTCAACAAAATACATAATAAGACACCTTATGAGTTACTTTGGGGAAGGAAGCCAAATATTGGCTTTCTCAAGCCTTTTGGTTGTCATGTAGTTGTTTTAGAAACTAGTGATGCCCTAGGTAAATTTGATTCAAAAGGTGATGAAGGCTACTTCATGGGTTATTCAGTGCAGAGCAAAGGATATAGGATTTACATTAAAAAGGAAAAACGTATACTTGAAAAAGTACATGTTAGGTTTTTAGAGAGTAAACCTAGTGATCCTGAAAGTGGTCCAAATTGGTTGTTTGACTTGGAACCTTTATCTAGAGCTTTAAATTATATGCCTGTTACTGATCCAGACATTGTGAAGGTAACTTCAAGTGTTTTGGAAAAGAGAATTGGTAATGTTTCAGGTATACAGGTTGCTAAGAAGGATGGACCACCAGCAGTTGAGTCATCTTCCACACAAGAATATGTTACACTTCCTATATGGACAGATGAGTATTATGCTGCTGCTACTGCTGCTAGAAAAGATAATGGTGGTTTCCAAATACCACCAAATACAAACATGCATGGTTCTTCAGGCGCTGACAAAGGGAAATCAAGCGCTGACAAGAGCAATTCAGACGCTGATGGATCAGACGTTGACAACAACACTTCAAGCGTTGTTAGCCCAAGCGCTGACAAACAAGGTTCAGACGTTGATGACACCTTTGCACATCTTTTCTCTTCCCATTTTGAACAAGGTGGACCTTCCAATGTCCATGAAGAGATTCCTGTTGATCAAAGAGAGTCTGATGAAGAAGATATTGGCAACATGGAGCGTGAAGTTGAGGACACCAGACTTTTTGAAGGAGGAGTTCTTACTTCCACGATAAAGGATCACCCCTCATCTCAGATCATTGGTGATGTTATGGCTCCAGTTCAGACACGAAGATCCCATCAAAATCTTGGTGGATTTATTGCCAATATACACAAGAAGGATGATACCCCTCTTGTACAAGCATGTTTGTTTGCATGTTTTCTGTCACAAGAAGAACCCAAGAAGATTTTTGATGCTCTCAAAGAACCTAGTTGGGTGGAAGCAATACAGGATGAGCTTCACCAATTTGCTATACAGGATGTTTGGGAGCTGGTTGATTGTCCTAGATATGTGAGACCAATTGGGACAAGATGGGTTCTAAGGAACAAGAAAGATGAAAGGGGTATTGTGGTCAGAAACAAGGCACATTTGGTAGCTCAGGGATATACACAAGAGGAAAGAATAGATTATGAAGAGGTCTTTGCTCCTGTTGCAAGAATTGAAGCTATAAGAATTTTCCTAGCTTATGCCTCTTGTATGAACTTCACTGTTTATCAAATGGATGTGAAGAGTGCTTTCCTCTATGGGACAATTATTGAGGAGGTATACGTTATGCAACCTCCTGGTTTTGAAGATCCTGAGAATCCAGACAAGGTTTATAGAGTGAAGAAAGCTATGTATAGACTTCATCAGGCCCCAAGAGCATGGTATGGTACATTGTCCACCTACTTGGTGGAAAATGGTTTTAAAAGGGGCACCATAGATCAGACATTGTTCACAAAGAAGAAAGGTAAGGATGTCTTACTTGTCCAGGTCTATGTTGATGACATCATTTTAGGATCTACCAATCCAAAGATGAGTGAAGACTTTTCCAAGCTTATGACAGATAAATTCAAGATGAGTGCAATGGGTGAGATGAACTTCTTTCTAGGCTTACAAGTTCAGCAGAAAGAAGATGGTATCTTCATCTCCCAAGACAAATATGTAGCTGAAATCTTGAAGAAATATGGTTTTTCTCCACATGAAAAGAGTGCTTCCACTCCTATGGATAGGGAACACCCTTGGGGAAAAATTGGAGCTGGAAAGGATGTGGATGTTAGGCACTATAGATCAATGATTGGTTCATTGATGTATCTTACAGCTTCAAGACCTGACATCATGTTTGCTGTGTGTGCTTGTGCACGCCATCAAGTGACTCCCAAAGAATGTCACCTTTTTGCTGTGAAAAGAATTTTTAGGTACCTAAGATGTTATCCAGATCTTGGCTTATGGTACCCAAAAGATTCTCCATTGGAGCTTATTGCATATTCAGACAGTGACTATGGTGGTGACAAGTTTGATAGGAAATCCACAACTGGTGGATGTCAATTTCTTGGGAGTCGATTGATATCTTGGCAATGCAAGAAACAAACAGTGGTGGCAAATTCTACAACTGAAGCAGAATATGTTGCAGTAGCTGCTTGTTGTGGACAAGTCTTATGGATTCAGAACCAGCTGTTGGATTATGGGTATAATTTCATGCATACCAAGATTTTTGTAGACAATAACAGTACTTTATGCATTATTAAAAATCCTGTACATCATTCTAAAACCAAACACATAGAAATTAGACATCATTTTATAAGAGATTGCTTTGAGAAAGGTTTAATACAACCAGATAGGGTAGCCACCGAAGATAATGTGGCTGATTTATTAACTAAACCTTTTGATACTGGACGATTTCAATATTTGGTAACAAATATTGGAATGGTTAATCTCACTTAATATGTGTTTTGGAACCTTTTTGTAAAAGTATGTACAGGATAATGCATTGTTATTAGTCTTTGTGATGATTTAGATTTTTCCACTTTATTTTTCTAACACTGACAAAGGTAAATGTAACGCTGATAAGTGTTATTTTTCCGTTGTTAGAGATATTATTGTCTAACGCTGACAAGAGTTCCTTCAACGCTGATAAGTGTTGTCGGGGCGCTGTCAGCAACAAATGTTAGTTTTGTGGTTTTCAATCTAAATGTGTAGGTGATGGTAGCTTTATGCCATTGGATACAGAGTTGCTTATGGATCTTTGAAGAGCTATTTGGACATGTTTTTGTTTATGGATGATGGTTGGAATATTTATATTCCTATCTTGACATAAATTTTTAATGTTCATATATATTTTGAGAAACTCATGTATCATAGTTTAAGGGGAGGTTTAAGGAACCTTTAGGACTTTTGGGTATTCTTATAATACTCTCATCACAATTCTAGATTGTGTCCACAGGTGAGTATGGGTTAGTTTTACTAAACCATGAGGCACTGTAGCATGCAAAGTTGACAAACTATGCATGCTGCCAAGACATTTTTGGCCTAGAATTGGTTGTGGTCTGATGGGAGACTTGGGAATAGTTTTGTTATGGGTCTACCTGGGAGTTACAAAGAATTTTATGAAATAACTTTGTTGGTAAGTATTTTGGTTAGCAAGGGACACTAGAGGACATTTGTATCTATCTTGCTTAAGCAAGTGTGCATAAATGGACAGTGCTTGCCGCCCAGTAATTATTATCAACTTGCAAGATATTTCCCTTAGGATAAATTACTTTGTTAAGGTCTTTTTCTTTTTAAATATTTTTATTTTTTTAGACGCTGACAAGTTTTTCTCCAAACGCTGTTACGTCCAATCGTGACGCTGACAAGGCTTTAGGCAAACGCTGACAAGAAAATATAGCCGTTGGGCGTTGATGGGCTATTTTTGACCGTTGACACCTAGTGGGCCCTACCCAGTTGTTATTTTTGACTAATCTTTGGCCGTAATTTTGGGGAGTTGTTACTTTTAATTAATGCATGAGATAAGTTATATTTGATTCAATATTTTCATCATTGCTCTTTGAATATAACTGCCTCATTTTTGACCAATCCAAATCATGCATCTCTCCTATAAATTTGGCTAAACTTTTTGTTCTGGGTATTCATATTTTCTTGTCTAACATTTTTCTCCTAGATTTTTCCCATATCACATAACCTAAACAGCTTTCAACATGGCACCAAAGTTCAACTCAAACAATCTGACATTGGAGTTCAAGAGCCAACATAATATGGTCGCTTACTTGGCTGCTGATAATGATTTGTTCCCTCAGTATTCACAAATGGTGGCATTTTTAAATGCATCCTCAATCAGGTATGCACTTTCTCATGAGCCACTAGTCCCTGTCGCACACATTAGACAGTTTTGGAACAATGTTAGTTCCACAACAGCTAATGGAGTGACCACATTAACATCTACTGTTCATGGAAGAACATGGGTGGTCACTGAAGCCTTGGTTCGCCAAGCTTTGCGTCTTGATGACGCTGATGGTGTGACTACCCTTGCCATTGCAACAATAGAACAAGGTCTTAGGGAATTGGGTTATCCTATTCCTGCTGGAAAAACTTTAAATAAATATCATAAGCAGGAATTTCCCTCTGACTGGAAATATTTGATACATGTCCTTCTTCAATGCTTAAGTCCAAAATGTACTGCTTTTAATGAAATAAACAGGTCAATTGCAAGTGCTTTGGTTTGTATGTCACGTGGGCTTAAGTATAATTTTTCAAAAATGATTTTTGAAGGGATGTGTAAAAATAAGGGAAGTAAAATGACTTTGGCTTACCCAAGATTTTTGCAAATGGTCTTTGATTTACAAGAATATTGTACTAGGGATCATGACACTTTTTATGAGATCCCTAAGCAAAAGAAAACCATTTTTGACAAGATGAGCTCCACAAACAGATCTATCCCTCTCACCCAAGCCATGCTTGAAGTAATTCAGGCTGCTCAACCACAACCAGACCCTGCACCTCAACTTGAGCCTATCCTTGAACCATTACCTTCACCTGACCACATGGACGTTGACCAACCCAATGTCAACGCTGACACTCAAAATGTTGGCGCTGACACAGCCAATCCCAACGTTGATGACATCCCTGCACAATCCCAAACACCCCTTAACCAACCAACACCCACACAATCTACCTCATCTTCCACCCCATTACAATCTAGGTTGAATAAACGCTAAAGGACTACTGGAGTGTTCTCCTCTAGTGGTCCTAGCCTTGTTGCAGAGAGAACCACCTCCACAAGTGTGGCTGGTGCCATGGATGAGGCTGGGGCTATTGACACAAGCTTAGATGCTGGTCAAGACAGTCCCAACATCATTAAGACCTCATCCACGCCCTATGATTCTATTTTGGGAGGTCAAATTCCCATTCTAGCTGAGGGTAGATTGGAACCTATGACATTGAATGAATTGACGGCTGCTGTCATTAGCTTGCAAAAGCAAAATGTCAGCCTTGTACAAATTGTCAATAATCAGGGCCGTGAACTCCAAGTATTGAGGGAGCGGGTAACTGTTTTGGAGAATCCAAGTAGCAGGAGTAGAATGGAGGAATCTTCCAAAGGGGAGGATGAAGAGGATGAGCTGATTCATACAGCCAGTGAGAAGAGTTCACAATTTAGTGAATCTTTAAATGTTGCTGAAGCACTCACCAACTTGAAGAAGCACCCAATTATTGATACATCCAAGGTAACTCCATTGAACTTGGAAGGATCTTTCACAGCAACAATGGGCGCTGATACAGGTTTGAACGCTGACACATCCAGCGCTGACAAAGGTAATCGGGGCGCTGATAAAGGTAACTTGAACGCTGACAAAGTTGCAGGTGGTGTTGATGTATTCCAGTCATCAGCAATCATCAAAGATGTGTCCACACAGGTTTCTTCTTCTACCTTACCTATTATTGATCCAAAAGACAAAGGTAAAGGAATTTTGGTTGAAGAAGATGTTCCAAAGAAAGATGCAGCACAAATTGCATTTGATGAACAGTTGGCTGCACAACTTTTGGAAAGAGATTTGAAGAGGAGTGGTAGATCACCATTTGTTGCCACTTCTGAGAGTGAAGAAGAAAGTGGTGATGAAAAAGAAGAAGATAGCTCAGATTCAAGTGTTCAAATTATTGAAGATCCAGAAAGACTTGAATATGGGGATGAGTTGGCAAAAGAAAGATTGAGTGATTTGAAGAATCAGATTGATTGGGACCTTCCAGAAATCACCAGAATGTACCATGCTTGGGAAGACAAGGTAATGGACAACCCAGGAATGAGTTTGTCAGATCAAATTTGGGGGTTGGAAGTTCTTCTCAGGGTACAAGATGATATAAAGGTGATTTTGAGGTTTAATGCACAAGAGGTCAAGACTTGGCTCAAAAGAGATAGAAGGCAGTTGTATTACAAGTTGCTTAGATGCCATCAACCTAGATGGACATACAAGAAGTTGCTGGCTTTATCTTTTGAGGAACTAGAATATAGGGCACATCCTATTTGGAGGAATGTGCAAGAAAATAATGTCTACCAGTTTCTTTCAGAAGAAAGGAAACAAGAGCTTGCTGAGGAAATGCAGATTCAAAAGGAGATGAGGATTGCTCAAAGACCAGTGAAGAAAGGAGATCCTCTCCAATTTCCCAAAGATATGGATGTGTATTATCCAACTGAAACTGTCATAAGGAAGCATCTCAAGCTTTCTCTATTGGAAGCTTCAGATTTGGTTAATGTAGTACCTCTAGATGACAGAAATCCAATCATAAGTTTTGATGAAGATGAGTGTGGATTTTGGAAGATTGGCAGGTTTGGAAAGGAGGTACACACTTTCACTTCAATTATTTCTATCTTTGCAAGCATAGACAGAGAAGACTTGGTGCATCTATGGAGATTAATAGAGGCCAAGTATACAGCTGAAGCACCTAATTCAGCAAATGGAATAAGACTATGGCACACATTTTTGACTTTGTGTGGTCCAAGGGAAGCAGATCCTGCCATATGGAAGGATCTTGAAGATGACCTCAGTAATCTTCATTGGAGGCTTTATTCTACTTGTGGTGTGTTTCATTTGAGCTCTACAAAGTTTTCAGAGTATCTACTTGTGGATGCTAACTATTTCTTGTCCAAAGAAGTATTGGAGAAGATGAAGGAGACACCCTTGGAGATTGATTATACTAGTGATGTGGCCAAAGACTTGATTAGATATGTTTATCACCAACATAAGAAGTTTTTGTAAGATTCCTCCTAAGCCTTAAGTTTTTATTCAGAAACTTGATCATTGGAATAGATATCAAGTTTAGGGGAGGATTGTTGGGAATAAATTATGGGTCAGTTCACTAGACGCTGATAAGAAGAATTCAAGCGCTGATAGGATGACATTGGACGCTGACAGCCAAGCGTTGACACTTGAAGAAGTCAACGCTGACAGCCTTGAAGATTAACACTGATGGAATATATCTTCATACGAATCTTTTTGTTTATTTGTTTCTTTATTTGTGTATGGTAAAGATAAGCTCGACATTGTATTTTCTATTATTATCTTTACCTAGAATAGTTGATTCGTAGCTTATTGTACAAGACTTCTTAATCTATAAAAGAAGATCTTTTAGGTTAAAGTTAATCATCAGTTTTCATAAGTTTTCACAAGTTAAACCTCTTTCATTGTAATCAAGTTCGATCATTCTAATACAAGTGAAAGTTTGTTTAACATCTTTGTGTTTTAGATTAAGTCTTAATTCCGCATAACACTTAGTTACTTTATTCATAAGCAAAGGTTTCTCTACGTGTATTACTTGATCTAATCTCGTATACACAAAGCTTAATCGATCTAAGTTTGGGATCAACACGTACTGCGTTTGAGAACAATTATACTCAGAGGAAGAAGTATAATAGGGATCCGGTATCATTGGCAACTGTCAAACAACGGCCGGGGGAGTCCACAGAAGCCTTCACTGAACGCTTCAATGATGAGTGCACGCGCACAAAAACAATGCCGGAGCTCCTGAAAATCTCTGACTACATGCACGCCATAACAGACAGGGAGTTGATCAGGCACCTCAACGACAAGCGTCCAGAGAGATATGATGACCTCATGGAAAGGGTCAGAAATTTCATAGAAGGAGAAACAGCTGTTGCCGCGGCCTACCCATCCCGAGGAAATGGGTACCGGCCAAATGACCAGTCCCGGAGACAGTCGGGCGGTCAAGGCAATCAGAACAATAGCAAGGGCTCAGACTATAAGAGCCAAAGCAAAGGAGGACGGCCGGACGATAAGTTTACCCCCCTAAAGATGTCCTACCGGGAGATCTTGCTGACGGAAGGGGCGAACTTTCCAAGGCCTCCCCCAATGACCACTCCGCCGGAGCGTCGGGAAGGAAATCGCTTCTGCGAATTCCATAATGACAAAGGCCACGGTACAGAGGAGTGTATCCAGCTCAAGAAGCATATTGAGTCGCTGATCAAATCAGGTAAACTCAAGCACCTAGTTAAGGATTGGAAGGATGGAAAAGACAACAACAAGAAGTACGATAAGAAGGATCCCCAAAAGGACAAGCCTTCGACCATATACATGATCCAATCCAGACAACGCCGCACGAGGCAGAAAGTTGGCCAAAAATTTTCACGCGACAGGGAAATCTCGTTCCCTCCCATCACAGCAAGCGATGTGACCGGCGCGCCTCTCACTATTGAGATAAGCATTGGAACACTCAATGTTCGTCGCATGTATGTGGATGGAGGGTCGTCAGCAGAGGTACTGTATGAACACTGTTTTGTGCAGTTATGCCCAGAAATAAGAAGCCAATTAGTACCGGCCACGGCGCCGCTCACCGGCTTTAGTGGAGACACTATCTGGCCGATAGGGCAACTACGGCTGCTTGTAACCATTGGGAATGAGGAACACTCCACTACGGCGTGGATGAACTTCATGGTGATACGCTCACATTCTCCGTACAATGGGATCATAGGCAGACCAGGTATTTTGGCTATACGGGCGGTACCCTCCACGGCGCACGGAATGATCAAATTCCCTGTCGAGGGGGGAATTGTTACCATTTACAACACAATCATACCGGCATCCGAGTGTCACACCGTGAAAACACCGGCTCCACCTGTTCCACCCAAGGATGGATCACCACCTCCTAATTGGAAGGTAGCAATCCACCCTGACTATCCGGAACAGGAGGTATCCATAGGAGGGGCGCTCTCGGATAACAGCAAAAGGGCCATGTGCTCTCTTTTAAGTGCAAACTTAGACATATTCGCATGGGAGCCAAAGCATATGACAGGCGTGCCACGTGCGATAGCAGAGGATAAGCTCCAGATCCGCCAAGGGTACCAACCCGTCAAGCAAAAGAAGCGCGGCCAGGCGCCTGAGCGCAGCCAAGTGATATTGGAGGAAGTAAGGAAACTAGTGGACGCAGGTATCATGCGCGAGGTATACTACCACGAGTGGTTATCCAATTCGGTCATGGTCAAAAAACATGACGGAAGTTGGCGCATGTGTGTGGATTTTACAGATCTGAACAAGGCCTGCCCACAGGATTGTTACCCGTTACCGGAAATCGACTGGAAGGTGGAATCCCTATGTGGGTATCCTTTTAAATGCTTCTTGGACGCATATAAAGGATATCACCAGATCCAGATGGCGGAGGAGGATGCAGAAAAAGCGGTCTTCCATACGAGCCAGGGCGTATATTGCTATACGAAAATGCCGTTTGGACTGAAGAACGCCGGTGCTACATATCAACGGCTTGTGGACAAAGCTTTTGAATCACAGATAGGCCGCAACTTGGAGGTCTATGTGGATGACTTGGTTATAAAAAGTCACACGGAGGAGGCACTTCTCCGGGATGTCCAAGAGACATTCGACACACTGAGAAGGATTAACATGAAGTTAAATCCAAAAAAATGTACGTTTGGGGAAACGGAGGGAATGTTCCTTGGATATTTGATTGACCCAAACGGCATCAAACCTTGCCCAGAGAAGACGGACGCAGTAATACAACTGCCGTCCCCTCAGACACGAAAGGAGGTGCAATCCCTGAATGGGAAACTAGCCGGGCTGAATAGGTTCTTATCCAAGTCCGCAGAGAAGTCATTACCCCTATTTAAGACACTCAAGAAGTGCATTAGGAAGGGAGACTTCTGGTGGACGAAGGAAGTCGAGGAAGCTTTCGGCCAGCTCAAACAGCATCTCGCGTCTCTCCCTATGCTAGTAGCTCCTCGGCCAAAGGAGGAACTTATTATGTATCTCTCAGCCACTCATGGCGCAATAAGCGCGGTGCTCATGACTGATAGAGATACAGTGCAAACTCCGGTCTACTTCATAAGTAGAACATTACAAGGGCCGGAGCTAAATTACTCCTCTATGGAAAAATTGGTGTTAGCACTAGTGTTTGCTACAAAGCGGCTGCGCCGGTACTTTCAGGCGCACCCAATTGTGGTCATTACGGATCAGCCAATCAAGCAGGTTATTTCTAGACCGGACGTGGCAGGGAGGCTACAAAAATGGAGCATCTTATTGGGGGAGCACGATATATCTTATAGGCCAAGGACGGCTGTGAAAGGCCAGATCTTGGCAGACTTCCTGATCGAGAAGCCGGATGAGGAAGGACCAATCGTTAAGCAAGACGAGATCCCAACAGAACCATGGGTGTTATTCACGGACGGATCTTCGTGTACGGACGGGTCCGGAGCTGGTCTCATCCTCACAAATCCAGAAGGAATGGAATTCACGTACGCCCTCCGTTTTGAGTTCACGACCACTAACAACGAAGCGGAATATGAAGCATTAATTGCGGGTTTAAAAATCGCCGCTAGAATGGGAGTCCGCAACCTTGACGCCTACGTGGACTCACGGCTTGTCGCGAACCATATTCTAGGTGGATATGTGGCTAATGAGGACAACATGATCAAGTACTTGGAAAAAGTCAAGTCGCTAATCGCGACTTTCAGTAAGTTTTCCATCAAGCAGGTGCCAAGGGGCGAGAACAAGAAGGCGGACGCTCTCAGCAAGATCGCATCCACAAGCTTCGCTCACTTGTCTAAACAAGTCTTGGTGGAAATACTCAAGGAGAAATCTATAACGGAAGGGGAGGTTGCTGCTATAGTTGAGGAGGATGGACCTACATGGATGACCCCGATTATCTACTATTTGACTAGTGAGACCCTTCCAGACGAGGAAAAAGCATCACGACGCATCAGAAGGAAGTCGCAGCATTTCGAACTTCGAGAAGGCATCCTTTACAAGCGCTCTTTCTTGCAGCTGTGGCTGCGGTGTGTTGGACCACGTCAGGCCGCTTACGTAATCAGTGACATACACGAAGGGTTGTGCGGCATGCATGCGGGTCCATGATCCGTGGTAGCTAGAGCCTTACGAACAGGATATTATTGGCCTACCATGCACAGAGACGCGCGCGACATGATTCGCAAGTGTAGTGATTGCCAAGTGCATAGGCCAGTACCGCGACACCCGCAGCAGGAGCTTACACCTATCACGTCCCCATAGCCATTCTATAAGTGGGGAATCGACATTGCAGGACCATTTCCTGTAGCTGCGGGGGGAGTTAAATTCTTGATTGTTGCGATGGACTACTTCACATGATGGATAGAGGCCAAGGCAGTCAAGTCTATCATAGGCAAACAAGTTAAGAAGTTTGTTTGGGAACATATTGTGTGTCGTTTTGGTCTACCAGGAGAAATCATCTCGGACAACGGCAAGCAGTTCACGGACAAACCATTCAAAGATTGGTGTGCATCATTGAACATCAAGCGGCGCTTCGCATCTGTTAAGCATCCGCAGACAAATGGCCTTGTCGAGCGGGCAAATAGAAGCTTGGGGAATGGCATCAAGGCGCGTTTGGACGAACGAAGTGGCAAATGGGTTGATGAGTTATCACATGTGTTGTGGGCACATAGGACTATGATCAAAACAGCCAACAGAGATACTCCATTTGCATTGGCTTACGGCACTGAAGCTGTTATACCAGCAGAAATAGGAATGCCTACCATCCGCACGGCGGAAGTTAATGTCGTCACGAACGACGAGCAGCTACGAATCAACCTGGATCTGTTGGAAGAAAAAAGGGAAATAGCAGCCATCAATGAGGCTAAGTCCAAGGCCAAAATGAAAGCTTATTATGACTCCAAGGTCAAGAGTGTTTCTTTTCGACCGGGAGACTATGTCTATCGTGCTAACGAAGCGAGTCGAGCGGAGAATACAGGAAAACTGGGCCCTAAGTGGGAAGGACCGTATGAAGTCACGGAGGCCTTGGGGCGAGGCGCGTACAAGTTACGTGACATGGATGGTCGCGACCTAGAGCGCACATGGAACATTTCCAATCTCAAAAGGTGCTATCTTTAAAAGCTACGACTTCCGCATGGGTGCTTCGCTATATGTGGCTTTAATGAAGAACCATGCGATCTATCTGTTTTGTTTTTCTTATGTTTGTTTAGTTTCCTTTCTTGTTTTTTAGGACTTGTCATTATTGTTTAAAAAAAATGTAAACGTTCTAAATAAAATGCCGTGGTGCCTAGCTAGCCCCACGACTTGTTTCGTGCAAATCATTTTTTAGATTTTTTGTTAGTCATATGAATTTTACTTATATTATAATATGCCATGTTTCATTCATATGCATTCTTTCAAATTACTGTACATGTACTATACGCCTCCAAGCGGGGTAAGAGGATTAAGTGAACCTACTAATTCAACTTGCCGCGTAAGAGGGATGCAACCCCAGCCGCACGGATCATGTATCCTTACTAGACACCTTACTCACAAGACGTTGGGGTAAGTTTCATATGCCATAGTCACACAGTGCTCCGCATAGTAAAGACGCACGGCGCATGTCTAGTAAATTATAGACTTGTATGTATTTTCTTTCTTTGTGTGTAAGACGTGACATATCATGCAGTATTGATGTACAATATTCAACACAGTCAAAATACACAAGTTTCCAAATAGATAACAAAATTGGCCGTGGTTAATCACGGACTTACATACAAAATACAAATGTTGTTCGCCGTGTACATGCACGGACGAATAGAAACAACAAATATTCAGCGGTTACAAACCAAAGTGTCTAAAATGGATCATGAAGTAGGAACATCCTACATAGGAGGGAAAAACTTACCTATCTCAACTTGTTCCTCGACCAGGCACGACAACCACTCACTACGTCCTTTCCGCTTCTGGGCTTGGGCCGCATTCCTCTCCAACACCACACTTAACGGTTCTTCATCAAGCACGATCCTGGTTACGTCCTCATAGATGGGGAGCGTCAGGTGGCTGGGTGACGGAGTGAAGGAAGCACGGGAGTGACTCTCACCTTGGGAGACCGCACTAAGACTTAGCCTTTCCATGATTTCCATATTTGATGCATCTTTGGTGGCTTCCAGCTCATCCAGGAATGGATAGTGCAGATCCCGCATCGCGGCCATGGAAGCAGTCATCTTGTTAGCGGCTTCAGGATTAAAGAAGGCATGATTGGTGAAGTTTTCCCCTTTCTTGATCAGCTCAACCGCCTCAACCATTCCCTCATGACGTCCGTGGTCAATACCATCGGACACAAGGCTTGCAAATTGTTGCACAAATTCGGGGGCCTCTAGTACCTTCATGACAGCCAAGCGTGCTCCATGCCCTACCATCCACCTACGGCCGGCAATAGCCCTAGCAGTTGGGGGCATAGCACGTCGTCACGCTCGGCGGTGAGGGCATCAATCATCAAATCTTTTTGAGCAAACGCCTCTTTCAGCTCTTGGGTGACAACCCTCTCATCAGCAAGCTCCCCTTGTACCTTCTCCATGCTTTGGACGACCAGGTGAGTGTCTTCTAGTTTCTTGTTGAGCACGTATACCTGGCTGGAGTACGACTGGGCAGACGCTTCCGTTGTGGCTACCTATAAGAGATAAAACGTTAGAATATATTTCTCTTAGAAAATGGGAGGTGCGGCACGGATATGTACCTTGGTGGTCGCGACATCTAGTTTTGATTCAAGGTTGGCCACTTGTTGGTCGTATTCATTCGCGTGGGCCGATTGCTTTTTTATGGTCGCCTCGGCGCTAGCCAGTTGGGATTGGAGGTCTGCAATTTGAGCTTCATTGTCCACAATCATCTTCTCCCTCCGTCCAACCTTCCTCTTAAGAGATTCAACATGCCCAAGTGCGGCTTCAAACCTTACCCTCATCGAGGTGCCCATCGCCATTTGGTGTACCAAGGCACCATTATACTCATCCGCCAAATCCGCATGGCTGAGCGCGTTCACCTTTCGCACCAAGCCTGGTGGAATGCAGTTGTTGAGGTACTCCCGGCATTCATCGGCGTCCCTCATTCGTGATGCAGTTGTGATATTCCATATAGGGTTGAACGATTGAGGGGGGCCGGACGCTGGGAGGTCTTGGGAGGCTGTGGGTGAACCTTCTTCAAATACGGGGCCGGACTTTGTGGCGGCCGTGTGAAGCATGGGGTTTCTTTCCACTTCTTTTCCTTTTCCCTTATCCATTTGGGTATCAGGAGGAGGTGCGGCACCAGTTTGGTCATCCCTGTAAAACAAGCATTTGGATTCATGTTAAGTGCTGCTTAAAGAGAATTTGTCAATCTTACGTGTTAGGATGGAGCCTTACATGTCATTTCTTGCTAATTCTGATGCGGTTGGGGCAATCTGAGTGACGGGATCGACATGTGCGGCCCGGATAGTCTCGGAACCCTGGGTAGTACTCCCAATAGATTGGTACAAGGGGTGGTCTTCTCGAAGTTTCTTGCGAGGGGCGTTGTGATCGCCAATCTCGGCTGCAGCAGCTTTCCTCACTCGTTTGTTTCTTTTAGGGGTACGCCTGGCGACAGGCTGAGCTGTTGTTTCTTCAGTCTCCTCCTCGGCTTCTTTTTCCACTTCTTCCTCTTCCTCTGAGTCCAGATTGACTTGTTGTACTTCTTCATCATCATCGCCCATCATCCGGCGAAGGCTGGAGGTGGTTAAGTCAATATTATCTCCCTGCTCTTCCCTATGTGGTGAGGAGGGCCCGGCTCCTCCTTCCCTCATCCTGTTATCACCACCCTCATTGGCTCCTTGCTCTCCCTCGTCCAAGTGTGGATCTGGCACGGCTTCAAGAGCAACCGTCACGTTTCAGGTATGCTCCAGAAGGGGTAGTTCATTCTCACGGAGGAGACGGGAACCCTCTGGTACGAGCTTTGGGTCGCCCTGGCGTAAAAGTCCAAAGAAGTTCATTTCTGCCCAACACAATACAAAATATGTTAGCCATTTATTAAATGATTGAATACATTTTTGCATACGAATGTTAGCCTACCTTCACCCTGCCTTCTCCAGAACACAAGATACCTATTGGACGGGCCAAAGTAATTGCGGCTAATTCCTAGCAAACATAGGAATGACTCGGGTAGACTTCTATGGAACCCGATCCTATTCAGATCTAATTCTTTGGAATGTCGGGGGTTGTATGTACTTGTGTGCGGCTTGGGGTCGTGGGATATCCTATTTCTAAAGGTGTAATCAGCCGGCCATACTACTGCGTCAATGAAAAAGTAGTGGTCATACCAGTTTTTCAATGAATCCATTGGCTTATTGTGCGATTGGGGACTGTTAGGGGATCGTTTCTTAAAAGATACCCAACCATTTACTATTTGGGAACATAAAAGAGTCGGAATAATTCTACGGTTGGGGGGATTCTCCTAGCACGGCAGAGGATCTCGAATTGACTAATCTTACAGGCACCTATACAGTGGAGCTGACTAATATGTACATCATAGTATCCTAACAGATCTACAAGGAAATGGGTGAAGGGAATGCGGTAATTGGCCGCATCAAAGAGGCGAGTGTACAGGCCAATCTTACCCGCTGGAGCCTCAGTTATGAGGTCTCCGGCGCTAGGAAGTGAGGGGTGTAGGTTGGTAGGGATTAAATAGTTTGTACAAAAGTGGTTTAATTGGTCTTGGGTCATTACATTCAGCACGGATCCGATGGTAGGGTTGTTTCTGTGAGCCATTACTAAATAAAAGTGTAAGGACGTGGTGTTCTAACCTGCGTGTGAAGGGATCCGTGTGTAATTGGTTCGAGCTAAGAGGAAAGCTTTAATGGCAGAAATAGAGGTTATAACTGTGTGTTTCACACAGCCGTAGGGGTGGCTTATTTATAGGGTTGGCTCGTGGTCATGACCTGTTGGATGTGTGACACGTGTCTGCCACTATTCTTGATCGTGTGGTTAGGGGGCAAGTGGCAAGTGAAACGTCAGGCGGGACCCACGGGTCACTTCTGATTCAAACGTTTGCACTGCTCAAGGTTCTGACTGTTTGCACTTTTGTCAGTCAACATGTCAGGTGAACAGTTATTAATGTCGAGATATGCGGCTCTTACGTAAGACTTGACATTTAATGCTATATTTAATTTGTTTCGGTCGCCATATGCGGCTGAGATACTGATGGAATAACTTCCTAAGTCAGGTTGCCACGTGCGGCCAATACAAATTCTTAGAAAACTTATCATTCCCTATTTTTTCCTTGGTACGTCCAGGGAGCATCTTGGTAGTCTAGAGGTTACGCCTATGGTTGTAACAACTAGACTGGGGGGACATGATGACGTATAGTCCCCAGCCGGGTCATGAACCCGGCCCATGGGTACTACCCGTATCCGGCCCATCACAGATGGGTGGAATAATGTCATTCAGGCTTATGGGCTTGGATGAACAGTGATCGCACGCATGTGTGCGGCCCACGGCCCGGTGCGGCCGACATAGGGTTAGACAGAATCATTTTCTGTCTAGGAATATCTTTATCCCAATGGAGGAGGATATTTACTACCAAAATTAGAAGATAACAATCATTCTAATTCTGATAGTTATCCTTTCCTTGAGGCCGAAGTATCAAGTGGTAGCCCACTAGGGTTCCACTGCCTATAAAAGGAACCCCCAAGGGTTCCACAAAGGTATTACGTTCTACTCTCAGTTCACATAAACCCTAATCGATTACTTACTCTCACACCGGAGTCTTATCGTGGGAAACATTCCCACGGTAAGCCTAACGCGTGTTGTTTAGTGTGCAGGATCCCAACTAAACGATTCACTTGGTGCAGGAGCCGGAGCTCAGCCAACCCGAATTAAGCCTAATTCGGGTCTAGCAAGGATCACCCAACTTTTGCATCAACAGTTTGAGTATGAATGGTTTGAATTATGGTGGTTACACTCGAATTGACAAGCTGTCAGTCAGTGAACAACAACGCACTCCTAAGGCTAAGGTGTATGTTCCAAAAAGTACGCACGTAGGGTCTACAGAAAGTATTGCTAAGCCTAGTAGCCCTAGATTCACCTCTAAATGGTTGCCTACTGGTAGAAATTTTGACTGTAATGGCAAAATTATCGACACTAGATCTCATACTGACAGTGAAACGTCGGTATGTGATACGGCTTAACTATCTTCTAACCCTACAGGAACCTATTTCATCGGTTGCCAAAATATTTTCTTCTCTTATCATTGGCAGGCTGTTGAAATTTGTCTCTGGTGCGTGGACTTGGGCTGTTCCAAACATATGACTGGGAATCGAATCCTTCTCAAGAACTTTGTATGGCGATTCATGGGAACGGTTCGATTTGGAAATGATCATGTCGCTGCAATTCTAGGCTATGGTGATCTTCATTGGGGAAATATAATTATTACCAGAGTCTCCTTTGTTGATGGCTTGGGACATAACTTGTTCTCGGTTGGGCAATTCTATGATTCAGACTTGGAAGTAGCCTTCAGAAGTCATACATGCTTTGTAAGAGATCTTAAAGGAATTGATTTGTTAAAAGGAAATCGTACCACCAACGTATACACCATTGATCTTTTTCAAATGTCTGCTGCTTCTCCAATTTGTGTCATGGCCCAAGCCACATCAACAAAGTCATGGTTATGGCAGCAAAGGTTATCTCATCTCAATTTTGATGCCATCACCCAACTAGCGAAAGATGATCTTGTTACCGGTCTTCCAAAGTTCAAATATTCTAAAGACCATCTTTGTCCTTCCTGTGAACAAGGTAAAAGTAAGAAGAAGCCTCATAAACCCAAACGTGTTCCCAACTCAACGAATAGGTTACATATCTTACATATGGATTTGTGTGGCCCAATGAGAATCAAAAGCATTAATGGAAAGCGGTAAGTCCTAGTAATTGTGGATGATTATTCTCGTTACACATGGGTTCATTTTCTTGCATCAAAAGACGAAGACCCTGATGTAATTATGAACTTCTTGAAGAAAACATTAGTACTACTTCAAGCCCCTGTCATTATTGTGAGAACGGATAACGGCACAAAATTCACCAATCAGAAACTGAAAGCTTACCTTGATGAAGTTGGGATCTCTCATCAAACTTCGCCTGTAAGAACTCTAGAGCATAATGGAGTTGTGGAGCGGAGGAATCGTACGTTAGTTGAAACTAATCGGACGATGCTTCTCTCCTCCAGTGCACCGTTATTCCTTTGGGCTGATGCCATTGCAACTGCATGTTATAATCAAAACTGCTCCATTATTCACACTCGATTCAACAAAACACCTTATTAGATCATTAATGGACGAAAACCGGATAAATCGTTTCTACATGTATTCCGGGCTCTGTGTTATCCAAAGAATGGTTGTGAAGATATCGGTAAACTTGAACCTAAAGGTGATATTGGCTTTTTCATTGGTTATTCTTCAACTGCTTGTGCTTACAGGGTTTATAATCGAAGGACAAGAAAGGTAATGGAGACTATGAATGTTACCTTTGATGAACTCTCGGGTATGGCCTCTCAACATAGAAGTTCACATCCCGAGCCTCAAGGTCAGACTTCTGTGTTGGGTCAAAAAGATGATGTGGCAGAAACTCAAAAACGAAGAAAATATGAAGGCATTTGTCTAAGCGTTGACAAGTGTAATCCAGGCGTTGTCAAGAGTAAATCAGGCGTTGACAGCAGTCAACAAAAGTCAAACGCTGTTGGAAGCTTCTATTTAGGATAAGTATGCAGAATATATTATGTATTAGTTATTCAAATAGAAGATATTCATGTTTATTCATAGTTATCTTTTGTAAAACCCTAATCCTTACACTATAAAAGGAACCAAGGGTTATTAGGTTTTTCATAACTTTCATATACAATGTAAACCTAAAGCGTGTGTCGACTAGGTGTGGGATTCAATGTATACACACCTAGTGGTTATTGATTATTAATATAATTAGCAACCCAATTGTTTAATTCATGTGTTCTTTGTGTCCAAACACCTTGTTACATAGTTATTGTTCTTTTCTGCTTTGATTGTTAATCATATGAACAATGGCTATGCCTAGTAGCTAAAAGATTCGAGGAAATAAAGGTTTCCACAGTTGGTATCAGAGCCTCGTGGCTCGTGATGCTAGGACCAACAAGGTGTTCGTGTATTGTGAAGAGAAGAAAAATCCGTCTAGGGTTTTTCTGGACGTTTTTGTATGCACAGAAGTATTCAGAAGGCCATAACTTTTTATTGGACCGTTGGATCGTTACAAAATTTCTTGTGTGTGTTCTATACACATATATCTAGACATCCACTGGAGGGATTGTCAAGATCTATCCCCAAGAAAAAGTTATTCGGTGTCAAAGTCAGCAGTAGTGGTGATTTTCAGATTTTCTGTTTTACATAAAATCATGATTTACGGTTTCTTCAAACCCTAGATCATTCCTAAACAGAATAGATGGTATGTTGCTGTCAGTTGTGATAGATCATACTAGCTTTGGTGAGTGGATTCATGAATCCATGATGAACCCTAGTATGATCACTGATCCTCGTTGCTATGTTGATTTTCATTTTTAGGGTTTGCATAAACCCTAGATTCATCTTTTGAAACATGGTAGCAGCCCTGTTGTGATCGGTTAGTATTAATGATGGTGATCATATTCTTGGTTATTAGAGTTTGTTTAGAACCCTAGAAGCTGTGCAAGGATCAAACACCAAGCTTCTGCTGTAAGTTCGTATAAGAGCAGCAGGTTGGTATATATATGGAATCGTTAATACTGTATCAAGGGAAGATGATGACGTGATATGGCTGTCGTGATTTGGACGTAGCATATTTAAAATGCTATTGGTTAAAGTGTTTGACTTTTACAAAGTACGATTGTTGTATATTCGCATGCGTTAGAGCTGTGATGACATTCGTATACTGCCAAAGTGGGTACAAGATTTGCTTATGCATATGGTCAAATAATAATTAAATTTAGGGTCTACCTTAATATTCTTGGTTTCACACGAACAAAGGATAATGAGTTGTTCATGGTTGTAACATGTATTATTTGACTTACGATACACAGATAAAGCATATCATGTGGGTTACTAGGTCAGCGAAAGTACATTTGTTAAGTGTGATGTACAAAAGAATTGCTTCATGGAATTAAAGTAACTTGTTATCTTCATTATAACACACTATTCTTAGTATTCTTACACGCTGATAAGATATGTGGCCTTAGAAGACGTCAGCGGTTGATGAGACGCTGACAAGGAATAAGGTTAACGCTGTTAGGAAGCGTTGACATGTGTTGTCCGAGGAATGATTGATCAAGCGTTGTTAGGTATTGTCCGATATCTGGCAATACATATGGTTAAGATATTGGTGAGAGAAGGTTATTGGACAACAAAGGAATAGCTGCTGTTTGAAAAATTGATACGATTTTAGCACACAAGGGAAGTATTTACACGCAAAGGTACATGGAATCTTCGTTTTTATACATAATATCAAGTTGATATTTATGGCTCGGATATTTTTACAAGGGGTCAATGATTTTTAGGTAAGTTAGCAACAATTCGTGAAGAATTTGATGGATATTTTAGATTATGTAATCGGGATAGCCTTGAGAAAGAGTTATCCAGTCCAATACTTTTACATATGATATGAAGATGTTATTTCATTAAAATTTGTCATGAAGAGGTGTTGGCTTAAGGGGAAGAATTCTTATGGTAAGTTTGATGTTTGAAGAAGATTTTCACGAGGTTATGTTCTATCATATCTTAAAAGTAATCAGCATTACAATTAACTTTTAAGATAACTTGTTTGTGCTTTTAATGGTTGGTGACGAAGACTTGTCATAACACTTGAAGGAGTTACATTATCGTGCTCAGTGTCTCACAAAGGATGAGAATATTGACAAGGGATCGAGGTCTACTTATACTTTGTGCCATGAGTATAAGTTCTTAATCACGTGGATAGTACAAGACATGGAACATAGGTTTGGGTTACTCTACTTCTACATCAAGAATATTATAGTTATTTTTCTTCAAGATCATTACACAGAGCCTACATTTGGAGAATCTTCAAGATTGCATACATTGTTTACTTCCCTGTTGATGTGACAAAAAGGGGAAGACATACATGCTACAATTGAGGGGAAGCAATTTGAAGATAATGTACAACTTACAAGAGATACACAAAGAGTTTTGCCGACATCAACTAGGGGAAGATTGTTGGGTCAAAAAGTTGATGTGGCAGAAACTCAAAAACAAAGAAAATATGAAGGTATTTGTCTAAGCGTTGACAAGTGTAATCCAGGCGTTGTCAAGAGTAAATCAGGCGTTGACAACAGTCAACAAAAGTCAAATGCTGTTGGAAGCTTCTATTTAGGATAAGTATGCAGAATATATTCTGTATTAGTTATTCAAATAGAAGATATTCATGTTTATTCATAGTTATCTTTTGTAAAACCCTAATCCTTACACTATAAAAGGAACCAAGGGTTATTAGGTTTTTCATAACTTTCATATACAATGTAAACCTAAAGCATGTGTCGACTAGGTGTGGGATTCAATGTATACACACCTAGTGGTTGTTGATTATTAATATAATTAGCAACCCAATTGTTTAATTCATGTGTTCTTTGTGTCCAAACACCTTGTTACATAGTTATTGTTCTTTTCCGCTTTGATTGTTAATCATATGAACAATGGCTATGCCTAGTAGCTAAAAGATTCGAGGAAACCAAGGTTTCCACATTCTGGACACGTAAGTTTAGGACTCGCGCTTCAATTTGCACCGTCAGCAATCTCATCGTTACAACCTTCAGAACGTGACTTGGAAGTTTTATTTGGACCAATTTATGATGAATATATGGAGGTTCCTTCATCATTTGGTGTTCCTCAAAATGCGCCGGCTGCACCTGCTACGATAGTTCATGAACCTCCGACTGCATCTACACCAACGGCATCTTCTTCTGCACCATCTACGTCAACCTCAACCATATTGACTCCAAATATTACAACAACTTCTTCGACTGCTGACGCAACTCAACAACATTCTCAGCAAATTCCTAATCATGTTCATTTTCAGAATGAAATAGTTGCTGAAAATGCAAACAATGCGATGCTCAACGAACATGAGTTTGTTAATCCATTTGCGGTTCCACAAGTACTACTCAGCCTTCAACACCATATGTGGATCCGTCAAGCTCGCATCAAGTTTCTCATACACTTCCACATGAACACAAATAGACTAAGGATCATCCTTTGGTTCAAGTGATTGGCAATCTCTCACGACCAGTCTTGACACGAAATCAGCTGCGTACAGATGGTGATATGTGTATCTATGCACTATCAGTCAGCACAATGGAACCAGCAAGTGTTAAAGAAGCAATGACCGATGCATCATGGATTGAGTCTATGCAAGAAGAGATCAATCAATTCATCCGGCTTGATGTATGGGAGTTAGTACCACGCCCGGACAATATCGATCCCCTTACCCTGAAATGGTTATTCAAAAACAAGTTAGATGAAGAGCAAACGGTCATTAGGAACAAGACTCGGTTAGTTGTGAGAGGTTATAAACAAAAGGAGGGAATTGATTTCGCAGAATCCTTCGCCCTGGTTGCTCGGATGGAACCTATTAGGATTTTCTTGGCATACGCTGCTCACAAATCGTTCACTGTGTATCAAATGGATGTGAAGACGGCTTTCTTGCATGGGCCGTTAAAAGAAAATATGTACGTATGTCAACCTGAAGGTTTCATCAACACCGAACATCCAAGCCATGTCTACAAGTTGAAAAAGGCAATTTATGGTTTGAAACAAGCACCGAGGGCATGGTACGACGAATTATCATCATTTCTTCTCCAAAATCACTTCAGCAAAGGAACCATTGATCCAACATTGTTTATCAAGCACTACGGCAACGACATCTTGGTGGCTCAGGTCTATGTAGATGATATAACTTTTGGTTCTACCAACCCAAAATATTCCATATTATTTGCCGACCTTATGAAAAGCCGATTTGAAATATCTATGATGGGGGAAATGACGTTTTTTCTTGGTCTCCAAGTTCACTAATCCCCCCCGTGGTATTTTCATAAATCAGTCCAAATATGTGCTCGAGATTCTAACAAAGTTTGGAATGGAAAACTGTGATCCAATTGGTACTCCAATGGACACTAAACACAAGCTTGATTTGGATAAGAAAGGGACATTTGTAGATGCTACAAAATACCGAAGTATGATTGGGTCCCTTATGTACTTAACCTCAAGCAGACCGAACATTGTGCATGCTACTTGTTTATGTGCTCGGTATCAGGCTAAGCCAACCGAGAAGCACCTCAAGGAGGTTAAAAGGATCTTTCGTTATCTCCGGGGAACTATTCACATGGGTCTCTGGTATACGAAGGATTCTGGTTTTCATCTAACTGGTTTTTCAGATGCCGACCATGCAGGGTGTCATGATACATTCAAGAGCACTTCTGGTGGTGAACAATTCTTAGGCGAAAAGCTAGTGAGCTGGTCCTCAAGAAAGCAAGATTGTACGGCTTTGTCCACCGCGGAAGCAGAATATGTGTCTCTATCCGTGTGTAGTGCTCAAGTCCTCTGGATGAGAACACAACTCACGGATTATGGCTTTCACTTTAACAAGGTTCCTATTTATTGTGATTCACAATCAACCATAGCCATATCCTGCAACCCGGTCCAACACTCAAAGACCAAGCACATTGCTGTCCGATTCCATTTCATAAAGGAGCATGTGGAAAGAGGAACGATTGAACTGTATTTTTTCAAGACGGACTACCAACTAGCCGAAATCTTCACCAAAGCTCTTTCTCAAGACATATTTGAATTCTTGGTTCGTCGACTTGGTATGCGTAGTTTCACTCCAGATGAACTTGAACGTCTTACACATTCGCAGTAACCTTGTATATATTTATCAGAAAATCAAAATACAAAAATATAAAATCTATAAAAACAAAATAAAAAATGCGAAAAACTTTCAAAAATACCAAAAATATTCTTCTCCGACATGTCTCTCAGCATCGATAATATGGACGCACCTAGAAATGTCGCTCAATAACGACACGGATACGTACATAAAGTTCGAATGAGAGTTCAAATGTTTTTCAAAATATGTCTTTTCTACTTTCTTCTAAATAATGGCTTATAGTCAAATGTCAGACTATAACCCGGTCCCCAAAGAAAGGAAAGTCTTTGACTTATCCTCAACAACGAGAAATTAATTTTTCTCGGTCATGGGCGCATATCAAAACATTCAAATTTTTAAGCTCATGAACACAAGGAAAATGTTCATTTATGTACATTATTCCTTAACAACGGGAAAGTAAGTTTTCTCGGGTTTTTAAGCACAATTTTTCAAAGTATTTCAAAACTGTGTGCTCATATAGTCCCCTAAGTTTAATTAGAATTTCTTTTCGAGGGGGAGTACAAACTTTCATGCAACATTATTCTCTCCATGTTTCATCACTAGTTTCAAAAAAATTTCAATGTCATGCAATTTTTGAGGGGGATAATAGTGATTAAAATGTGTTATCTTGAATAAGATCTTTGATGTAAGTGCTTTCTCTTCCTAATATGTGCAAAACCTTTCCTTTTATGATGCAAATATATAGGGGGAGCGTTTTGGTGGTACAAAAAACCTTCAAGGTGTAAACACGGATTTCATCAACACCTTGATTGCTTTTTCAACAGGTTTTTCTGGTTACGATATCTATACCCTTCAACACATTAATTCACGACGGTGTTGGTGTCAAAAGGTGGTTAGGTATTCGTCCTATGATCCAACCAGAATCGGAGGGATCTTCCTAGGTACAATCCATTAGAATTTAGATGTCCTTAGAAAAGATGGAGTAGTTGAGTGTACGGGAAAAATGTCGACTAATGACTTAAGCTAGCACTGGAACAATCACAACAAGGTGCTAGTTATGACGTCTTGGTAAGCATTGAAGGGGTTGAAGAATGAAAAAGAAATGCAAGGATAAAGGGTGTAAAGAAAGAAGCCCTCCATACAACTTAGGCAGAAACCGGGTCAATACATCTATTATCAGAATCACTTTGATGATTTTGGATACTGAAGACAAAGCATCATGGACCCAGTGATGCAATGCACAACCCTTCCCAGCCTACTCAAGCTTCTCTCAAAAGAAGTTTGTTTTATTGTCACGGAGTTCAACTCATTTCTATCAACTTTATCACTCCGAGATAGTAGATATTGAAAAGGTGGCAGTCTGCTCAAGCCTCCGATCACCAAATAAACGTGCACTTATAGAGTCTAGAGCCAACGAGATTCCTCTAAAATCTCATTAGGACACTTATTCCATATATCAATTGTTGTTCATCATTAGAACACAAGCGATAATTTTACAGAGTCCTACGCTCTATCCTTGTGATATTACCAGAACATTCAGAGTGATACTCTTTAGTATTCACAGTGATGAATAGAAATCCTTCCAGTGTTAACATCAAACAGTAAGGTCATATGTAAGATTCGCTTGAATTAAACATATGTTAACTGGAAAGAAACAGTAGCTTGATTCTTTCTTGATTCAAACTCGTTCCAGGTCTCGACGCAATATCTTTATGATCTTGCCAAAACATTCAGAGTAATACTTCTTAGTATTTACTGTGACGAATGGAAATCCTTCCAGCGTCATCATCAAACAGCACTACGGTAGGTAACCTGTGAGATTCTATACGAATCAAACTTGTGTCAACTGGAAAGCAACAATGGTTTGGTTCTTAATTGATTCAAACTTGTTCCAGGAAATGAATTGACGACTTAATTAGCAGAATGGAACTACATGATTCACTCTTTACTGTGAACTATCTTTCGAGATGTTCAAGTAATGAGAACGGCTACCACAGCCGGAAACCCTGTCAATGAAGTTCTTTGAACTTACCTAATCACATGTACAGTACTTGTACTGTATAACGAGAAACCGAAAGAATCCAAACAGCGGCGTTATCTCAAGAGTCGCAATTCAAGACCACATACTCAAGTAAATGAAGAGAGCTCAAGAACATCTAAAAGACAAAGACTTCCGCTACTCTGATGATCAAGGGAGATTGTTAACAAGCTTTCATATCAAATTAAAGTTTGAGTATGTGGGGAAAGATACAAGAACACAAGATGGAAAAGTTTTAAGATCAAGTCAAGGCAAAGATCAAAGATCCAAGATCACAAGTCATGAAAGGAACTATCAAGGAACTCTCAAGACAGCGAGCTTCAAAATCAACAACATCAAAGAAGTGAAGTCACATATTACATGACCACCCAGGGGGAGATTGTTAGAAGTATTTAAAGTGATGGTTATATAATATACCGTTGCGAAGCTCGTGGAAAATGCTACATAATGGTGTTGAGAGTTCTAAGTATAATGTTATGTGTGTAATGGGAATTAGTCCCGAACACTCAAATGAGGAGGGCCTTCTATACTTTACACTTGTAGTATAAAAGGCCCCTAGAACCTCATTTGAGTGTGTGTGTTTTCCATTTTCATAGTTGGTTGAGAGAGAAACATATGTCTTTCTCTCACTAGGAAATCACAACCCTTTTTGTTCTTCTCTTTTATTCTTCTTAATCTAATCTTTCTTTTTGGTTTACACCATGATGTTACTCGTATTGGGTTAAGTCGTGTGTATAAGTCCTACAGTTATTATCTGGAAATACCTCATCAAAAGAAGGGTGGTAAACCATCTCACGATGACGAGGAAGACGACGAAAAGGACAAAGAATAAAAACGTAAATATCTTAGCATGTGCGAGTGGTTTGCTTTTTAAATACAAGACTGACCAAATCAAGAGAATTTATTTGTGTGTGGGGGCCGTTTATTTCAGCAGTTCCTTGTGGATGGTTATACGATGGTTGAGACAGAATGTTTGTATTTCCATCGGTCCAAACAGTCGAAACTGAGATGTGATACATACTCAAGTATCTACAAAAGCATTGCAAAAGGAAATATCGACCCAACCGTGCTTGGCAAACCTATAGTGTTGCCTTTTATGTTTACCGGCGGTCCAAGGTTCATGAAGCAACACTATATGGATGCAATGGCATTGTGTAGATGGTACGGCTGCCCGGATTTATTCATAACTATAACATGCAATCCTAACTGGCCTGAGGTTGGGAGATTCATGCGTGATCATAACTGTGTATCTTCGGACTGGCCAGACGTACTATCAAGAGTTTTCAAACAAAAACTTGACCTGCTGGTGAAGGATTTTAAAGATTTGCGTTTGTTTGGACGTACCCACGCAGGTAATGTCTACATCGTACAAGTTTTACTTCAAAATCATAAACAATCATTTTTTTGCTTGTATAAAACTATGTGGTTTGATTAACATGTTTTTATTTTTTTGGTCTCTTTAAACAGTTGTGTATACAGTTGAATTCCAAAAAAGAGAGCTTCCTCACGCACATGTTTGTGTGTTTTTGCATAAGGACGACAAGGTGCCAAATGCTGAGCAGATTGACAGATACATTTCGGTAGAAATACCTGATAAAGACGAGGATCCGGATTTGTAGAAATTGGTTTCTGATTTTATGATGCACGGTCCTTGCAGTGAAGATAACCCAAACCAGATGTGCATGGTTGATGGTAAATGTACCAAAAAATTTCCTTTTAAATTCACAGAGCGCAGTTCGGTTGACTCAAAAGGGTATCCAATTTATAAAAGACGCGATAATGGAAGGTATGTGGAAGCTGCTAAAGGAGTTCTTTTGCATAACGGATATGTGGTACCATATAATGCATATCTTTTAAAACTCTATCAGTGTCACATAAATGTTGAGTGGTGCTGATACTAGCATTTTTGTATGGGTTCAGATTTAATCTAGGTATCTCCTCGAATTGATCACGGTTCTAAGTGGAATGATTTGTTCTTGGTAAATAAAAAGGTTTTGGTTTGTTTATCTATTTTGAACTAATGACAAATAAGTAAGTGTCGAAGAGTAAAATTAAAGCTTTTAAAAGATTAAACTAGATTAACAAGTTAAAACTGAATGCTTGAAAACGTAAAGAAAAGATTAGACGAATACTTTGAAAACTTAATTGAACTAATACTTAAAAACTTGTTCTATCGAAATATTGAAAATTATTTCTATCGGAATGCATCAAAGACATAAGCATCGGAATATAACTAAAACAACCCATCGGAATGTCAAAGTGGAGTCCATCGGAATGTTCATGTAAGTTACCATCGGAATAATTAAAATCAAAGATGTCGCAATGATGGCTGTCGGAATGATGTCTAGATCGGAAAGTTAGATCGGAATATCTAAAGACCCTTTGTCGCAATGTCAGATCGGAATGTGGTAAACACAAATTGGCCAGAGTTTCGACTTAAAAAGGAACCTTAGTCCCGTTGGAATATGCGATCGCAATAAGAGATCGCAATCCAGATCGGAATAAGGGGGGATTACCAACCGATCGCAAAGTAGAACCCTTAAGGGTTATTGTGATACAACAAGTAAGCGTCGGAATGTACAAAACCCCAAGATTGCGATGAAATGCAATGCCAATCCGAAAATGGTGAAAAGCTAAACCTTCAATAAGCACATACAATAAGCTATTTTAACCGGGACTTAAACACTTCAAAAAGATTAAATTTGACAACTTTTGAAAACGTAAAATCATAAACTTTATAAATGGAACTTTTGAATGACTAAAACATTGATGAAATCCGAAAACCAATAAGCTAAAACAAGCAATAAGCCAATAAGCATAGAAGGCCTATAGCTTATACGTGTGAAAGCTTAAAAAGAAACAAGAAAGATTAAACTTTGATCACGAACTCATCCACAAATCCAAACCGTATGAAATGAAACAATCGGATCAAGGATTTAGGTAAACTAAGAAAAGTAGAAGAAGATTAAAGAACTTAAAAGCTTAACTTGCATAAGATTAATGAAATCCAAAGTACAAAGATTAAAGATAGCTTAAATTTAAAAGATGAAAACAAAGAAAAAGTTTAGTGAGAGAAAGTTTGGAACTTTCTCTCTCAAAAAACTAGAAAAATGAAAAACTAACTAACTAAGTGTCTTCAGATGGTGAAGTGAAGTCCTATTTATAGGCGTGTGATTACGGGCTTGTGAATGGGCTTTCGTTCGGGCTTCCTTTCTTCTTTCTTCTTTAGTCTTCTCGTTTCTTTAAATAAACGTTTCCGACTTTGGATTTTGAGAAGTGTCGGTGAATAATTCCAACCCGTCTTATAATCTTTTGTTTAATAGACTCGAGTTCTTCGACATATATGAATCTTTCATCTTTGGCTCTATTCTTCGATAAATCTTCAAATAAGCACAATGAATTCAAATCTTTTGCATCTCTTGGACAATAGACCTCGTCTTGAGTCTTTTTCCTCGATAAACCCCGTGCAATCCCATGTTTTCTTCAATATTCTCCCGGTTGACTCTTAAAACACAATAAACACAAAAAACACGTATAATTCCTAACAAATGATATTAAATACGTGTTTTGGTCTTGTTTTAGCCAGAAATAAGTGGTAAAAGGATGGGTGTTTTCACACCTATCAAATCCCCTACGGTTAACCATTGCCATGCCCTCATGCAATGCTTAGTTATAAAGCAATTTTACACTTTTCTCATAATCAATCAACCTTGGCCTTATTAACATACTACTAAACAAAAATTAAAGTACTAAGAGAAATTAAAACTTTAAAGGAAACAAAAGGATAGAAAACCATTTTCTTTTGAAAATAGCTATTTGGAAATAACTTGCAAAGAGATCAAGGACTTACATTAGGCTTCGGTGCTGCGACGATTTATCACCCTCAAGTTTCACGTTCCCCAAACTAAGCTTAAAAACGAGATCATTGTTATTATAAGTTAGCATATCAAACACTTACACACATGGTTTAATTAAAGGCTTAAACTCCCTTATTCCTAGGTGTATCTCTTATATTTTATTTTTGTCTTAGAATGATCATGAAGATGCATTTTTGGACTTATTTCGATAGTTTATTTAGGCTAAAAGCAAAGTAGGACGATTTGATCAACAGTTAGCTAAAGGACAAAATCTCTTAAAACTGCTTCTCGGGATATCAAAAAGTTCATATCTTGGCATAACTTGGTTCACGATTTGAGACCTTTCTCGGGCCGATATTTGGCATGTACTTCATACTTCATATCTTGAGAGACGTTCTTGAGATAATGGTCTTCTCATCGTTAATAGAGTTTCTTCACTTGGAGACTTTTGAGGGGTACTCCAACTTTGTTGACCACGACTTCATGATTATTTCTTCAATCTCTAATTGGGATTTTGAGATACAACGATCTGCCTCCTTTTCGGACTTGGATCTATTTATCCTCATACCTTGTTAGGGTCTTTTCGGATAGACTTCTCCATGATCTTTATGGGAGTTGATTGCTTTTCGTCGTGAGTCTTGATCCTTTATATTGATTTTAGGAATAATGCTTTTCACATCACTTGGGATCTTCAGCAATAAAATGGAATCCTCATGCCTTGTTAGGGCCTTTTCGGACTCGCCAATCTTCGCGCCCCGCTTCATAAGTTATGCCTTGGCTATGAACTCTTATCATTATCGAGCAACTTTTAAACGATCTTGGGCTAGAAGTTAAGTAACTTTTCAAATCGTACGACCTTACTTATTGCAGATAATTTATTAGCAAGTGATGGGAGAATAGGCAAATAATTACACCAAGTGAGCTTGTGCAAGAATACCGACTTATAATTGACTCTATCATTTCTCGTTCTCCACAATTTAAAATCTCAAGTAATGAGACTCGTGGATACTTAGCCTAATAAACCAATTAAGGTCTACATGGTTAAGGATACTAGCTAGAATAAACTTGAATAAGTCTATTCGGGTTGAGTCAAAATACTCGCAACGGGCCTAATATGTCAAAGACTTCTAAACTAACTACACCACTTTATTAATATTTTTGACTTTATTGTGGGATATATACATATGAAAGCAACGATAAAAATTTTAAAAATTACGACTATATGGCCAAAGTTAATTAAAAATTTGAAAAATGCTGAAAAAGATGATTTTCCGGTTAAATGAAGGCATTTTCATGGAAAAGTCCACTTAAAACTTCGATAGAAGTCCCCCCTACACTTAAGATAAACATTGTCCTCAATGTTTAAGCATGTGGGAAAATTATCCCCTACACTTATGACATTGTGCACGTTGGTTAAATCAAGTTAAGGAAGAGACAACTAAAGTGATCAATTTCAAATGTGAGTATGAAGAAAATTGAATCACGATAGTTGAGAGATAGAACCGGATTTCGGATAACACGGGAGCACGGTTCTTCAAAGGTTCCAAAAGTGCATTCATCCCTGTAATCACATCACCACACAAATACAAACACCTAAATAGGCCCCCCTACACTTAGGAGGTTAAAACAGAAAAGGATAGATACTCGGGCTGCCTCCCAAGGAGCGCTTGTTTTTGATAACCGAGTCATGAGCCTGACTCGACCCAAAATTAGTTCATGGGAAACGTGGTGAGGGATGGAATCATCTCATGAGAGATGTCCTCACCAAAGTACAACTTCACTCGTTGGCCATTCACCTTAAAATTAGGTCCATTAGGTTGAGCGAGCTCGAGAGTACCATATGGAAACATTTGGGCAATGGTGAATGGTCCGGACCAACGAGATTTCAGCTTGCCCGAAAAGATTTTCAACCGAGAGTTAAAGAGTAATACTTTGTCTCCAACTTGGAACACTCGGTTTTTAATCTTAGAGTCGTGAATGAGCTTAGTCTTCTCCTTATAGATCAAAGAATTTTCATAAGCCTCATTACAAAGTTCATTCAGCTCATTGAGTTGGATCTTGCGTAGGTCACCGGCTTCGTTGATATCAAAATTAGCCCACTTCAAGGCCCAGTAAGCCTTGTGCTCCAACTCAATGGGGAGGTGGCACGCTTTTCCGTACACGAGACGATATGGTGTACAACCAATCGGAGTCTTGTAAGCGGTACGAAAAGCCCACAAAGCATCATCAAGTTTATCAGCCCATGAGGCACGATGCTCTCCCACAGTTCTTTCAAGAATTCGCTTTAATCCTCGGTTGGATATTTCAGCCTGGCCATTAGTTTGTGGGTGGTATGCGGTGGAAAGACGATGATTTACACCATACTTAGCCATGACTCTTGCAAATTGGTCATTGCAAAAATGAGTCCCGCGATCACTAATAATGGCACGAGGCACACCGAATCTAGCGAATAGCGATTTCAAAAAGTTACAAACCACCCTTGCGTCATTAGTATGTAAAGCTTTGGCTTCAACCCACTTAGAAACGTAGTCAACGGCTACAAGGATGTATTTGTTTCCTTTAGATGAAGGGAAAGGCCCCATAAAGTCGATACCCCAAACATCAAAGATTTCACACTCTTGAATGAAATTCTGAGGCATCTCGTCTTTATGTGTGATCTTGCCTTGTTTTTGGCAAGCATCACAATGTTTAACCATCTCGTGAGCATCACGGTAAATGGTGGGCCAATAAAATCCCGATTCAAACACTTTTTTGGCGGTGTAGTTGGGACCAAAGTGACCACCGGTGGGTCCTTTGTGGCAAGCGTCAAGGATTTCTAAAGCTGCCGGTCCATCAACACATCGGCGAATAATCAAGTCAGCACATTGTTTGAATAGATATGGGTCATCCCAAAAGTAAGTCTAATGTCTTTGAAGAACTTTTTCTTTTGCTGGGATGTTAACCCGTCAACGAGAATTCCACCCGCCAAGTAGTTTGCAATGTCCGCAAACCACTGGGTTTCATCAGCAGTCGAGTTGATAGACATTAAGGTCTCCAGGGGGAAAGAATCATTGATCTCTTTGTTCGGAGGTTCCCTTGGTAAGGATCCTCAAGTCTACTGAGATGATCCGCAGCTAGGTTTTCAGCTCCTTTCTTATCGCGAATTTCGATTTTAAATTCTTGGAGTAGCAAAACCCAGCGAAGAAGTCTTGGTTTGGAATCTTGCTAAGTCAACAAGTACTTCAACGCGGAATGATCGGTATACACGATGGTGGTAGAAAGGACAAGATAGGGGCGGAACTTTTCAAAGGCATAGACAACAGCTAAAAGCTCTTTTTCGGTTGTCGTGTAATGCAATTGAGCCCCCGTCATTGTCTTGCTAGCGTAATGGATTGGTTGGAAGTGTTTGTTCACTCTTTGGCCCAGAACCGCACCAATTGCATAGTCACTAGCATCGCACATCAACTGGAAGGGAAGCTCCCAATTAGGGGTAACCAAGACGGGTGCCTTAGTTAGATTATCCTTAAGCAAGTTGAAGGCTTCAAGACACTCTTTTGAAAAGATAAAAGGAGTGTCTTGTTCCAAGAGGTGGGTCATCGGGCGAGCGATTTGAGAAAAATCTTTGATGAATCGACGGTAGAAGCCCGCATGACCGAGAAAACTTCTCACACCCTTCACGGTTGAAGGTGGAGGCAACTTAGCGATAATATCGACTTTAGCACGGTCTACTTCAAGACCGGCTTTGGAAATCTTGTGTCCTAGCACGATGCCCTCTTTTACCATGAAATGGCATTTTTCCCAATTAAGAACAAGGCGAGTGTCTTCACACCGCTTAAGCATACGTTCTAAATTGGCAAGGCAAGCAGAGAAAGAATCACCATAAACCGAGAAATCATCCATGAATACTTCCATAGTGTCTTCCACCATGTCATGGAAGATAGCCATCATACACCTTTGGAATGTCCCAGGAGCATTACATAAACCAAAAGGCATACGTTTGTAAGCAAATGTTCCATAGGGACAAGTGAATGTGGTCTTTTCTTGGTCTTTGGGATCGATGGGAATTTGAAAATACCCGGAGAAACCGTCTAAAAAGCAGTAATAGTCATTACCAGCGAGACGCTCGAGCATTTGATCCATGAAAGGAAGAGGAAAGTGATCTTTTCTCGTGGCATCATTGAGCTTGCGATAATCAATACAAACTCTCCACCCAGTAACAAGACGAGTGGGAATCAACTCGTTGTGTTCATTGGAAACAACAGTTATTCCGCCCTTCTTGGGCACACAATGGACGGGACTTACCCACGGCGAATCCGAAATAGGGTAGATAAAGCCGGCATTTAGAAGTTTGATAACCTCTTGTTTGATGACGTCATGAATGCGAGGATTAACCCTTCTTTGGCTCTGGATTGCGGGTTTAAAGTCATCTTCCATGAGAATCTTGTGAGTACAAAAGTTCGGATCAATTCCGCGGATATCGGAAATTTTCCAAGCAATTGCCTTCTTATGATATTTAAGCACGGCGATGAGGCGAGATTTCTCTTCTTCTTTCAAGTCCTTCGCGATGATGACAGGCGACTTCTTGTTTTCTTCAAGGAACACGTACTCGAGATGGGGCGGCAACTCCTTAAGTTCTAAATCCAGAGGATTTTTGATGGGAGGCGTTTTCAAAGTCGGAGCATCGATAGCAATAACCATGGGAGATGGTGGAGAAAGATTGTCTTCTTTAAGAATGTTTTCAATGAGGCGAAGATCTTCATCCCAATTGGTGGTAGAATCGTCATTAGCTAAGTTCACATCTCCCATGGTGGCTTCCAAATCTTTCCAAAGGAAATCACTTTCTCCAAATAGAGATAGTGATGAATCGATAGAGGAAACGGTCTCAACATTGGGAAGAGAGGTAGGAATACTTTTGCAAGCATCTTTGAAGTGTTCTTCACAAGCCTCATCAAGAACGTCAATACAATTAACACTCTCTTTAGAATAAGGCTGTTTAGACAACTTTCCCATGTTGAAGACGATTTTATCGTCACCCACTCTCATGATAAGCTCACCGGCTTCAACATCGATGAGAGTGCGACCGGTCCTCAAGAATGGACGACCAACAACTAATGGCACACGAGGGTCCATGTCATAGTCGACGACGACGAAATCGACAGGAAAAGTGAATTTGTCGACTCCTACAAAGACGTCTTCAGCTATCCCCACTGGATAAGCAACCGTACGGTTAGCCAATTCCAAAGTCATTTTGGTGGAGACAAGCTCAGGGAGAGATAATTTCTTCCAAACGCTTAGAGGCATTAGATGAATACTGGCACCTAGATCGGCTAGGGCCATGCAATTCTCTACTCCTGGGAAGTTACAAGGGATTAAGAAACGACCCGGATCACCAAGCTTGGTTGGCAATTTCCTTAAGAGCACTGCAGAGCAATTCTCATTAAGTTGGGTGTTAGCAATATGAAGAAGCTTCTCCTTGTCGCTAAGAAGATCTTTGAACATTTTCGCATACTTAGGCATGTGAGCGAGAGCCTCAGCAAAGGAGATGTTGAAATTCAATTGTTTGAACATTTTAAGAAAGTTCGAAACCTGAATATCATCCTTGCTTTTGAGCTTCTCTTTTCTCAACCTAGAGGGATAAGGTATATCGGAAGAAGAGGAAGGCTTTGGGATTGAAGGATCACTCACATCCTTGGGTGGAGGTGGGGTAGAAGTAATAGGTGGAGAAATTGGGGAAGGATAAGGATGAGGAATAGGAGCAGGTGACTCATTTTCCTTAGTCACAATCACCGGTGGAAGTATAAGAAGCTCGGGTTCCTTGGTACCTTTGCCACTGCGAGTGGTGATTGCTTTCATCTCCCCTCTTGGATTTGCAACGGTGTTACTCGGAAGAGTACCCGAAGAAGAGGGTTGATTACCTTGGAAGAAACTAGCCATCATGTTCTTTAAGTCATTCGTTTGACTATCCAAAGTGTTTCTCATATCAGCTCTCAGATCGTTCCCTTGTTTCACCAGGTCTGCTTTCAAGTTGAGCACTTCCCGTTGGAGATTGTCCACGATCACATCATTAGTCCTCATGTAGGTTCCAATGTCTTGGTGTAATGTGGTGGGTTGGTTGGGAGGAGCATTGTATGTGGGTGGTTGATAAGCAGGTTGCTGGTAAACTTGGTTGTTTCTTTGAGGTGGATATGGTTGTTTGTGAGGTGGTATGTATGGTGTACGAGGTTGTGGTTGTTGTTGAGGAGGGCGATTGAGGTTTTGTTGTTGGTTTGGGTTGTTAGGAGGAAAACCTGGCGATGAGAGATAGTTGTTTGAGCGGTAGCGAAGCAAATTGCGGTCACCTTGAGGACGAGCTTGATAAGCGGCCGGAGGATAGGTACCGTATGCTGCATTCACATTCTCAGAAGGGTAGTCTTGGGTGGCGGTACAAGTGGTGTAAGAGTGAGGACCCCTGCATATTTCACATGGTTGGCTTACAGCATTGACTTGAGCGTTTTTAGCATTGATGTTGTTGGTGTTGCTAGCGGTTTGGGTAGCAAGCGATTCAAGAAGCGCAGTGATTTTGTCAATTCGCTTGTCGCTGTCACTAGTACTAGCACTGGCGACATTGGTCTGAACACTCTTGGTTTGCACACGAGACTTATTCTCAATGATATCCCAAGCAGCATTGGAAGTCTTAACCAAAATATTACCCCCGAGGCACTGTTTAGTGAATCTTGGTCATTAATGCTTAATCCATTATAAAAGGTATTAATTTGGTGCACTTTGGTAAAACCATGTTGTGGGCACTTTCTTAAAAGATCTTTAAAACGGTCCCAAGATTCACTAAAAGACTCATCGTACTTTTGTTCAAAATTGATAATTTCATTCCGCAAAGCGGTAGTACGAGAGGGTGGGAAAAAGTAATTTATGAACTTGGTCTCCAAATCCGTCCACGTAAGAATACTTTGTGGCGGTTCCTTAGCAAGCCAATGCCGGGCTTGTCCCTCTAAAGAAAAGGGAAAAAGTTGTAAACGGATTACCTCTTGTGGAACACCATTGAATTTGACCGTATTCGTGAGTTGCAGGAATCTCTTGAAGTGGTCATGAGGATCATCAATGGTACGCCCCAAGAATGGTTGAGCAGAGACCATCTGGATAAAGCTGGATTTGAGCTCAAAGTTGTTGGCTGCAATCGCGGGTATGACAATTGGATCATTGTTGCCGTCGACATGTGCTTGCAGAAGTTCAATCATCGGGCGATTATCCGGTAGAGGCTCATTGTTGTTGTTATTATTGTTGTTGAAAGGTGGATTGTTATTGTTATTATTATTGTTTTGAGGTGGGTTATTGTTGTTGTTTTGTACACCGGCCATGTCTAAGTCTTCGAGATGCTCGGGCTCTTGATAAGACGTTGATCGTGTACGCATGCACCTGCAAAAGAACTAACTAAGCAAACAAGAAATATTTTTGGTTTTTATGGTTTTTTTATTTTTAGGATTTTTGAAAATTTTATATATATATATATATATATATATATATATATATATATATATATATATATATATATATATATATATATATATATATATATATATATATATTTTGTGTTTTTGAAATTTTTTATGAAAAACTAACGTTCACGGGGAACGGATCCCAAAATCCAAGTTCTCACAAAAAACTGTTGATCTTAACGAGAAGAGCCGGCAGCGGCGCCATTTGATACTCGCGTTTTGATTAGGTTCTAGATTTAATCTCGGTATCTCCTCGAATTGATCACGGTTCTAAGTGGAATGATTTGTTCTTGGTAAATAAAAAGGTTTTGGTTTGTTTATCTATTTTGAAGTAATGACAAATAAGTAAGTGTCGAAGAGTAAAATTAAAGCTTTTAAAAGATTAAACTAGATTGACAAGTTAAAACTGAATGCTTGAAAACGTAAAGAAAAGATTAGACGAATACTTTGAAAACTTAATTGAACTAATACTTAAAAACTTGTTCTATAGGAATATTCAAAATTATTTCTATCGGAATGCATCAAAGACATAAGCATCGGAATATAACTAAAACAACCCATCGGAATGTCAAAGTGGAGTCCATCGGAATGTTCATGTAAGCTACCATCGGAATAATTAAAATCAAAGATGTCGCAATGATGGCTGTCGGAATGATGTCTAGATCGGAAAGTTAGATCGGAATATCTAAAGACCCTTTATCGCAATGTCAGATCGGAATGTGGTAAACAAAAATTGGCCAGAGTTTCGACTTAAAAAGGAACCTTAGTCCCGTCGGAATATGAGATCGCAATAAGCGATCGCAATCCAGATCGAAATAAGGGGGGATTACCAACCGATCGCAAAGTAGAACCCTTAAGGGTTATTGCGATACAACAAGTAAGCGTCGGAATGTACAAAACCCCAAGATTGCGATGAAACGCAATGCCAATCCGAAAATGGTGAAAAGATAAACCTTCAATAAGCACATACAATAAGCTATTTTAACCGGGACTTAAACACTTCAAAAAGATTAAATTTGACAACTTTTGAAAACGTAAAATCATAAACTTTATAAATGGAACTTTTGAATGACTAAAACATTGATGGAATCCGAAAAACAATAAGCTAAAACAAGCAATAAGCCAATAAGCATAGAAGGCCTATAGCTTATACGTGTGAAAGCTTAAAAAGAAATAAGAAAGATTAAACTTTGATCACGAACTCATCCACAAATCCAAACCGTATGAAATGAAACAATCGGATCAAGGATTTAGGTAAACTAAGAAAAGTAGAAGAAGATTAAAGAACTTAAAAGCTTAACTTGCATAAGATTAATGAAATCCAAAGTACAAAGATTAAAGAAAGCTTAAATTTAAAAGATGAAAACAAAGAAAAAGTTTAGTGAGAGAAAGTTTGGAACTTTCTCTCTCTAAAAACTAGAAAAATGAAAAACTAACTAACTAAGTGTCTTCAAATGGTAAAGTGAAGTCCTATTTATAGGCGTGTGATTACGGGCTTGTGAATGGGCTTTCGTTCGGGCTTCTTTTCTTCTTTCTTCTTTAGTCTTCTCGTTTCTTTAAATAAACGTTTCCGACTTTGGATTTTGAGAAGTGTCGGTGAATAATTCCAACTCGTCTTATAATCTTTTGTTTAATAGACTCGAGTTCTTCGACATATATGAATCTTTCATCTTTGGCTCTATTCTTCGATAAATCTTCAAATAAGCACAATGACTTCAAATCTTTTGCATCTCTTGGACAATAGACTTCGTCTTGAGTCTTTTTCCTCGATAAAACCGGTGCAATCCCATGTTTTCTTCAATATTCTCCCGGTTGACTCTGAAAACACAATAAACACAAAAACCACGCATAATTCCAAACAAATGATATTAAATACGTGTTTTGGTCTTGTTTTAGCCAGAAATAAGTGGTAAAAGGATGGGTGTTTTCACACCTCTCAGGTGCAAACAAACCGGATCAATAAAGTATTTGTTTAAATACATCAACAAAGGTCCAGATAGAGTGTCGGCGCGGTTGTACAAACCGGAAACGGCCGACGGTGAACAAGTTAAAATAACGGTTGATGAAATTAAGGCATACTATGACTGTAGATACGTCTCTGTGTGTAAGGCGGCGTGGAGGATATTTGGTTTTGAGATTCATTACCGAACACCTTCTATTGAACGGTTGTTGTTTCACTTGCCTGGGGAGAAGCAAGTAGTTTATGACGAGAAATCGGATCTTGAAGAAGTTATTCACAAGCCTACCGTTGGCCAAAGTATGTTTGAAGGCTGGATGAAAATGAATGAGCTGTATCCCTCTGCGCGAGAACTTACGTATGTCGAGTTTCCAACAAAATTTGTGTGGAACGTGTCTAAGAGAATTTGGACGTTTAGGAAGAGATGAAAGTCCATTGGAAGAATTCATAGTATTCCCATATCGACAGGAGAAGCATTTTATTGCAAGATGCTACTCAATAGTGCCAAAGGATGTAGAGATCATGATGAGATTAAAACAGTTAACAAAGTTGTTTATCAAACATACAAAGACGCTTGCTATGCGACATGGATTTCAGAGGACGACAACGAATATGTGGAGAGTATTAAAGACGCTGGACATTGGGCAGCTCCTGAACAAATACGTGAGTTGTTTGTAATGTTGCTTACACAAAAGGAGCTTACTAAACCTTTACATGCTTGGTTAGAAACATGGCACTTGATGGCACAGGATGTGCAAGTAAAGAAAAGACAATTCTTAATATTCTAGGTATACAATTTAATTTGTTTATGTTACTATTTTGCAACATCTTCTTCCAAACATCTATTTTATATAGTTTTAAAAAAAATATATTGTGTGTAGATTTGATTATGAGCAACGAGGAAAAGAAGAATGTTTGTTTGTTTTATATAGAAGAACTTATGCGATCCAGAGGAACTTCTCTGCGTGCTTGGCCTGAGATACCTTACCCGAATGACAGATACGTGACTGCACTTGGTAATCGTATGATATATGATGAGACGGATTATAATCCTGCTGAGTTACAGTCTGAGTATGAAAGGTTATACGCTTCCTTAACAGCAAAACAAAAGGGCGTTTATGACACTATAATTGGTTTTGTTGAGGATGGGACGGGAGGTGTGTACTTTGTGTATGGATACGGAGGTACAGGAAAAACTTTCTTATGGAGAACACTAGCCGCGGGTATTAGGAGACGCGGAGACATAGTGTTAAACGTTGCTTCCAGTGGTATTGCATCATTGTTGATGCCAGGCGAGACTGCACATTCAAGGTTTCGTATTCCGATTAACGTTGATGAGACATCCACCTGCTCCATAGCTCCTCAGAGCGACCTGGGAGAGCTTTTAAAGAAGTGCAAACTTATTATTTGGGACGAGGCTCCAATGGCAAACAAACTTTGTTTTGAGGCACTCGGTCTTACATTGAGGGACGTGCTTATGAAAAATAGGCAGGATATGTGTCAAGAGCCATTTGGGGGCATGACAGTGGTGTTTGGAGGGGATTTTAGGCAGGTTCTACCCGTAGTTCCAAAAGGTTCGCTTTCAGACATTGTAAGTGCTTCCCTTAAGTAGTCTTACTTGTGGGATCATTGCAAAGTCCTTAAGTTGACGGCGAACATGAGGCTCACTGTTGGTGCACGGCCAGAGGATGTTGATGAGATCCGTGAATTTGCTGAGTGGATTCTGAAAGTAGGAGACGGTGAGCTTGGAGAGGACAATGACGGAGAAGTTTCAATTGATGTGCCTAAGGAGATTCTGATAGACAAGAGTGACGACCCAGTTGCGTCTATTGTGGATTTCACTTATCCAAATCTTTTGAATAACATCCATGATCCAGCCTACTTTCAAGAAAAGGCAATTCTTGCGCCAACTAACGAAATCGTAGACACTATAAATGAGAAATTGTTGAAAAGATTTCCTGGCGAAGAATTGCTCTACTTGAGTTGCGACAACATCGACAAAAGTAAACGTGGTGCTTCTGTAGATGAATCCATTTTCTCACCTGAGTTTATAAATGGATTAAAGTTCTCCGGTGTCCCAAACGACAGATTAGCCTTAAAAGTGGGTGTGCCTATCATGCTTTTGAGAAATATTGATCAAGCAAATGGTTTGTGTAATGGGACGAGGTTGCAGGTTCTTAAGTTAACACGAACAAGAATTAGTGAACGAATTATCAATGGGACGAATTTTGGAAAAGTAGTTATCATACCGCGGTTAAGAATCAATCCATCCGACAAGCAATTACCGCTCAAGATCGTCAGAAAACAGTTCCCTATCTCCATATCATTTGCAATGACCATTAACAAAAGTCAAGGTCAATCGCTTTCAAAAGTCGGATTGTACCTACCACGTCCTGTTTTCACGCCCGGACAGCTATGTGTTGTGGTATCTAGAGTTAAAAGCAAGAAAGGATTGAAGGTGGTTGCTTGTGACTCAGATGGGAATGTATGTAACACGATTGTAAATGTAGTTTACAAAGAAGTGTTACATGAACTTTAATCAAAAGTTTATGAGGTTATGTAATTTACTACATTTTAAATTACTGGTTTACAAAAGTAATGTCTATTAATCTTAACTATTATTTTATTATAGGTGTTAACGTAATGGGGATTGTCTTCTCATTTAAATAGACTCACATACAGCATGCTTGAAGATCATAAGAGATTGAATACCACTTTTATTGTTGTTAAAAACTTTACTTACTTATTGAATACTCCATGTTTTTTATATTACTGTTTTCATATATTACGTGAACCTGTTTCATGTTTTGAATATAGAGATCTTCTCATTTTTTATTACGAAAATCACTCTTTAAAGTAGTCCCGGCATTAGACGGGTCTTTAAGCTAGTCCCTATAATATATGGCTAGGAAGTTTTTAAAAATAAAAAATTGCATCTCATTTACTAGGAGAGAGAAAACATGAGGGAGCATATGAAATTTGATATTGGAATTTAAAGAAGCGCGTGCATCTAAACTGGTAATACCAAACATAGGAATTGAATTGGTTTTGAGCCTAAAGGTGGCAAAACCAAAGTACCAACACGCCCTAACTTTAAAGTGATCAACTCAGCTCCAATTTAGCATATGATTATTATACTTTTTATGTCATCTCGGTATCATAAAAAACTACCTTTGACATAACTTGTAACAATTTATTTTTGGATCACGTAAATATCCTGCTAGTAGCTTTTTTAGGTTACCTATGGTTGTGAGCCAAACAGTACACCTTTTTTCCCAGTTTTTTCTTTTGTAATAAAAATGCAAATTACAGTAAAACGATCAACATATTATACACAAAATAACAATTATTTTGGTGATTTGTGTGTGTCGAATAGGTCGGAAACCTTACCCACCATTTGTTGAATGAGTCGGGTAGACCGTGCTCAACCTTAGTAATCAAATATTTGGTTCTATAATTATTTGTTTTAGCTAATAATCGACTCAAAAATACTTGCGATAGATTGAAAAAAAGTCATTGATAAAGTTTTGGGGAGGAGCAAAGTGCTTTTATTAAAGGTAGATATATTTTAGACGGCAGTTTAATTACGAATGAGTCCATTGTATTTTTAAAAAAAGAAGAAAAGGAAAGTGTTCTTACTTAAAATTGACTTTGAAAAAGCGTATGACAGCGCCAACTGGAAGTTTATTCGCCACAACACCCTTACACAAATGGGGTTTGGTGATAAGTGGTATAAGTGGATCAAAGTTTGTCAGATGTCGCAAAGGTCGTCCCGTGAAATTGAGAGGCCCTGTGCCAAAATTTTAAAATAACCACTTTAACCTTAAAAACCATAAAAGAAAAAAATATTTTTTCGATACAATTTACAACATCGACTGAATTTTAAAAACATGTTACGATAACCCAATATAATCTTAAGTGTTACAGTTTTCTTTTTAAAGTAATATGGCCTATATATATAATCTTTTTGAAATATATTATAGGTAAAATAGATTTTTGCAACTACATGTGTTAAGCTAAATAATCTCTAGTTTAAAATTGTACCAAGTAGTTCTTTCGGTAGAAAATATAAAGATTTCATTACAATTCTGAAGCACAAAATATTAAATTAAGAACAAAAGTTAAAATGATAATTTTTATAAGTAACACCATCTAAATTGAAACTAAAATTTAATACTGCTACTAAAGATGTTAATAGTATTTAAAGTGATGGTCATATAATATACCGTTGCGAAGCTCGTGAAAAAAAAGCTACTTAATGGTGTCGAGAGTTCTATGTTACTGTTATGTATGTAACGGGAATTAGTCCCAAACACACAAATGAGGAAGGCCTCATAATCTTGTAAGCCTTAGTATAGAGGCATAACCATCCTCATTTGTGTGTGTGTCTCTCATTGTATTTACCATTCTTCTTGTCTTAGAGAGTGAAACTCTCCTTAGTTTCTCTCACTAGAATCACCTACTTTGTATCTTTCTTCCTTCTTCTTCATCTAATCTAATATTCCATTCTTAGTTTTAATCTTGGTCTTTATCATCTTTATTTCTTGTTCTATAAGTCGTGTGATTATTCCTGACAAGTGGTATCATTCGCCAAGGGATTCGTAGTTAGCTTTGGTATTGATTTTGGTGTTGATTTTTGATCTTGATTTTGTGAGTGTATGGTGTAGTTAGTTCGAATTGATCGGCCTTGATCGGATTTAGATTCGTGGTATTCACGTTTGGTTGGTTCGTGGTATTCACTGTCAAGTTGTCAAGGTTTCTTTTTTTTTGTGTGTTTTTTCGGAATAATATCATATCTTCGGAAAGGGGTTTATTTTTCTGAAAACATTGGGTTTATCCAAAAATGTGAAAGAAATTTATTCCGAATATTACCATTTTTTCCGAAAAACTTCCTTTTATCCGAAAACATATCATTTTTCCAAAAATCTCACTTTTATCTGAAAAATACCCATTATTCCGAAAATCCTTATTTATCCGATTTTGTCACTTTCTCCGAAAAACTGTCCTTATTCCGAAAAGGTGCATTTATCCGAAAATTGCCATAATTCCGAAAAAGTGTCATACTCCGAAAAAGTGCCATTTATCCGAAAAAGTGCCATTTATCCGAAAAAGGTTATTTATTCCGAAAATATCTCTTTTATCCGAAAATAACCTACTTTTCCAAAAATCCTCTTTATTCCGAAAAAGGGTCATTATTCCGAAGATCTCAGAATATTCCGAAAGTTTTTTCAAAAAATGTGTTTTTGAAAATTTTTCATGTGTTTTTTTGGCTTTGGAATTTTTGGTTTCTGGAGAACAGTTTTTTAGGGGACTTAATCAAATTTAGGGGGAGTTTAACTTCATCACTCTGCTTTCTACGAATTGTGATCCTGTTTTTCACACGACTTCTAAGATGGAATTTCAACAAGACAGTGATGCTGTAGGTATTGAGAATTGTGATAGCACTGCCAGAAAGAAAAGGGATGCTGCCTATCTCCAGTCTCAGCTTCTTATAGCATAAAAGGAAGAAGCAGGAATTCCACTTCTAGATGACGAGTTTAATCTCATTGCATCTGCAGCTGAATATGATTAGGAAGAAGAGGTGACTACCGACTCCATCTTGATGGCTAATTCGCAGCAAGCATTAACATCGGTAACTCAGACTGACAAATCTCCTGTGTATGATTCAGACGGATACTCTGAGGTACCTACACGTTTATATGATAATGAGTTATATAATATGTCTAATCAGGAGGAAGAGTATACTGAGTCACTTGACCCCTACACTGAGACACACGGGGACCAAACGAATAATATTAATATTATTTCTAATGCGCCCAGTGTGGACCTTAGTGGAGATCAAGTAGCCCAACCTACAACCCTTCCTGACGAGACGCATACGTATTACAAATCATTATTTGATAAGCTTGCCAAGGATGTTGCTCATGCGAATGTGGTTAATAATAAGTTTAGAGAAACTAATGCCACATTGACCACTGAGCTTGCGGGATATAAGGAGCGGGAGAAAAGTTTTGAGATTCATCATGCTAAAATCAAGGAACTTGAACAAGCTCATGCTACATCGGTTTATCAAGAAAAATGCACCACAAAGAAATTAAATGCCTTACATTTAAGTAGTGCTAAAAAGATAAGCGAATTGAATGATGAAATCACCTCTCTTAATAAACAGCTTTCAACTGAAAAATATATCATTTTGAATTTAAAAGAAGAACAAAAAAAGCTGAAACATGATTTCAAAATTCGAGAAGATGGGCTTCTTGAGGATTTTTGCAAAGCTCGGGATAGGATTAGGGAATTAGACAACCTTTTGGTAAAACGTGGCCAAACTATGTAGACGATAAATATGCTCGCACCCAAAGTGAATGAGATAAATTACACTCGATACAAATTGGCTTTAGGTTGTCCTCTTCTTCCCAATCCCGAATATCTTAAGCATGTTCAAGCCACAAATCAAACTCTATATAATTGTAGTGTGCTCTTGTCTGAGGAGCATGTTCCTCCTAGTGTGCATGATTCTGAGGAAACTACTGAACTTGCAGTAGAGACTCGTTTAAGAATGAAAAAGCTTGATAAAGAAGTGACACCGTTTACTATCCGAAAGTTAATCCTCCAACTGTTTTTGTTCGGTCTAAAACGAGTACTGAAATGCTTTTGATACCGAGTGAGGAATTGTTAGATGATCCTCCTAAACCGAGTGTTGCACGACGATTTCTTAACGAACTAAAAGATAACTTTGTCATTCTCAAACGCGTTGTTAATTCAAAAATCACTGGAGGAAACTTTACTTCACCCGTTCAGATTGAAGTTCAGAAAATTCTTCACAACGAGATTAATCCGATCATTAATCAAGTTGATGCTAGGATAAGCAATCTTGAGAACGCTTTCTAAAAGAACTAGCCAAATTTGTTGAAGACTTAAATCTTTGGCGAAGGAGGCTGATGAATCTCTTGATAGAATTAAAGGTTTGGAAAGCGATCTTGAACGTTTCTCGAAAGCAAGTGATTGTGGTGATTGCGATGAAAGTAACCCCGTGGCGGTAAACATCTCTGTGTCAGACAATGAAACTCTCCAAAATGAGCTTGATCGTACGAAAGAGAATATGGAGTCTTATGTCATCAAAAAGGACAACGAATTCACCGATATTTGCAATAAATATGTCAAAAAATATGATGAATGTAAGGATGGCAAACTTTCATATGATAAAGCTTACAATGAAATGCAACAAACAATCGAACAGCTGCAAGATCAGTTAGGAGGTGAATGTTGCGACAGTGGGCCTTCAGCAAATGTTAATCAAAAAGAGTTCACGATTCTTCAACACCGACATGATTTTCTTCAGAAACATTGTCATTCTCTTGAACTTGCTTTGCAAAACAAAGTTGGAAAAGTTCCAAATGATGGTAATTTTCAAGTAAAACTCTCTGAATCATTTCGCGAATTGAATGAGAAGAGTTTAGAAATTACTGACTTGAAAGCGCAATTGCAAGAAAAGGCCATCGCGATTGCTGAGTTGAAGAAACTTATTGGAAAGATGGGTGGAAAAACTATGGAAGCTAAGGTTGTAAAATCAGTTGTTAGACAACCCAATACGTACAAAGTACCAAAGCCATCTATCTTAGGAAAACCGCCTTCTCATGTATCTAGGTTACTCCCAAATACCGATGTGCAATCAACTGTTCCAAAACCAGCCATATCACCCTATGGTCCTCCATTTAGAAAACCCACTCATGCTAAACACAACTCTGTGAATGCACCTAGCACTACTTCTAAGAGTAATCCCAAGCGTGTGACTTTTACGCCCACAAAGGAATCTAAAGGTTCAAATGCTCATTGCATTCTGCAATACCTCTATGAGGTAAATTCTCGTGCCTTCTCACAGAGAAAGAATGTAGAATCCCATAAGACATCACGGAGATTCACACCCGTCACAAAGACAAGAAATGACAAGAAATCTTCAAGGCGGATCAATGTAGGACCTAATTTCTCTCCAAAGAAGTCTTCAGCTGTGCAAGAGAACACTACTCCTGGATCTAGTCTTCAGTGGAAACCAACGGGTAGGATCTTTAAGGAAGTTGGTCTTAAGTGGATTTCCATCGAAAAGTGTGATGACACCTGCTCTAGCACTAATGCGAGTATTCTGAATGTAGAAAATGCATTTGTTACTCCTAACATTAGTATGTGTGCAAACTCTTCTTCTGTCATTGCAGGTACAACAACGGATTGTGAATCCACTTCTTCAAAGGGTTCCAATTCTGTACATTCGACATCACCTTCTTCTGCTGTACAAAAGTCTATTTTGGATTATTTTCGAAAAACTTGATAAAACACAAAAATATAATAAAATGTAAATATCAATAGAAAAACAAAATAAAAAATGGAAAAACTTTCAAAATACCAAAATTATTCTTCTTGACATGTCTTTAAGTTTCGATAATATGGACGTGCCTAGAAATGTCGCTCATTAACGACACGGGTGCGTACATAAAGCTCGAATGAAAGTTCAAATGTTTTCAAAACATGTCATTTCCTTTTTCTTTAGATGATTTACAATTACCTCAGATTGTGACTCGTACTTCAATGAAAGGAAAGTTGATCACGTTTGATAACTTATCCTAAACAACGGGAAAATAAATTTTCTCGGTCATGAGCTCTCATTAAAAACATTCCAAGTTTTTAAGCTCATGATGTAAAGTTTTTACTACCCATTAGGTAAAGAGAGCAAAATAGGGAAAGTATTAAGTGTCGGTTTAGGAAAACCAAGCACTAATGACCAATATGGTTCAAGTTCGTTTCCCAAGGAGGCTAGTGTGTTGTGTAGAGAGATGATTAACTTTGTGATTATATGATTATGAGAAAATAAAATAGAAATAAGATAAGAAGAGAATGACGGTTACGATGACGATTTAAACTAAGACGAAAAGGTCATACACGTAAAACCGTAAAAAGTACCAAAATTAAAAATTTACTCTAAAAATTCCTAGAAAATTGCAATAAATCCTAAATAATGTAATTAGAGTTTACAAAAAATCAAAAATCACCCAAACCTTTTATTTAATTAAATAATGATTTTTTAATGCTAATTAAAGCCCTAAAAATCAATTTAATTAACAAAAACCCCAAAATGACATTTTTTCAATTGTAAACCTCTAAAATGACCTAACTTAATTTAAAATTATTTTTGAAAATTTTAAAATTAATTAAAACTATTTAAAAACAATTAAAAACTATTAAAACTTAAAATAATTATAAAAATTAATCTAATGACAATAAAAATATCCTAAAAGTTGTAAAATTCCTAACTTAATGTATTTAACCTAAGAAAAATATAAAAACTTGAAAAATCTAAATTTTAATTTTTAATAATAAAATAATAATAAAATAATATTAAAAATCCAAAATTAAAAAAAAACTCTAAAAACTTGCAAACTAGCTTAATTTAACCTAAATAAACAGAAAATGAACTTGAAATTACAAAATACCCCTAATGGGCCTTCAAATGGGCCAAAATCCAAAACAAACCCTTATTGGGCCAAAATAAGCCCAATAAGAAAAATGTTTATAAAAATGGCCCAAAAGCTCCTATTTGACTCAAAATTTGATTCTGAACACAATTTTTCAAAGGCCCAAAAGCTGAAAATGTGAAATAAGCTGGCTTATATCAAACAGCTTATTTTTAATGGGCTTTTTGGCCCATTAAGCTATAAGCTGAGGCCATAAGCTCAAATTAGACACACAAGCTTCTTTTGAGTTAATTAAGACTTCTGTAAAAAGAAATTTGAAAAAAATTCCAAGGAATAAGCCTGAAAATGCAATAAGCAATCTACACAAAACGACAAAATAGTCATTTTCGAGTTCTAGGCCACCCCAAGAGCTGATTCAAGTTTCAAAAGCTTTTAAATGACTTAACTAAGCTTAATCAACAAAAAGTTTTAAATAAGTTCACTCAATAAGCTGAAATAAGCAAATAAGCACTTCTTTAAAAGTCAACTTTAAGAGTTTTCTAGCAAAAAGTCAAAGTCAAAGTCTAATAAGCTCTAGTTCAAACAAATGGGTCAAATGAGGAAGATTGATCACAAAAATACGTTGTTGTAGGTCTGGATAAGCCAATATGCTTACTAATAAGTTGAATGCAAAATTACACCAGCAGGGGCTAGTTTTGGATGTTGAGCAGTGGAAACTTTTTCCATTGCTTGACTTGTTTGACTTTTTGTCTTTAGTGACTTTTTTTGGAGATTCAAGTTACAAAAAGGCACCCAAATGATCAGTGGATCATAAGGAGTCAATCACAACAAAGAAATCACAATCACTAACAGCCAGTTTGTACAGTTAATTCAATTAATCACCAGATATGCACCAGACATGAACAAATAAGCAGTTAAGCACTTATAAACTGTTTTAGCAAATTTCAGCCAACCAAATTGCACCAAAAGCATACACAAGCTATAATAAACTTAAATGAACAAGTTTTAAACAGGTTTCATGCAATGGTTCAAAGCCTAAATCAAGATTCAAGCAAATGAAGGTTACTTATGAACACTAACACAAGCATATTTTACTTTGCTGATGCAATTGTCCAACAAGCCAAATTCAAACACTCAGATCTATCACATATGTTGTATAAACAATGATTTAAGAACTTTTAACCCTAAGCATGCATATATTCTAGATATTACCAAAATATTAGGTAAAAAACAGTTAAAATCAATGAGATATAGCAAAATGTTTAATTTGAGGTTTAAAACCCAAAAACTTGCAGCAAATAGCACTCAACCAAGTATATAGCACATACAAAGCAATAACACAAACTTCTAACAACACAATATCAACTTATGATCTCAAACAGGTAATCCCAAACACCCTTTTAAATTTTCAAAATCAAATTTTTAAATCAAAAGTGTTATCCAAGACCACCCAAGCCCAAATAAGCACAATAACATATGAGATATGCAGATTAGAACAAGATTGAGCCACAAAATCAGCAAGTACACAAGTCACACACAAAATCACCAAAAATCCAAATCTTTATCAGATTTTGAGTAGGATGATGTGTACCTCATGGATGTACATCCACACCCACGAATTTTGAGCTTATGTGCTAGCAAGAACAAGCACAAGCTTCCACAATAAAGCCTGCTAAGATTCAACAAGATTAAGAGCACAAATATCAAAACAGAAAGATGAAAAATTCTTGATTAATGCAACCTTAGTTCCCCACACTTGATTATCCCCAAGTTATAGGCTTCACCATACCTTGATAACTCAATATCAGGATGTTATGATCAGCTTTATAGCCCAAGAATTCCAAGGTTTGAACAAGACTTAGCAAAATATCAAGAAAAGTGGAAAATGTGCAAACTTTTGCACACTCCTTTTGAAAACAGGTTTAGGATTCAAGATTAGCAAACAAGTAACAATAATAAGCAGGAAATAACAATGGCACTTGAGTTTTCTTCAAAGATTCAAACACATTTCATTAAACTAAATATGGATTTACAGAATTTTGAACAAAAGAAAATTCAAGAGCAAAGTAAAAACGAAGCACCCTAAGGCCTTTATATAGGCATACAAGTGAACTATGAATGCTGAAAAACGTGTAACCCTAGCTTATGAAGTTCCAGTTTTGCCCTTTGAGTAGTTTGAACTTTGAAGATCATGTGACTGATTCTTGGATTGTTATGGAGCTGGCATGTGTTGGAATGTATCCAAGGGCTTCAAATAAGCTTAACTTCCAAGCAAGTTTGTGGAACGTTGGATGACTGTCCAAAATTTGGTAGTATGCACAAAGGTGAAAAGCAGGGGAATCTTGTGAGTTGGGTGGTGATATGGCAGACTTTTTGAAAGTTGGGATGTGATTAAGGTCACCTTAATCATAAATCTGGACAATCTTAGGGGCTAATTACAACAGGATTAGGAAAACCCAATTTTGTGAGAACACCAAGAACATGGTGTTTAATCTGTTTTGGTTTTTTAAATAAGTGTTAGGCGCATAATTTAACTAAATAATTAGTTAATTAGTTAATCTGGTGAGTGGGATGGTGATGTGGAGGGATGGGTGAAGCTGATTGGTGGAGGAGAGTTAATGGGGCACGTGTCAAGCCCCAAGTGGTCTAGATAAGGTTGGATGTCTGCCCATTTCAGCCCCTTATCTTTCTTTTGCCTTTCACTTTGTAAATAATAGCCCAAATTCCGGATTCCTTTGTTATGGAAGTTTAATTTTCACACTTTTGCCCCAAAAGGTTTTGTAAAATGATTTCAGAGGTATTTCTTGGTAATTCTTGATTCTTGAAGGACTGATTTGGCATTTTATTCATAGATGATGGTCTTGACTTGTTTGTTTGACTTCTTGGAGGACTGAAATTGCCAAGTCATGATTAATGAGGGACCATTTTTGCCATTTCTTCAAAGTCAAGGGTCCTTTTGGTAATTTTGATATTTTCAAAGGACCAAACTTGTAATTTCTTGTAACTTGAAGTCCTTCTTGGTGTGTTTGACTTTGAGGAGGATTAATATTTACATTTTAGTTTTGTTGAGGGACTAAAATTGCCAATTCTTCAAAGTAGAGGGCCCTTTTTGCAATATTGACAAACTTTAGGGACCAATCTTGTAATTATGAAGATACAAGGGTATATAGTGTCAATTCTTAAATATTGCGGGAACCTTCTTCATAAATCTTCAAATCTTCAAGGGTTTTCTTGGAAAATTCTTCATTAGGGCTTGGTTCAATGTGCGGCTTCGTTTCCCGTGTTCGTTTTTGCATGATTCTTGTGATCTTTTGTCATTTTCTCAATTGCCGTACCTAAAATACACAAGCAACAAACACAAGCATATATTGGGGTATTTTTATGATATTTTAAGCATTTAAAGCCCTTTTTGGACGATGAGACTATGTATAAAAGCAGTCTCATCACTCCCCCATACTAAACCATTGTCGTGCCCTCACGCAATGCTAGAATAAAGTGTCGTAGCACCTCTAAAATTCATTTTATTCACTTTTATTGAACGATAAACTAGCTACACTACTACTGTTAGTACTACTTGCGTTTTAGACATAATGTATGATTTTCATCCCAAAATGGGACGTATAGGTTCATAGAACAAGAACACGTGAATGCTTCGTTAGAAATAATTTCATCGTCCTCGATTTTCACCCCAATTCCATGCCAAGCGTGCAACGAGATCATTGTCATTATAAGTTAGTAATGCTAACACTACTCATATGCCCTAATCACGTACTTATCCTCCCAATTTCCTAAGTTGTATCTCTTATGTTTTATTATGTCTTGAATGTTTCACGAGGATACATTGTTTGACTTATGCGATAATAGATATTTAGGTCTAAAAATAGAGTCCTAACGGTGTAACCAAGACCATCAAATCAATAACCCCTCCTAATAGACAACGATGTCAAAAAATTAAGTCAACAAGAAGGATCGATAAACACGGTTTTATAACGGTTTTGAACATGAGACTTATTACCAAGACTTTTATACGCCCCCTAACGGAAGGGCCTTATTATCATTGGTTTACCTCCATCTTTTATTCAACTTCGCCATGAAGCTTTTATTATGACTTCGGTCTTGCCTTGCCTTTTATTATCCACCTCATCGGTGGTTTTATTAGCCAAAGACGTATATCCTCACGCTAAGGCGAATTTTGGATCTTTAAAGCTTCAAAGATTAAGGCTTGATTCAATTTCAATTTTGCATAGATTTTTCGGCCTTGTGAGCTTCAAATTGTTTGCTTGATTTAGGTGAGCACTTGAAATCTTATTATTGGGTGAAGCTTTCGATTATTCGGGTGCCAATACTTCAAAACCGTGACGCTGGCGATACCTTAATGTTTTCCCAATTTAATTACACGGAAGCTACTAGAAAAGTCTAGAAACCCAACAATCAAGACTAAACCTCTAAGTCAATATTTATTAAGCAAAAAATATTTACAAGCGAAGGGAGAATGAGCAAACAATGAGAACACATGAGTTTTTGAAAGAATACGAGTACTCTACGTTTAGCATAGTAACTTATAATTAACCCTATCATTTCTCGTCCTCATTTAAGAGACTTAGCCTAATGTGAAGTTAAGGAATCAAAGCTAAGTGCTCAACACGCACGGTCGAGTCAAAAATTACTCTTATTCTCGCTATCGGAAAATCTACATTCGTGTCTTCAAACACTTATAAAACATGAGAAAATATTAAAATTTGGCCATTTTTAGCCTTATTTTGCAACAAAACGATAAACAAAAAGATAAACTTTGGAAAGCGTGAAGGTTTGGCAAGGCAAGTATCTATTCACCCCCCCATACTAAAGTTAAACATTGTCCTCAATGTTTCGAGTCTAGAGGTGCAAACACCCCCATACTAGAGACGTAGTCGAATGCCTAATCTAGCATAGAAAGGGTGTAACCGTTAAATTTAAAGCCGTTTATGAAGTGTGCTATAAACCTAAGGTTAGAACATCAAAGGATATATCATGGATATTGAGAAAGTTTTCAAAGCAAACGATCGAGTGCTCCCATAAAACGAACACGAGAGGCTCCAACCGTGAAGATAATGATCATCTAAAATCTACAATTCACAAACAACCACGGAACAAAGGTTGGAAGGGCACAAATCCCCACACGTTACTACATTAGAAAGCGATAATATGTACATAGGATAAGCATGGGACTCCCCCACGATGCACCTCGTTTTTTATTACCGAGTCATGAGCTCGACTCGATCCCCTCAATACTAATTATCATTAGGGAAGGTAATTTGGTCGAGGTAGTTCAAGGATGAAACTTCCCCGCCAAAGTAGGGCTTCAACCTATGTCCATTCACCTTGAAATTGGGGCCATCATTTTGAGCTAGCTCGATGGTCCCATATGGAAAAACTTGAGTCACGGTGAATGGACCGGACCAACGGGATTTCAACTTACCGGAAAAGATTTTCAAACGAGAATTAAAAAGCAAAACTTGATCCACAATGTTAAAAACCCGGTTTTTAATTTTTGAATCATGCAACTTTTTAGTCTTTTCTTTATAAATTAATGAATTTTCATAAGCAATATCCCTTAATTCATCCAATTCATTTAATTGCATTTTCCGGTGTTTTCCCGCGGTCTCCATGTCATCATTACAATGCTTTAGGGCTTAATAAGCCTTGTGTTCCAATTCAATTGGCAAGTGACAATTTTTCCCATACACAAGCTTATAGGGAGTGCACCTAATGGGCGTCTTATGAGCGGTCCTAAAAGCCCATAAAGCATCGTCCAACTTATCCGACCAAGATTGTCGGTTTCCCCAATGGATCTCTCAAAGATCCTCTTCAACGCTCATTTGAAACCTCGACTTGCCCACTCGTTTGCGGGTGATAAGCCGTAGAAAGCCGATGTGTAACCCCATATTTCCTTAGGACCCTTTCGAATTGGTCATTACAAAAATGGGTTCCACGATCGCTTATGATCGCACGAGGGGTTCCAAACCGAGAAAACAAGCTTTTCAAAAACTTGACTACCACACGAGCATCATTGGTGGGCAAAGCCTTAGCTTCCACCCACTTAGATAGGTAGTCAACCGCGACAAGGATGTACTTATTACCACGAGATGATGGGAACGACCCCATAAAGTCGATGCCCCAAACGTCAAAGATCTCACATACTTGGATGATATTTTGTGGCATTTCATCTTTTTGTGAGGCTTTTCCTTGTCGTTGGCATGAGTCACATGACTTCACAAGCTCATGTGCATCTCGGTAAATAGTAGGCCAAAAGAAACTGGCATCAAAGACCTTCTTAGCCGTGAGATTAGCACCATTGTGACCACCCGTGGGTCCCTCGTGACAAGCTCTAAGGATGTTAGAAGCTTCGGTACCAAAGACGCAACGTCGAATAATTTGATACACACAAGTTCGAAACAAATAAGGGTCGTTCCAAAACTAGAACTTGACGTCACGAAAGAATTTTTGTTTTTCTTGAGTCGCCATATCCTTGATGATGAAGTTGCCGCATGGTAATTTGCGATGTCCGCAAACCATGGGGTGGAAGAATCAAGCTTAGAATTCACTACACCAAGTGTCTCGAGCGGAAATGTTTTGGTGATTTCCTTGGGCTCGTAAACACTTTGGTGAGGATCTTCCAAACGAGAAAGATGACCGGCCGCTATATTCTCGGCTCCTTTTTTGTCAACAATTTTGTGATCAAATTCTTGAAGGAGGAGAATCCAACGAAGTAATCTTGGATTAGCATCTTGTTTAGCCATAAGATACTTGATAGCCGAATGATCCGTATACACTATGCATTTCGTCAAGACGAGATAAGGTCGGAATTTCTCAAATGTATACACCACGGCAAGGAACTCCTTCTCCGTTGTAGTGTATTTTAGTTGAGCCTCGGTCATCGTATTGCTAGCATAGTGAATAGGCAAGAAGTGCTTTTCATGACGTTGCCCCAATACGGCCCCAATAACGTAGTCACTAGCATCACACATGAGCTCAAAGGGGAGGTTCCAATTGGGAGCAACAAGAATGGGAGGTTCGGTAAGTTTCCTCTTAAGGATTTCAAAGGCTCGTACACAATCTTCGTCAAAGATAAAACGTGCCTCTTTTTCAAGGAGATGTTTAATGGGTCGAGAGATCATTGAAAAATCCTTGATGAATCGATGATAAAAGCCCGCGTGGCCTAGGAAACTCCTAACTCCCTTAACGGTTTTGGGATGAGGTAATTTGGCGATGACGTCTACCTTAGCTTGATCTACCTCAATCCCCGCTTTCGAAACCTTGTGCCCTAAGACGATTCCACTTTTAACCATAAATGACATTTTTCCTAATTAAGCACAAGGTTGGTTTCCTCACAACGCTTCAACATTCTCTCAAGATTTGACAAACACGAAGTGAACGAACAACCAAACACGGAAAAGTCATCGATGAAGACTTCCATCGTCTTCTTGATCATATCATGAAAAATAGCCATCATGCACATTTGAAAGGTTCCCGGTGCATTGCAAAGTCCAAATGGCATTCTACGATAGGCAAACGTTCCATATGGACACGTAAACATAGTTTTTTTTTATCACGAGGATCGATGGGGATTTGGAAGTAACCGGAAAAACCATCTAAAAAGCAATAGAAATCGTTTCCCGCAAGACGCTCCAACATTTGGTCCATGAAGGGCAAGGGAAAATGGTCTTTTCGAGTGGCGTCATTCAACTTACGATAGTAAATGCACACTCTCCATCCGGTCACGAGTCTAGTGGGAATTAACTCGTTGGCATCGTTTGGCACAACGGTCATTCCTCCCTTTTTAGGGACACAATGAATAGGACTTACCCAAAGGCTATCGGAAATAGGGTAAATCATTCCCGCGTCAAAGAGTTTTAGGACTTCCTTTTTTATGACGTCGTGAATTTTGGGGTTCACCCTCCTTTGACATTGGATTGCGGGCTTGTAATCCTCATCCATTAAGATTTTGTGGGTACAAAATTTGGGATCGATCCCCTTAATGTCGGATAACTTCCACGCAATTGACCCTTTGTGATCCTTTAGAACATCGACAAGTGCGGTTTTTTCATCATCCGAAAGTTCCTTCGCAATAATAACCGGCAACTTGTCGCCCTCCTCCAAAAAGACATATTCGAGATGAGGAGGTAAATCTTTCAACTCGAGGATAGGTGGTTCTTCAATTGAAGATTTGGGCTCGATACTCATAACCTCCTCGGGTGGAGGAAATGGTAAATCGTTAAGAAAATCCTTGATAATCGAGAAGTCCTCATCATTGTCGAGGTCTTCGTTACAAGTACGTGGAACATCGAATTCTTCCAACGTAAAACCACCACCTTCAAGTTGAGTGAAGGTTGGTGTCGAGTTATCAAGAATGGGATCTAACATAGTGGGATTTCCACTATTTTCATCATCACCAAAACCTAGAACTTCTTGTGAAAATTCCTCGCAAACAACGTCAATCATATCAACGAGGTTTATGGTTGCAACGGAATAAACATGAGAAATTTGAGAGTTCTGAGTTGCGTTTATAACAAGTTCCTCGTCGTTGAAACGTAAGGTGATCTTTCTAGCATGAACATCGATCAAATCCATAGACGTATCTAAAAAACGAACGACCTAAAATGAGAGGAACTTGAGGATCTGTGGGAATATCGACAACGATAAAGTCTACCGGATAATAGAACTTTCCCACTTTCACAAAAACGTCTTCCGCCAATCCACATGCGGGAATCGTAGAATGGTTGGCCAACTCGATAGACATTAGTGAAGGAGTAAGATTAGGAAGATTGAGCGACTTGAAGATTGCAAGTGGCATCAAGTTAATGCTAGCACCAAGATCGGCCAAGGCATAACATTCTTCCATATCTTGGATTGCACAAGGGATCAAGAATTTACAGGGATCACCGACTTTTTGAGGTATGCGATTAAGATAAACCGATGAACAACTAGACAATTGATGCAATTTCTCCTTGTTGTTCAACATACTCTTAAAGTTAGCGGCAAATCGAGGCATCATGACCAAAGCATCGGCGAAACTCACATTAAAGTGCAAATCACGAAACATTTTCATAAAAAGCTCAAATTGGTAATTGTCGCGCTCTTGACGTTTCTCCTTCCTAAGTCTCGATGGATAGGGAAAAGGTGGTGTGGGTTGAGGCATAGGCATAGCCTTTGGAATCTTGGGTTCCAATGTTGGTAATGGGTCAACCGTAGGTGTGGCATGAGCGGTACTTCGTGGGATTTGGACATGCTCCTTTTCGACCACCACCTCGGGTTCATCCTAAATTGCATCCTCCGTAGGAGCAATTGGTTGAGGAGTCGGTTCCTTAAGTGTCTTACCACTACGTGTGGTAATCACTTTCATCTCACCCTTAGGGTTCGATATGGTGTTGCTAGGAAGACTAATCGAAGACGGTTTGCACATAATTGCCTCAAACATAGATGAAATTTTGTCCTCAAACATGGATTGCCTCTTCTCGGCCTTAATCATTTCTTGCTTAATTTCATGTTGCCCTTGTGCCATTTTTTGTTGGTTTTGTTGTAACCTAGTTACATTTCCTTCCATTTTGTTTGTATGGATTTTAAACTCATTTGCTAACTCATTTTTCAACTCTTTCTTCAAGTCGTTCTTAAACTCGGATCTTAGGCTAATGATTTCTCTTTGAATGTTGTCAAACCTAGCATCGTTCCCATTAGCGTATTCAACAAATTCATTTGGAAGATATTTCAAAGTTTGCAAACTTTTGTTGTTGTTTTAAAAATCACTTTGATTTTTGTTTGAAACTTGATTATTAGCCCCTTGATTACCATAGTTTTCTTTGTTGTAATTGTTTTTGAAACCAACTTGATTGTTTCGATAGTTGTTGTTAGCATTTTGATTTGAACCAAAACCCGGTGGAGTCAATTGATTAGAGCGGGTAACTTGACCGTTTTGGTTGTAAGTTCTCGTGGCCGCGTAGGCACTCGAAGTGTTACCACCGTTGGTAATGCACTCGGAGAAATCATGACCTCCACCACAATACATACATGAAGCCTCAACCGCTTTAGCCGTAGTGGGAGCACTTTGTTCTCCAACTTTGAATTCAACCAAAATCCTTTAAGCTTATCAAAGATTTTGTTTTCCAAGTTCGCCTCAATTTGGCAAGCATCGATGGTATTAGACAAAGAAGGTGAAGCCGACGACGAAGTCTTACGAACACTCGACGTGATACGAGGACTATACACCTTAGATCTATTCTCAGTTATCACCAAAGCTTCCTCAACCGTTTTACACAAAAAATTACCACCCGCGGCGGCATTTAAATAATCTCTTTCATGATCATTAAGTCCATTGTAAAACGTGTCAATTTGATGCAAATCGGAAAACCGTGATGAGGACACTCATGTAACATTTCCTTAAACCTGGTCCAAGCCGTTGAGGAATACGGAAAAAGCATCATCTTAATCGAGTCATTAGCAACATCCTTAAATTTGCAAGTAGCGGTAAGACGATTGAATTGGCAGATATTGTTGTGCGGGTTGTGCTTTTCATCACCACGGAATTTGTTGTTTTGGATCATCGACAACAAACCCGTTTTCACTTCAAAATTCTCCGCAAGGATAGCGGGAATTACAATAGCCTCTCCATAACCCTCAGTGAGTGCTTGAAGTAACTCCATCATAGTTCGATTCTCCATGGTTGGTTCCTCTCTTACAATGGGTTCGTCAATAGGAGACTCCTCACTAGAAAGATTAGGAGTAGGTGTTGACCACTTTCGGTTTCTTCGTTTACGTGCACGTCTTACTTGGTTGTAGGTTTGCATAAATGTCACGTACAACGAGGGGATGAGTAAAGAAGAATCTTTTTGGTGTTTTGTATTTTTCCAATTTTTTTGTGGTTTTTGATTGTTTTTACTTTTTTTTGGATTTTTGTGATCGTATTAGGTAGACCAAAATCTACAAATCTCCGCCTTAATAAAATCTCTTGATTAAAGAAGCCTCAAGGGATGAAAAGGATCACGTGAAGTGAACGCCTTCGATGACTTTAGAACGTTGGTGGAAAACCAAAACGTTCAAGAGGGTTTAATCAAATGAAACCAAGAAAGTATATATGATACTTAATAATACTTTAGGCGGCAAAACCCTCGATTAGCTCTCAAAATCAAATACTCACAAGCAAGCGGGGAAAAGAGGCGGCGCGAAGCACTTAAGAGCCTTTTTCCTTAGGGTATATTTTATAATACCCGCCTTATACCCACCTTGTAGTTTGTATTTTTCAAAATCGAGCTTCACGAAAGTATTTATCTATTTTTGCCTTTTCTTTCTTGTTTGATATTCGAATACAATGATTGGGTAATGACCTCCCAAGTCAAGGTTGTGTTTTCACACTTTTGGTGTACTTGTGAATTTATTGTTCTACGTATACAATATATTAATAATATTCACACAAAAAACGAAAAACCGATAATACGTATTAGTAGAGTGCTACTAATACAAATAGATATTATGGCTATATATAAAAACAACAATTGCCAAATCAAAACACAACACGCCTCCCCGGCAGCGGCGCCAAAATGATGTAGAGTTTTTACTACCCTTTAGGTAAAGAGAGCAAAATAGGGAAAGTATTAAGTGTCGGTTTAGGAAAACCAAGCACTAATGACCAATATGGTTCAAGTTCGTTTCCCAAGGAGGCTAGTGTGTTGTGTAGAGAGATGATTAACTTTGTGATTATATGATTATGAGAAAATAAAATAGAAATGAGATAAGAAGAGAATGACGGTTACGATGACGATTTAAGCTAAGACGAAAAGGTCATACACGTAAAACCGAAAAAAGTACCAAAATTAAAATTTTACTCTAAAAATTCTTAGAAAATTACAATAAATCCTAAATAATGTAATTAGAGTTTACAAAAAATCAAAAATCACCCAAACCTTTTATTTAATTAAATAATAATTTTTTAATGCTAATTAAAGCCCTAAAAATCAATTTAATTAAGAAAAAGCCCAAAATGAGATTTTTTCAATTGTAAACCTCTAAAATGACCTAACTTAATTTAAAACTATTTTTGAAAATTTAAAATTAATTAAAACTATTTAAAAATAATTAAAAACTATTAAAACTTAAAATAATTATAAAAATTAATCTAATGACAATAAAAATATCCTAAAAGTTGTAAAATTCCTAACTTAATGTATTTAACCTAAGAAAAATATAAAAACTTGAAAAATCTAAATTTTAATTTTAAATAATAAAATAATAATAAAATAATATTAAAAATCCAAAATTTATAAAAAATTCTAAAAACTTGCAAACTAGCTTAATTTAACCTAAATAAACAGAAAATGAACTTGAAATTAAAAAATACCCCTAATGGGCCTTCAAATGGGCCAAAATCCAAAACAAACCCTTATTGGGCCAAAATAAGCCTAATAAAAAAAATATTTATAAAAATGGCCCAAAAGCTCCTATCTGACTCAAAATTTGATTATGAACACAATTTTTCAAAGGTCCAAAAGCTGAAAATGTGAAATAAGCTGGCTTATATCAAACAGCTTATTTTTAATGGGCTTTTTGGCCCATTAAGCTATAAGCTGATGCCATAAGCTCAAATTAGACACACAAGCTTCTTTTGAGTTAATTAAGACTTCTGTAAAAAGAAATTTGAAAAAAATTCCAAGGAATAAGCCTGAAAATGCAATAAGCAATCTACACAAAACGACAAAATAGTCATTTTCGAGTTCTAGGCCACCCCAAGAGCTGATTCAAGTTTCAAAAGCTTTTAAATGACTTAACTAAGCTTAATCAACAAAAAGTTTTAAATAAGTTCACTCAATAAGCTGAAATAAGCAAATAAGCACTTCTTTAAAAGTCAACTTTAAGAGTTTTCTAGCAAAAAGTCAAAGTCAAAGTCTAATAAGCTCTAGTTCAAACAAATGGGTCAAATGTGGAAGATTGATCACAAAAAATACGTTGTTGCAGGTCTGGATAAGCCAATATGCTTATTAATAAGTTGAATGCAAAATTACACCAGCAGGGGCTACTTTTGGATGTTGAGCAGTGGAAACTTTTTCCATTGCTTGACTTGTTTGACTTTTTGTCTTTAGTGACTTTTTTGGAGATTAAAGTTACAAAAAGGCACCCAAATGATCAGTGGATCATAAGGAGTCAATCACAACAAAGAAATCACAATCACTAACAGCCAGTTTGTACAGTTAATTCAATTAATCACCAGATATGCACCAGACATGAACAAATAAGCAGTTAAGCACTTATAAACTGTTTTAGCAAATTTCAGCCAACCAAATTGCACCAAAAGCATACACAAGCTATAATAAACTTAAATGAACAAGTTTTAAACAGGTTTCATGCAATGGTACAAAGCCTAAATCAAGATTCAAGCAAATGAAGGTTACTGATGAACACTAACACAAGCAGATTTTACTTTGTTGATGCAATTGACCAACAAGCCAAATTCAAACACTCAGATCTATCACATATGTTGTATAAACAATGATTTAACAACTTTTAACCCTAAGCATGCATATATTCTAGATATTACCAAAATCTTAGGTAAAAACAGTTAAAATCAATGAGATATAGCACAATGTTTAATTTGAGGTTTTAAACCCAAAAACTTGCAGCAAATAGCACTCAACCAAGTATATAGCAGATACAAAGCAATAACACAAACTTCTTACAACACAATATCAACTTATGATCTCAAACAGGTAATCCCAAACACCCTTTTAAATTTTCAAAATCAAATTTTTAAATCAAAAGTGTTATCCAAGACCACCCAAGCCCAAATAAGCACAATAACAGATGAGATATGCAGATTAGAACAAGATTGATCCACAAAATCAGCAAGAACATAAGTCACACACAAAATCACCGAAAATCCAAATCTTTATCAGATTTTGAGTAGGATGATGTGTACCTCATGGATGTACATCCACACCCACGAATTTTGAGCTTATGTGCTAGCAAGAACAAGCACAAGCTTCCACAATAAAGCCTGCTAAGATTCAACAAGATTAAGAGCACAAATATCAAAACAGAAAGATGAAAAATTATTGATTAATGCAACCTTAGTTCCCCACACTTGATTATCCCCAAGTTATAGGCTTCACCACACCTTGATAACTCAATATCAAGATGCTATGATCAGCTTTATAGCCCAAGAATTCCAAGGTTTGAACAAGACTTAGCAAAATATCAAGAAAAGCGGAAAATGTGCAAACTTTTACACACTCCTTTTGAAAACAGGTTTAGGATTCAAGATTAGCAAACAAGTAACAATAATAAGCAGGAAATAACCATGGCACTTGAGTTTTCTTCAAAGATTCAAACACATTTCATTAAACTGAATATGGATTTACAGAATTTTGAACAAAGGAAAATTCAAGAGCAAAGTAAAAATGAAGCACCCTAAGGCCTTTATATAGGCATACAAGTGAACTATGAAAGCTAAAAAACGTGTAACCCTAGCTTATGAAGTTCCAGTTTTGCCCTTTGAGTAGTTTGAACTTTGAAGATCATGTGACTGATTCTTGGATTGTTGTGGAGCTGGCATGTGTTGGAATGTATCCAAGGGCTTCAAATAAGCTTAACTTCCAAGCAAGTTTATGGAACGTTGGATGACTGTCTAAAATTTGGCAGTATGCACAATGGTGAAAAGCAGGGGAATCTTGTGAGCTGGGTGGTGATGTAGTAGACTTTTTGAAAGTTGGGATGTGATTAAGGTCACCTTAATCATAAATCTGGATAATCTTAGGGGCTAATGACAACAGGATTAGGAAAACCCAATTTTGTGAGAACACCAAGAACATGGTGTTTAATCTGTTTTGGTTTTTTAAATAAGTGTTAGGCGCATAATTTAACTAACTAATTAATTAATTAGTTAATCTGGTGAGTGGGATGGTGATGTGGAGGGATGGGTGAAGCTGATTGGTGGAGGAGAGTTAATGGGGCACGTGTCAAGCCCCAAGTGGTCTAGATAAGGTTGGATGTCTGCCCATTTCAGCCCCTTATCTTTCTTTTGCCTTTCACTTTGTAAATAATAGCCCAAATTCCGGATTCCTTTGTTATGGAAGTTTAATTTTCACACTTTTGCCCCAAAAAGTTTTGTAAAATGATTTCAGAGGTATTTCTTGGCAATTCTTGATTCTTGAAGGACTGATTTGGCATTTTCTTCATAGATGATGGTCTTGACTTGTTTGTTTGACTTCTTGGAGGACTGAAATTGCCAAGTCATGATTAATAAGGGACTATTTTTGCCATTTCTTCAAAGTCAAGGGTCCTTTTGGTAATTTGGATATTTTCAAGGGACCAAACTTGTAATTTCTTGTAACTTGAAGTCCTTCTTGGTGTGTTTGACTTTGAGGAGGATTAATATTGACATTTTAGTTTTGTTGAGGGACTAAAATTGCCAATTCTTCAAAGTAGAGGGTCCTTTTTGCAATATTGACAAACTTTAGGGACCAATCTTGTAATTATGAAGATACAAGGGTATATAGTGTCAATTCTTCAATATTGGAGGAACCTTCTTCATAAATCTTCAAATCTTCAAGGGTTTTCTTGGAAAATTCTTCATTAGGGCTTGGTTCAATGTGCGGCTTCGTTTCCCGTGTTCGTTTTTGCATGATTCTTGTGATCTTTTGTCATTTTCTCAATATCCGTACCTAAAATACACAAGCAACAAACCCAAGCATATATTGGGGTATTTTTATGATATTTTAAGCATTTAAAGCCCTTTTTGGACGATGAGACTATGTATAAAAGCAGTCTCATTAGCTCATGAAAAAGATTTATAGTTAGATGTCAGACTGTAACTCGAACTTCAAATAAAGGAGAGTCTATCTTTAAAGATAACTTGTCCTAATAACGGGTAGATCAATCTATCACGGGTTGAGCTTGTCACAAAACATTCAAAGTTTTGAGCTCAACATCATGGCTTATAGTCACATGTTAGACTATAACCCGGTTCCCAAAGAAAGAAAAGTCTTCGACTTATCCTCAACAACGAGAAATTAATTTTTCTCGGTCATGGTCTTATATCAAAACATTCAAAGTTTTAAGCTCATGAACACAAGGAAAATGTTCATTTATGTATATTATTCCTTAACAACGGGAAAGTAAGTTTTCTCGGGTTTTTGAGCATAATTTTTCAAAGTATTTCAAAACTGTGTGCTCATATACTCCCCTAATTTTAATTAGAATTTCTTTTCGAGGGGGAGTACAAACTTTCATGAAAAATTATTCTCTCCATGTTTCATCACTAGTTTCACAAAAATTTCAATGTCATGCAATTTTGAGGGGGAGAATAGTGATTAAAATGTGTTATCTTGGATAAGATCTTTGATATAAGTTCTTTCTCTTCCTAATATGTGCAAAAACCTTTCCTTTTAAGATGCACATATGTAGGGGGAGTGTTTTGGGTGATACAAAAAACCTTCAAGGTGTAAACACTGATTTCATCAACACCTTGATTGCTTTTTCAACAAGTTTTTCTGGTTACGATATCTATACCCTTCAACACATTAATTCACGACGGTATTGGTGTCAAAAGGTGGTTAGGTATTCGTTCTATGATCCAACCAGAATCGGAGGGATCTTACCAGGGATAATCCATTAGAATTTAGATGTCCTTAGGAAAGATGGAGTAGTTGAGTGTACGGGAAAAAATGCCGACTAATGACTTAAGCTAGCACTGGAACAATCACAACAAGGTGCTAGTTATGACGTCTTGGTAAGCATTGAAGGGGTTGAAGAATGAAAAAGAAATGTAAGGATAAAAGGTGTAAAGAAAGAAGCCCTCTATACATCTACTATCAGAATAAACCGGGTCAATACATATACTATCAGAATCACGTTGATGATTTCTGGTATTGAAGACAAAGCATCATGGACCTAGTGATGCAATGCACAACCCTTCCCAGCCTACTCAAGCTTCTCTCAAAACAAGTTTGTTTTATTGTCACGGAGTTCAACTCATTTCTATCGACTTTTTCACTCCGAGATAGTAGATATTGAATAGGTGGCAGTCTGCTCCAGCCTTCTATCACCAAATAAACGTGCACTTATAGAGTCTAGAGCCAACGAGATTCATCAAAAATCTCATTAGGACACTTATTTCATATATCAATTGTTGTTCATCATTAGAATACAAGCGATGATTCACGGAGTCCTACGCTCTATCCTTGTGGTATTGCCAGAATATTCAGAGTGATACTCTCCAGTATTCACAGTGATGAATGGAAATCCTTCCAGTGTCATCACCAAACAGCACTGTGGTAGGTCATATGTACGATTCACTTTAAATTGAACATATGCTAACTGGAAAGCAACAGTGGTTTGATTCTTAATTGATTCAAACTCGTTCCAGGTCTCGAGGCAATATCTTTATGATCTTGCCAGAACATTCAGAGTAATACTTTTCAGTATTTACAGTGACGAATGGAAATCCTTCCAGTGTCATCATCAAACAGCACTGCGGTAGGTAACTTGTGCGATTCTATATGAATCAAACTTGTGTCAACTGGAAAGCAACGATTGTTTGATTCTTAATTGATTCAAACTTGTTCCAGGAAATTGAATTGACGACTTAATCAGCAGAATGGAACTGCATGATTCACTCCTTACTATGATTTATCTTTCGATATATTCAAGTATTGAGAACGGCTACCACAGCCGGAAACCCTGTCAATGAAGTTCTTTGAACTTACCTAATCACAGGTACAATACTTGTACTGTATAACGAGAAATCGGAGGAATGAAAATGGTGGCGTTATCTCTAGAGTCGCAATTCAAGGCCACATACTCAAGTAATTGAATAAAGCTTAAGAACATCTAAAGACAAAGACTTCCGCTACTCTGATGATCAAAGGAGATTGTTAACAAGCTTTCAAGACAACACAAAATATGAGTATGTGGGGAAAGACACAAGAACACTAGTTGGAAAAGTTTAAAGATCAAGTCAAGGGAAAGATCAAAGATCCAAGATCACAAGTCGTGAAAGGAACTGTGGAAGAACTCTCAAGGCAACAAGCCTTAAAGTATGCAACATCAACGAAGTGAATTCACATATGACATGACCACCACTTAGGGGGAGATTGTTAGAAGTATTTAAAGTGATGGTCAAAGAAGTGAAGTCACATATTATATGACCACCCCTTAGGGGGAGATTGTTAGAAGTATTTAAAGTGATGGTCATATAATATACCGTTGCGAAGCTCGTGAAAAAATCTACTTAATGGTGTCGAGAGTTCTATGTTACTGTTATGTATGTAACGGGAATTAGTCCCGAACACAAAAATGAGGAAGGCCTCCTGATCTTGTAAGCCTTCGTATAAAAGGCATAACCACCCTCATTTGTGTGTGTGTCTCCCATTGTATTTTCCATTCTTCTTGTCTTAGAGAGTGAAACTCTCCTTAGTTTCTCTCACTAGAATCACCTACTTTGTATTTTTCTTCCTTTTTCTTCATCTAATCTAATATTCCATTCTTAGTTTTAATCTTGGTCTTCATCATCTTTATTTCTTATTCTATAAGTCGTGTGATTATTCCTGACAATAGATAAATTAAACTTAAGAGCCACCCATGCATTGTCTCTTTCACGGGTTCATCTTCTTCACAAAACCAATATTTCAGCTTCTTTCATTAGAGCTCTAGAATAAAAACAAAATTCTTTATGTTATAAAAAATCTACATTCTCTATCTTATATCATCACTAGCCTTAAGGCCCGCCCGATGGGCGGCTAGCTTTAAGAATTTTTTAAAAATATAAAGTAGTAAAATGGTTAATAGAAATAACGTTTAATGAGATCACACACACCAATTTATTCTCTTATTTGAATTTTATCTTTGAGTATTTATGCAAAATAATATTGACTACAGTAGAGGGCAGATAAGTTAGGACACATATGTTCAATATTATTAAAGAGTAGAAGTGCATTTGGAGTTTTAGACTAAATTGTACATGTGTTACATGCATAAATAAAAGTGAAAATTGCATTCGAACATATACACATGATATTTAAACAACCTGGACAAAAACATCGAAGTTAAGATCCCAGGTCTTCCGTGAAGCAGCCTCCAAGCAAAAATAATCACCTTCTTTGGAAGATGTTTACACCACTATGTCTCTAAATTACCAAAACAAACGCCTTAAAAGACCCATTACCAAAAATCTGCAAATCCTATTATCTTGGCATCAAAACAAACGCCTTAAAGATCCATTACCAAGAATCTGCAAGTTCTATTATATATCAGTAAAGAACCTTTTATATAGAAAAAGAAGACTAACATCATGTATAACCGAACTATGATATAAATATCAGATTAAAAGAAGGCAAATTTAAATGTCATCTTTTAACAGGCCTTGGGTATTTTCCACTCTAAATATAATGAAATACGTATCGTTGTGGATTAGATATGATGCATGTTTTAACCTCCTACCGAACCCCAACCATATTCGGAAGTTAATCGTTTGATACATTACCCTAACACGCATCTAAACATAACATTTCACAACCTCTTGGAAGGATTGCACTCTCATTATTATAGTGTTAACCTGTTTTAGAGGATTGTGACTTGTACAGTTCCATATACAATGAACACAGATGTAATTTTTTAATACCTTCAAGTTCTTGCAGAATTCAATTTTTTACATAAACATACCTTCCTATCTCTAGTTTTGTTATATGAAATAACATATGAGTAACATTTGGACATTTTGCTGATTCTATTATTTACAGGAAACTAAAAATTTTAGTTTATTCCATTCAAGTTGGAACATTGTTGGGAAGAAAATCTAACTCTGTCGTATGTTCCTAGTTCATGGTCAAATGGGGGAGGTTATCGAGCAACTATATGATGCAAAAAGTTCAGTTTCAAGTTGAGTGCTTGTAGGACGCATAATTACCAAATCAAATGTACATAACTTATCTTAAAGCAAGCATTAAAAGTTCTATTGCACGTAGAAAATTAAAAGAGTTCTAATAAAATAGCTTACCAAAGCACTTGTGCTGCAACTTTAGGATCACTGAAGATCTCAGCAGACTTAGCACATTTGTTGGAACAACGTCAGGAAGAATATCCCCAATACTAAGGGTGACACACGTGGAGAATGAATATCTTATACATGTAAGCATATGTGACAATCCGTTAATTTACGATTGATATTTTATTCTCAAATATTATTTGAAAATATTATTTTAATGTTACAATATGAACTCACATATTTTTGGGAAGAAATTTGGATTTACGTCTTGGAGTAGCATCTACTACGTCTAAACCGGAGGATTCAATGTTACGTGCTTACGTTTACATACACCGTCCTTGGTGACAGTCCGACATTTTAGAAAATAAATTTATCCATGAATATTATTTTGGAGTTTTAAATTTGTGTTGGTTCATAAACGAACAAATTTACGAGAAGAGATTAGGACTTACGATTTTATTTTAACGTCCTTTACGACTAAACCGGAAACCTTAGGATTACGTATTTACGTTTTCGAACTCCGTTTTTGATGAAACAATTTTTATTGGATTCGTTTTGTGCCGTTGATTCATAATTTATAAAAAATTCTTTCGTAGAACGACCCGAGGGCACGCAAATCGAGGAAACTAGAATCAAGGAATACCCGTAAATTAGTGGAATGGGACAAGTTTTACACTTGCCCACCCCACACATGGGATGGCCAAGCTTACTCCACCACACCCTTTGAGGTGTCAAGTTGTAGCTACTACTACACTTGTCATTTTTATGCTTAACTTGTAAGTTACTTCTTCCACCAAAACCACAAAACCACCTACACTAAACCATTTCCTCACTTTGTTACATGCAAAACTCACACACTCTCTCTCTCTACTCCTTAGGAACGTCTATCATTCATCAACAACACCACCATTGATCAAAAAAATCAACCATAAATCATATGTATAATTTACATATGATGAAAACCCATTGAAAAGATGAAGATTGGAGGTGGTTACAACATGTGGAAAGGAGTTTCCATGGAGTTCCTAGACTGATCTTCATGAAGATATTCATCCATTTGAAGGACCTAAGAAGTTCATTTACCAAGTTGAAGATTTGATAAAAGGAACCAAGTCTTGTTCATCAAAAAACCTCATCTTTTCATCACTAATGGTGGTATAGAGATTGTTCTTCCTATCCTTTTGTTATTTTGATTATGTAATCTTGTATTTTCTTTATTTATGTATATGTATATGATGATGAATGATGATTAAAAATATTATGTGGGGATTTGGTGTTGATAGATTTGATAAACATGGGTAAAAAGATGGAAAACCACATGTAAAATGGTTAAAATCTTGTTTAGATTGTTGGCTGTATAAAAACTGTAACTAACCACATGTTAGACTGATAAAATGGCAAAGTAGAATCAATATACAGTAAGTATAAGATGTCATACACATGTGAGAGTTGGCCATGCAATGGAATCATTATAATGAGTGAGATATGATCAAAACAAGTTTAAGGTACAAATCTGAGTCACTGTTTTGGACGATTTTTAGAAAATACTTAGAGGATGATTCAACAGTATCTATAGAAGAGTTAAATGTAGCACATATCATGTAGTTTATGTGATAAAAATTTGAGCTTCTATCTCCATATAGAACTCAAGATATGGCAGTTTTGGTGAAAGTGAAGATAAAAATCAGATTTTTGGAAATAATGTTTATTATTATTATATAAGCACTCACATTATAATGTATAAAATATAAAAATATAAGCCCACTAACTTATAAAACTTATTTATATAAATGTATAAAAGGTTAATTAAATGGGTAAATTTATAAATGGTGGTAAAATAATATTCATAAGTAATAAAAACTATAAACTTGATTTTTACGACTTTTTCGGCTATCGCCGTAAAATTAACGTTTTTCGCCAAATAAAACTTAGACGACCAAACCCGTCTAATGTAAAGTTTATAAAAGTCATATACTGATGTATAGGTAACTAATACAAGTAAAAACCGATAAAACTCGAACTATAGAAATACGGACATTTACGAGCTAACTAAACATATTGGACTAATAGTTGGACTTAATAAGATAAATACTTGTAAAAAGAACTTATTGGGCTTAACCCATTTAGGCCCAACTTGTAAAGTGTAGATAATGATAATGTAAGTATAACAAGGATTAATACAAGTTAAGAACTTATAATAGGCTTATTGGACCTAAAACACGTAAATGGGTAAAACGAGAAAACTAGTATAAAAGTTATCGACACATAACTCTAAAATGAGTAAACGAGAATATGTAAACCCACTTGATCATCATATATATATAATCATCATATGTATACATAATTGTTATTTTTATAAAGTCATTGGACAAACGTCTAAGACCGAGTATTATTTGTCTAGGTTTCCGTGATTGAAGCACGTACCGTACGTCCGAATTGCCGATAACCCGCCTTCCCACATCAACGTGAGTTCATAGCCTCGCACTCTTTTAAATGTTTTTATAAATGTTTTATAAACCCGCGAGGGAGATAACATGTTAGTTTTTATAAAATAGGACACCATTTGTCCCGATTGTTTGTTTATTGATTTGGACCCGAATGATTGAATGACCCGATTGTATGACCCGATAAATGATTAATGGACCCGATAGATGAAATAAAATGGATTATTAAAGTTAGGTTATGTCACTAAAAGTCCCATTAGCATGAATTGTGAACTACCGGGAGTTGGTAGACGCTTATGCATTTAATAGTACTATTTGGGGACGATCACCCCAGTTCGCGCCTTGACGGTTGATCCCCGTCGTGCCACATCGATTGGTAAGCGAATTTATGTATGAGAAGATTTCCATAGCGTGACCTTTGTGACGACACGCTACTTTAGATGGGCAAATTGAGTATCGGGTTAGCTACCCGTTGTTGGTTTAGTAAGGTAACAATGTCATGCGGCTTATAATAATCCAAATTAACGAAATACTGCTGTACGCTCTGAATTACGATGTATTGCCTGACTAGCAATACGGGGTCATACTAATGATATTATGTTTGTGTTTTGGTTTTCGTAACCATATTCATATACGGTTTTTATTTAACTTTATACAACGTCGTAAGACGTATTGTATGATGTTTTTACGACATTGGCTCGTATAATGATTTTTAAGGCAAATGCCTATATTATGATTTTCGATAAGGATTTGTATAAAATGACTTTGGCTATTTTATGTCCTATTACAAAGATTTGTACAAAATGATTTTCAGTATTAATTTTATACTGATATTATATTGATGGATTATATTAAACTCTATGAATTCACTCGGCTTATCGCTGACCTTTTCTTTTAACATGTCTTATCTCAGGTACTTGAAGGTAATTCTCGGGAAGACGACAAGAATTCATGGCCCGCACTTAAACAATATTTTCCATTCAAATATTTTGCAAAACTTTGTATGAAATGTAATGACTTGGGACCGATGTAACTTTGATAATTATGAATGGAAATGATTTATTAATGAACGACGCGATTTTTATGCGTTGTCTATGACGTGAGTAATGTGCTATCCCGTAACACCAACTAGTCTTTCGCTGTATTGAGTTGTATAAATTTGGGGGTGTTACAGTTTGGTACCAGAGCTCTCGTTATAGAGAACGAAAGATTTTTAAAACTAAGGTTTTGAATAAAACATTTCAAAATCTTTTAACTATAAACATTTTTCTAAAAATGTCTAAAAATCTTTTGACTATAACGGTGCCGAAGAATTCCCGAGTTACCGACAAGGCCAGACTGAGAAGTGTTATTTTAATATATATATAACTTGGATTATATATATATATATGATGATGTAATTTTATTACATTATTGTTTGATGATTATTTTGATATTTATACGAGGTATTTATACGACGTAGATTGTCACAAGGAACCCTAAATCCCCTAGTAAATTAATCGAAGCTATTCTCGTAGGAATTCTAGCTATCCTAGATCTAAACCAAGTTGTGGATATTCATGATCCAAACAAATGGTTGATATCCGTAGAAATGTAGATATTAGTTGATTGAGATATTGAAAAAGAATTGGCGAGATTAAAACTGATATCGATGTCATGACGATCTTTCCTTATAGAGTGGAGTTTGACAAAACGTTATCACCTGGAAAGATGTCATCTGATTCGTTGTCATCCAATTCTTAAATTTGAAATCGAAAGGGTGAATGTTGCACTTGAGGCTGTCATTGGAACCATTACCCAAAAGCCTCATGCCACTAATACCTTTACGAGAAGTCTAATTGACTGATCGAGTCATTTCATACTAGTGACTCATTTGGTAATTGTTGTTGTAAGAGCTAATAGGATTGGAAATTAAGTGTTGATTCATATTGAGATTGTATTGCCTTTACAAGGCTGAAGAATAAGATTGAAAGTATTGGAAAATGAGGTAGGATATCGAATTGAGTATGAAATTGGTTGAAACTTGAATAAAATAAAACTTAACTTGTATGGAATATGAGATTGATAAGAGGAAATTATTAAGTTCTGTGATTGAATTATAAGGTTTTAAATGATTGTAGGTTCGTGTTAAAGGTTGTTCCTAGGCCATTGTCCACTAACGAGGATGCCCAGTGTCCAAGAAATAAATTGAAGAAATCTTCTTCTGAATTGGGACCGATGGATCTTCCGGGACAGGCAGGACACCTAATGAATCTTGTAGATTAGTATTCATTGTGGTATCTTTTAAAAATCCCTAACTTAACTGAGATATCAGTTGGTAGGATGAGTTCTGAGAATTGTATGACATAGTGACACGTAATGTGTTACTGTACAATTTGACTTGTTTGTGATTAATGAAAAGACTACCTTTGATTGCTAAACTCTACATGTATCGATGTTATCTATCTTTTATTGCTTCATCCTAATGTTCGCATTAGTGATGCAACCATTGAACAAGTACTCATCTTGATTTGAGTTACGATGTGAATCATTCTTCGTGAGTGCCATCGAGGTCATGAACCTCATGATTATTTGGCAAAAGCTCATTTCCTATCCTATTGTAGTTAAGTTCTTGGTGAACAACTCTTCATCACTCTTTTGCAGATCACACATTGTTTTTATAAAGTTAAAACGGTATCCTTTGAGAAAATTTAATTTTCATCACGATAAGGATTATTCAAAGTGAGATTTATAAGTGACTGATATCAAAATGAAGTTGTTTATGAGACGCTTTGGAAACTTAATTATTTCCATAACAAAGAAGACCTTTGTAAATATATTCTTGATTCTTATTTAAGAATTAAGCATGAAAATGTTTTTTATTATAAACATGATGATAAAATTTTGACGAACTGAGTATTGCATCGCTAATCTTGAAATTGTATATAGTTGCGCGCCTACATACAATTTGGAATGGACCATGCAAGGCTGATTAGTAGTCACCATAAAACTTGTTAATAAACATTACATTTTCTTGAAGATTGTGAAAGATTAAATTTTATGAGATCTGCAAGAAGTGAAAACAAGGACATAGTGTTAGGGACACCTACATATGTGCCTGTATCATCTATTCTTCTGAGTCGAATTTACTCATCTGTGGAAATTGTCTTATTTGACAATTGACAATTCTTTCTTGTCCAATTCTCCTGTAGTGAGATTCTTAGGAAAAGCATATGATTACCGAGTATTGATACCCGATTAGATGTATCGACGTGCTTATCATTTCTTTTGATTTGATTTCATTTGAATGACCTGGGTAACGATCCGAGGAGCTTTCGAATGCGTACTCAAATTATGAAAACATGGGATATATTCATATCCGTTAAATGTTTTCGTCTGTATCTGATTTGAAATTCTATCGCGTAGATTATGCGTTGACCTTACTCTTTTAATAGTAGTTGTGTCTCCATATATCCCTGATTTGTGAAGGATTATGAGTTATTATTAGTCTTTTGAGAAGTTCACATCTTATCGACGGCAACGAAACTGGAAAGTTAGTAATGCCAGTAGAATGGATTGATTGATTATGACATGACGAAATTGTCTTAATTGATGGGAACTCGAATAGAATTCCCCTTAATGATAAGATGTTGATTATCAAAAGTGATCTAAATAATTCTTGATGGATGACGATATCCTGTATTTAGACTTGAAATTATAACGTGAATGGTTGTGAATTAGTCATAGATATCATAATCTAGAAAGAACATAATATGAATTTATTAAACGATGTTTCGGTTATCTAAAACTTTAGGAGGTGTTTATTGGTAAATTACCTAGACTTTCGCCATTAAGGCAAGTAGAATTTGGTATTTGATTATATTCTCGGTGCTGCACCTGTGGCTTGTGCACTGTACGTCAGCACCATCTGAATTAAAGGAATTACCGTACAACTGAGAGAGTTGTCGGAGAAAGATTTTATTCTACCAAGCCTGTCATCATGAAGAGCTATGGTGTTATCATTCCTTATATTTATAGATTACTGTGAACTGAGTAAATTGACAATCGAAAACGATATCCATAATTCGAAATGGAAGATTTGTTCGATCATTTACAAGGTTTTAGCAATTTGATCCATGGCATGGTTATCATCAACTTCGCATCTACGAAAAAGATTATATATTCCAATCACTACATCCGGTACTTGTAATGAGCATTATGAGTTTCACGTGATGTCGTTTGGATTGACAATGCACATGTAGTATTCATAAATTTGGTGAATCACGTGTGTAGAATGTAATTTGATAAATTCATGCTCGTGATCATTAAGGACTATTTGTTTGTTTATAAGCATAAGAAGGAGTTAGTAATTATTTATAGATTGCCCTAAATTGGCAGAACAACGAAAACCTGTACCTTGAATAATTAACATGTGATTTAAGACTTAATCATTTACATTAATTGACCGTGTGATTAAAGGATAATGGAATATAAATTGACTCTTCAAAAATTAAGAGCCCTTTTAAGACTTTGGATTTTACCAAAAAGAAATGGAAATATGTTTTGACAAATGTTTTAACAAAGGATTTTTAAGGGATTATTCCCTTATACACAAACCATTTAACTAAACCTCTGTTTAGGGGTAAATGTTTGTGTATACCTCAAGATTACCTAAGAAGAATTTAGGAAACTATATAACTTATTACTTGAAATTGAAACGACAATTTTTGCTTTTAAACTAAGAAAATTTTGACCAAAATATAAACAAAGGTTTTTCGAACATTTGCGGATCTTATTAAATATTTTCAATAAATCAACAAAAATTTTGTTAATTAAATTCAAATTTATTTTTGAACATTTTATATAATTGGTCGAACTAAGAAATTTAAAACTTTTACGTTTACGCTTCATAAAAATTAACTAATAATTATTTAATTAATTATAATAATTATCGACGCTTTAAACGTCGAATTGAGCAAAACTGATAAAAATGATAGTTGAAACGAAACTAAAACTTAGAAAATATAAAGAAGGAATTTTGAATAAATACGGTTATGATATTTATTTCATCAGGAAAGTGAACGTAATTACCGACGCATAATATAGAAAGAATATCTGAGTGAATTGTGGACATGATAATTATATCATAATGAGAAGTGAATATAGATACCGACACATTATGTCGAAAATATAAAAAAACCAATTAGGATGTGTTCCTTAATAATGAAGATGCAAAATAAATTGCCAAACAATATAAAAATAAACGATGTTTGTAAAAAGGATAATATAGATTATAAAAGAGGTTCGCGGATAATGTGAACCATTAAAATTGAGAAGCCGATAGCGTTAAATGTTTTAAAGGCCACTTGTGGTTGCCTAAATATGGAGATTTTGAGATATAGTTATGTTGGAATTTTTAAGTATAAGTATTCTATTTATGTCATTTTTGACTAAAAATATCTTTGTCTGAAGAAGTTGTACTAATGGCAATTATGAAGGCAGACATCGCCTCATACATTAGTAAACGTCTAGCTATTGCAAAGGTCATAATCTGAATTTGATTCGATTTGGGTCATCGTCGACAGACTGACCAAATCTGCTAATATCATTCCCGTTAATGATAAATGCAAAAGAGTTATGTAAACATAGTGTGCCTGTATCGAACATCTATATCAAGATCCTCGCTTCGCATCGAATTTCTAGAGATTTGCTCAGAAATCATTGAGAACGAACCTTGATGAGAGTACTATGTACCACCCCAAATCGAAGGAACGAGGTAAAGTAACGGTACAAGGTAATATAAGTGTTGTTTTGTGTTTGAATTATTGACCTTTGGTAATAGACCGTATAATCGTTTTCCATTGGAAAGATTATCATTGATAATCATCGTGTTAGGATTGAGATCGAATCTTGTTAGGATCTAAATCTTAGAGCATCTGTAAGCAAGAGTTGAAATGAAGACGCCCGACATACACCCATTGTGAGTTGGACATGTATCTTAGGTTTAAGGTTTCTTATGATGGCGAACCTATCCTTGCAAAATACCCGACCCGCGAGATCTTAAATGATTGCTGAAATTAAGATCTGATCATTGACTGCCGGTAGTGGGCAAGAGGTTATGTGAATATGAAATGTAGATCTTGAAGTGCCAAATGGGTAGCGAAGTTATGCCACAATTTTTAACCTTGGAAAAATGAATTCATGATCTGACAAATCATGGGATATAAGTCCTCGTTGTTTGGGACCATTGAGATGATGTGAAAGGTTGGTTTGAAAGGCATATAAGCTGGATCTACCCTAGGACTTCAAAGACTGCGTGAATTATGTTTCGTATATCGAACTTGATGGAATATCTATCAAGTGAGAATCTGGTTATTCTTAGTAGAGCTTAGATCGGCGAAAAGTTGCATTCATCAAAAACCCGTGAACATCATGGATAGAGAAAGTAAGTCAACATTAAGCCTGATCTTATCCCCGTAAGTATGTTTAATGAAACTCGCGTATTGTAATGACTTACACTTGTGAGAAAAGACCGAATGTGGAGGAAATACCCACATGGCTTAAACTCTATAAGAAGCGAGTAGTAAGGTAAGATGATCTTTGAGGACAAAGATCCTGTTTAGGGGTAAATGCTGTGACAATCCGTCAATTTACGATTGATATTTTATTCTCAAATATTATTTGAAAATATTATTTTAATGTTACAATATGAACTCACATATTTTTGGGAAGAAATTTGGATTTACGTCTTGGAGTAGCATCGACTACGTCTAAACCGGAGGATTCAATGTTACGTGCTTACGTTTACATACACCGTCCTTGGTGACAGTCCGACATTTTAGAAAATAAATTTATCCATGAATATTATTTTGGAGTTTTAAATTTGTGTTGGTTCATAAACTCACAAATTTACGAGAAGAGATTAGGACTTACGATTTTATTTTAACGTCCTTTACGACTAAACCGGAAACCTTAGGATTACGTATTTACGTTTTCGAACTCCGTTTTTGATGAAACAATTTTTATTGGATTCGTTTTGTGCCGTTGATTCATAATTTATAAAAAATTCTTTCGTAGAACGACCCGAGGGCACGCAAATCGAGGAAACTAGAATCAAGGAATACCCGTAAATTAGTGGAATGGGACAAGTTTTACACTTGCCCACCCCACACATGGGATGGCCAAGCTTACTCCACCACACCCTTTGAGGTGTCAAGTTGTAGCTACTACTACACTTGTCATTTTTATGCTTAACTTGTAAGTTACTTCTTCCACCAAAACCACAAAACCACCTACACTAAACCATTTCCTCACTTTGTTACATGCAAAACTCACACACTCTCTCTATCTACTCCTTAGGAACGTCTATCATTCATCAACAACACCACCATTGATCAAAAAAATCAACCATAAATCATATGTATAATTTACATATGATGAAAACCCATTGAAAAGATGAAGATTGGAGGTGGTTATAACATGTGGAAAGGAGTTTCCATGGAGTTTCTAGACTGATCTTCATGAAGATATTCATCCATTTGAAGGACCTAAGAAGTTCATTTACCAAGTTGAAGATTTGATAAAAGGAACCAAGTCTTGTTCATCAAAAAACCTCATCTTTTCATCACTAATGGTGGTATAGAGATTGTTCTTCCTATCCTTTTGTTATTTTGATTATGTAATCTTGTATTTTCTTTATTTATGTATATGTATATGATGATGAATGATGATTAAAAATATTATGTGGGGATTTGGTGTTGATAGATTTGATAAACATGGGTAAAAAGATGGAAAACCACATGTAAAATGGTTAAAATCTTGTTTAGATTGTTGGCTGTATAAAAACAGTAACTAACCACATGTTAGACTGATAAAATGGCAAAGTAGAATCAATATACAGTAAGTATAAGATGTCGTACACATGTGAGAGTTGGCCATGCAATGGAATCATTATAATGAGTGAGATATGATCAAAACAAGTTTAAGGTACAAATCTGAGTTCACTGTTTTGGACGATTTTTAGAAAATACTTAGAGGATGATTCAACAGTATCTATAGAAGAGTTAAATGTAGCACATATCATGTAGTTTATGTGATAAGAATTTGAGCTTCTATCTCCATATAGAACTCAAGATATGGCAGTTTTGGTGAAAGTGAAGATAAAAATCAGATTTTTGGAAATAATATTTATTATTATTATATAAGCACTCACACTATAATGTATAAAATATAAAAATATAAACCCACTAACTTATAAAACTTATTTATATAAATGTATAAAAGGTTAATTAAATGGGTAAATTATATAAATGGTGGTAAAATAATATTCATAAGTAATAAAAACTATAAACTTGATTTTTACGACTTTTTCGGCTATCGCCGTAAAATTAACGTTTTTCGCCAAATAAAACTTAGACGACCAAACCCGTCTAATGTAAAGTTTATAAAAGTCATATACTGATGTATAGGTAACTAATACAAGTAAAAACCGATAAAACTCGAACTATAGAAATACGGACATTTACGAGCTAACTAAACATATTGGACTAATAGTTGGACTTAATAAGATAAATACTTGTAAAAAGAACTTATTGGGCTTAACCCATTTAGGCCCAACTTGTAAAGTGTAGATAATTATAATGTAAGTATAACAAGGATTAATACAAGTTAAGAACTTATAATAGGCTTATTGGACCTAAAACACGTAAATGGGTAAAACGAGAAAACTAGTATAAAAGTTATCGACACATAACTCTAAAATGAGTAAACGAGAATATGTAAACCCACTTGATCATCATATATATATAATCATCATATGTATACATAATTGTTATTTTTATAAAGTCATTGGACAAACGTCTAAGACCGAGTATTATTTGTCTAGGTTTCCGTGATTGAAGCACGTACCGTACGTCCGAATTGCCGATAACCCGCCTTCCCACATCAACGTGAGTTCATAGCCTCGCACTCTTTTAAATGTTTTTATAAATGTTTTATAAACCCGCGAGGGAGATAACATGTTAGTTTTTATAAAATTGGACACCATTTGTCCCGATTGTTTGTTATTGATTTGGACCCGAATGATTGAATGACCCGATTGTATGACCCGATAAATGATTAATGGATCCGATAGATGAAATAAAATGGATTATTAAAGTTAGGTTATGTCACTAAAAGTCCCATTAGCATGAATTGTGAACTACCGGGAGTTGGTAGACGCTTATGCATTTAATAGTACTATTTGGGGACGATCACCCCAGTTCGCGCCTTGACGGTTGATCCCCGTCGTGCCACATCGATTGGTAAGCGAATTTATGTATGAGAAGATTTCCATAGCGTGACCTTTGTGACGACACGCTACTTTAGATGGGCAAATTGAGTATCGGGTTAGCTACCCGTTGTTGGTTTAGTAAGGTAACAATGTCATGCGGCTTATAATAATCCAAATTAACGAAATACTGCTGTACGCTCTGAATTACGATGTATTGCCTGACTAGCAATACGGGGTCATACTAATGATATTATGTTTGTGTTTTGGTTTTCGTAACCATATTCATATACGGTTTTTATTTAACTTTATACAACGTCGTAAGACGTATTGTATGATGTTTTTACGACATTGGCTCGTATAATGATTTTTAAGGCAAATGCCTATATTATGATTTTCGATAAGGATTTGTATAAAATGACTTTGGCTATTTTATGTCCTATTACAAAGATTTGTACAAAATGATTTTCAGTATTAATTTTATACTGATATTATATTGATGGATTATATTAAACTCTATGAATTCACTCGGCTTATCGCTGACCTTTTCTTTTAACATGTCTTATCTCAGGTACTTGAAGGTAATTCTCGGGAAGACGACAAGAATTCATGGCCCGCACTTAAACAATATTTTCCATTCAAATATTTTGCAAAACTTTGTATGAAATGTAATGACTTGGGACCGATGTAACTTTGATAATTATGAATGGAAATGATTTATTAATGAACGACGCGATTTTTATGCGTTGTCTATGACGTGAGTAATGTGCTATCCCGTAACACCAACTAGTCTTCCGCTGTATTGAGTTGTATAAATTTGGGGGTGTTACAGCATACTGCCCATTAGGCCATTGCAGGAATCCCCAATATTAAGGACGAACCTGCGCAGAAATCAAATTGATAGTATTACCTATTTCAAGCACCGAATGATCAGATTAAGATATGATGGCACAAATATTCTTTTGAGAAATACTTACAACTATAATATGTATAGAACATGATATCCATAAAATATAAGAAATCAAATCCATAGTATTGCCTATTTCAAGCACCGAATGATCAGATTAAGATATGATGGCACGCTAAAAATTTTGAGAAATGCTTACAAATGGAATATGTATAAAAACATCAGTTGCAGTTCTATGATAATATACCACAAACATTCGTGACAATATAGTAAAGAATGATCTGGAGTACAAACCACTGTAGACTCAAATATATAGCACAAAATAATCCATTAAAGGAAATAATGTGATGCAACCATATTAGTAATGCTCATTATAAAACAGGATATCCATAACTTATGAGAAATCAAATTGATAGTACTACCTATTTCAAGCACTAAGTCAGATCTTAGTTTAGAAGAACGTTGGATTAAAATTTGGAATAGGAGCATTCAAAAAGAAATTGGATCATACAAATTTGTCACAAGAATAACTTACTACTTCAATAACCGTTCAAGTTGACTCGATAAGTTAGAACCGGAAAGAATGAAAGAAACAAATAGCTTCTAAATATCAGTATAAAAACTTTTGCAGGTAGTGGTGAACATCAACTTAGTGTACCCACTTGAACATATTCATAATCCATGAACAATCTTTTATAATTTTTTCTTACTCATTAGCTTCTTTTCATAATCCTATAAAAATGAGGTCTTGAATCTCTATAAGCCATTGAATGAGCTTCTCCAGGTAGTTCCATATGCACCATTTGAAAGAAAATAAACCATCTTCATGGTTTTGGGGCCCAAATGTCTCATGCAAAATCAACCTCTCTCACTTTAATAACCTACATCATATATAGACTTGCCTATTTAAGGTACGATATAAGAATAAGAGTAAAAGATATTTGTGGTCAAACTAAATGAGTGTCCGTCATATTGCCAGGCATCAAAAAAAATTTCTAAACAAATAATAAAGTGCTCTAACTAAAAGGAAATCTAACTGTTATTCATCAATCATGTGGCATGTTATAAAAATTGTTATTTCAAGGTTCATTGCGCTTGGCTTCTCCAAGTTCCGTTATTGATTCATCTTTCAAACTAAGACATAAATTTTTTTCCAGCCTTTCAAAACAAATTGTCAATAACACAAATTTGCAACACAAAACACAAATTTCAAACATTTATAACAATGATAGATTACCTTTATCGGTTGCAAATATAGACTATATAAAAAAAATCCTCGATTGATCATCATTATCATCAATTATCTCGAACCTGATTTATATAAAAACAAATTAACAACATAAAGATACATATTATCTGTAGCATAATAATAATCACGAATTAAATTGAACAGAAATTAAAATAATCACTAACCTTGTGGAACATGGGTTTTTGAAAATAGCATATATTGAAGAACATCGATCATTTATTAGTGGCAGATTGTTTTTTAGGGTTTTTGTTTTGTAGGTAGTAAAGGCTGAAGGCGAGATTTAAGGGACGACGTCGATTATTTTAGTTGGGACACGTGTCATTTTTAAAAGATTTTTGTTTGAAGATGAGTTTTAAAAAAGCTTCTTTTATATAGTAGGTAGATTTATATTATCATACAACAAGATTAAATCCACCAAAAACGAGTTCATACTAATACCAAAGATTAGAAATCAAAGGCCCCTAAAATACGAGGGCCCTATGCGGTTGCACAGATTTCACAGGCTCAAATCCGGGCTTGGATTCCAGCAACTGTTTCGGTTTTGGTGAATGGGTCTCCTACAAGGGAATTTAAAATGGAGAGAGGGTCAGGCAAGGTGACCCCTTGTCACCATTTCTTTACCTTATAGCGGCAGAAGGGCTCAATATTACGATTCGTGAGGCAGTCTCAAATGGAATATTTAACGGGGTAAATATTGGCATAGATGAAACTCCAATCTCGCATTTGTAATATGCCGACGATAGTCTGATATTTAGGGACTGGAATATGTCAAACGCCAAGAACATACTAAGAATTATGGAATGCATACAACAATCTTCTGGTTTAAAGATTAACCCTAATAAAACCAAAGTGTAAAGAATTGGTGGCGTAATAGAAGAAGTAAAGTCTTTAGCTCATAGAATGAGATGTGCAGCTGGTTCGTTGCCATTCATATATCTTGGATTGCCGGTTGGTTGTGGTATGAAAAGAGTATCTAGTTGGAATGTTGTGGTCAAAAATTAAAATAAAGTTTGGAAAACTGGAAAGCTAAAACCATCTGTATTGGTGGCAGATTAACGTTGGTGAAAACTGTCTTAAGTATCTTACCATTATACTTCTTCTCGTTGTTGCGTACACCCATAAGTATCATTAAAAAGTTAAAAAGCGTGAGACAACAGTTTTTCTGGGGGGGTAGTGCCGAGAGTAAGAAGATGGATTAGGTTATATGGAATGTTGTGTTAAAGAAGACAAAATCAAGGGGTCTTAACGTTGGTGGCTTAAAAGCTTTTAACTTAGCGTTACTAGGGAAGTGGTGGTGGCGGTTTCGAGTCGAAGAAAACCGATTATGGGCTAAAAGTATTAGAAGCTTATATGGATGTGACGGTGGATTGACCGCATATAATGAAGGAGTTAGACGGAATGGAAATGCTTGGAGTAGTATTGTCAAAATGAGGGAAGTCATAGATGAGGATGGTGTAAGATTTTGTTCTTCATTTGGGAGAAAGGTGGGAAATGGGTATAATACTCGTTTTTGGTTGGATAAATGGGCCAGGGACAATGTGTGTTATGTGTATAGACTAGAAATACATAAAGATATATCGGTTGGAGAGAAGAGATGTTAGAGGGATGATGGATGGGCGTGGGAATGGAGTTGGGCTAGAAATCCAAAGGGTCGAGCTATAACCGAACTCATGGAATTGACAGATTTAACTAAATTTTTTGTTCATAATGTGCATTTAGATTCATGGAGCTGGCTTCTGGATGATAAAGGGATGTTTACGATTAAATGTCTTAGGGAAAAGATTGACAAAGTTATGCTAAACAGAACGAATATCTCTCCAAAGACGAAGTGGAACACATACATCCCAAGAAAATTATACATATTTGTGTGGCGACTCCAACATTGACGCCTTCCTGTTCGTTCATGGTTACACCATATTGGCATGGATCTCAACACAGTTCTTTGCCCTCATTGTGATAAAGAATTAGAAACTTTTGAGCATTGTTTTTTGTCTTGTCCAAGAGTTGCGGCGGGATGGAAAAAAATCTTTAAATGGTGGAAGATGAGTAATTTTAATGTTCGGTTTATAGGAGATTTAACTAATCACGATGGTCACAATAATCATAATGCCCTGCAAAACAATTGTTGGCAAGCAGTTTGTTGGGCAATGTTGTATTACTTTGGTGTATTCGAAACAAGAGAGTGTTTCAAAATAAGATTTAGAACCTAGCTACAATATGCGATGAAGTACAAGTTCTTGTTTATTTTTGGATTTCACACATAGCAAAAGGAAAAATCTGTCGTGGAATGATTGGTGCATTGACCCTTGTAATGCATAAAAAAGGTAAGTTTTGATTTTATGGATTGGTCTCGGATGATGGGATCTGATTTTGTAATCTCCGATAGACAATATTGGATTGCATGGTTATAGATTTTTGTTAGTGCAAACATTACGATGTTTAGTGGATATAATCTCTTCGTGTTTTGTTGATGACAAACGTATAAATCGTAATACATTATGTAAAATGTTAAGGTACTCGTAATCACTCACAAAGACATTTGTTGGCTTCTCTCGACACCTCCAAGATCGCATTCGGCATGAATCGCTCAAGGTATGAATAAACAAGTTCTTAACCTAACTAAGTGATCAAGGATTAATATTTTCTTAAAACTAACTTTTATTTAAAATGACAAAGTAATTTTTAATTAACTTTATTTTTAAGAAAATGTTTTATTAAAAAGAAAATGGAAATTTGAATTTGGCATATTCCATAGAATATTCCCTAAGGTATATTCCAAATAATATTCCTTAATTTGAATTTAGGATATTCCAAATGGTCTAAGAATATACCCTTGAGGTATAAACTTCACGAGATGACATTTCCCCACTAAAGTACAAAAGAGAACGGACTCCAAAGCCTGAGGTTCCTTAAATATACCCACGGTTCTTTATTGATAAGGAACCACAGGGACATTTAAGGAACCACGGGGAAATATGTCGTTGCTCTCTTGGCCTATAAATAGTGGACCATTTCCAGTTTTTTAATTAACCCTTTTTGCACAAATCTTTCTATTTTCTCACACACCTTAATCCTTTATTAGTAGTTTGGTTAATCTTCTTTTAAGATGTGATTCTCTCCTTCAATCCTCTCATTCTCTCAAGTGCAAAGAGAAGAACACTTTCACCCTTGAAATGTTGTGTCTACCTCAAAATCTATTGAAGATCAAACATTATTTTTCATAAGTTGTGTAGTTGTGTAGATCCAAATTGTTGTGTTAATTTGGAAGTTGTATAGTTGTGTAGATCTAAATTGCTGTATCAATTCCAAATTGTTGTGTCAATTTGGATATAGTGTTAGAGTCATAGATCTAAGTGTTGTGTACTTAGATCTATATGGTTTATGTGTTTAGGCCATAAAACACAAGGTTTGTTATGTTGGGCCATAAAACATGACTAGTGTGAAGATTGGTTTAGATGCGTGTAGATTGGTCCTACCTAAGATTAGGACTCGACATCTATCCTTGTGTCGGAAAATGGTGAAGTAGGCGACGTGTGTAGATTGGTCCTACCTAAAATTAGGACTTGACATCTAGCTTAGTGTCAGAAATTGTTTAAGCGATGTGTATGGTTTTCTCCGCCTTGAAAGGAGTTTTGTTGACTAGTGAAGTAACTCTCGAGTTAGGTACTCGAGGAGTGGAGTAGGGCAAAGAGGAGCTTCGTGACCGTACCACTATAAATCATCGTGTCGGTTTTCTCCTTTACATTTATGTCTTTACTTTCTTAGTTGCATAATCTACTTGTTGTATGTTGTTGTGTGCATCTCATAATCTAAACATCCAAGTTGCAGAAAAGTTAAGTCTTAGTACGTGTGTGCTTCATGTTTAGATTATGATCAAGTGTGCATCCTTTAGTCTAAACATCTTAGTTGCAGAAAAGCTAAGGCTTAGTACGTGTGCTTAGTGTTTAGACTATTTCTTGATGTACTCTTGATTTGATGTGTTTGTTTGTTTACTTACTTGTTGTTTATAGTATTTATATCTATTACAAACACATATCATACTAAGTCAAGCTTGATAAGGAATTTGATACAAAGGATTGTTAAAGTTTAACATGTATCAATATTTTGCATCCATTGTCGGCGGTTCTTCATTGAACCCACGGTCCTTTATTGATAAAGAACCCCAACCTTATTTAAGGAACCGCAGACAGTGAGTTTACCAAAATGTTTTGAAAATTAATGAGAAACTATTCAACCCCCCCCCTCCCCCCTCCTTCTAGTTTCTACAATTGGTATCAGAGAGATTTTATTCAATATCTTTGAAGTATATTGTGCTTTAAAGCTTGTATCGATCTTTGCTCTCGTTTTCAAAACAAATGGTTTCTTAAAATGGAAATGGTATTTAAAATAAGAAACGATCTTTGTATCAAATTTCCCATGAAGAGTGATTAAATATGAAATGTGTTTGGTTCTTTCATTCGTATAAGTTTTGGAGTTAAATAAACTTTTTATAATAGCTTGATAATAAATCTTTTCATGTTTGGAAGTATAAAAAACTTTTATGTCATAATTAACTCTAAAATACGAGTTCTATGTGTCTAAAATGATTTTTAGATTCCTAAGTACTTCCATAATGTTACCAAATGATTTTGGTCAAAAAACCATTTTTGTCCACTGTACGCGATTCCCTAATTGTTCCCCGAGGTTCGTTATCAATAATGAACCGCGGTCAGCCCGACTCAAAATTTTACAAAATTTGAAAAATCATATAAAATCAACCGTAAATCCGTAAAAGTCGTGCCACCCATCATTTCGAACGTAATTGAGTCCTCTTTCTTTTAAGACTACTTCCAAACTTTTATTTAAACTTTAAAATTTAGATGTTTTCTAAGTTCTATATCTTGTTCAAAGTATTGAGCGTCGGTTTGTCGTAAACTTGTGTTTTACTCTTTTCTATTAAGTTGGACATCTCTTGTTGGTATGTCTTTGGAAATTGATATATTTATAAAGTGTTGAACTTAATTAAACTTTGAAATAGGTCTAAAACTATTTTCAAATTAAATCAAGCTTTGTATACTTTGTTGTATCCAACACTCAAAACATGGACGAATGCTTTTATGTGTTAAGCTAATTGTTTATGTGCATTTCCTTGTGTGTTATTATTATGTGTAGACATTATTGAGTTATCATTATTATTAGTATTATAGTTGCTTATATGTCTAATCTCTTGTGCCTTGCTTGGTATTTTTAGTATCTAGTTTTTCCTAAGTATGATTTATGCTAGATTTCTTGCATTTTTGTTTGCAACATATTTTGTGCATTGCATATAGGATCAACATATCTTAGTTTACAAATGTTACATAAACATTTTTTATACCTTGTTATGTTTAATAACACTCTTAGGTTTGAAAGCTTTGTGAGCTTGTCAAATTTATTGATGTCGGTCGTCTTAATCGATCATTGTGTTATTAGTTCATGTAGATTAATGTCTCACTATAAAACATGAAACAATCTTTTAAAATCTTAGTTATTTTCCCTTAAAGGAGTGTTAGTGGGAATCAAGAAAGATTTCAATTTATATCAAGTCATTATTCAAATTACGATTGATATTATTATCGAATCTAATTGACATGTTTTTTAGTGTAGACATAAATGTGGATTATTAAGAATATACATTGGATCATAACTCACACTTGTGTTGATAATGTTATATGGAATCTACTTGCTCAAATTGTAAGACAAATTTGTTTAATAATTGCTTATAATCCATAATGGAGTCGGTTTGACAACTTGGATGTTTCATCCGAAATACTTAAGTAATTTACATTGCAATGCAATTGGTAAATGTATCATTTCCAAAAGACCAATCAAGAGTGTTCTAACAGATTATGTAAACTCTTTTGATATAATTCAATGTTATTAGCCTCAAGATCTATTTAGTTAAATAACCTTAACTAGACTCTTTTTTTCAAGATATGCAATGGTGCATTCTTAAACCCCATTAGGTCATGCATTGTGTGGTTATGCAAGTTTCATCCTTGCTACACTTCATTAGGCAAATGTAGGAATTACATTTTGTCTAAGTTGAGATGACTACTATAGAACCTATTGCACTAGAAATTCAATTTGACCTAACCGTTAAATTACTTCATGTGAAAAGTTAAGTTGGTGTATAACTCGTAAAAATGGTCATGCTTAGCCATAATTGAGCACCTCTAGTGATAGTCTCATACTCATTCTCTAACTTGATAAAATGGCTCTTCCTAAATATGACTAATGATAGTTTTCATTGATGAACTTTGTATGTCATTAGGAGTCTTTTTCTTTTGTAGTCATTAGGTTTTTCTTAGCTTTATTCTTACGTGCTAATTGAACTATGTGTTTCTCCTTTGTGTATGTTCTAGTTTTTATTGCTCTTTAGCATAACTTTATGATAAGTTAGACTAGAACATTAGAATTTGCTGAATTAGAAAATTTCCCTTATCCCCTAAAACACAACCTCTGTGGGCGGTTCTATAGTTATCCCACAATTCAATATATTTATTGAACCGTAGGGTGAGATAAAGAACCGCGGGCAGAAGAAGTCAAAAATGTATTTTCTAAAACTTCAAAATTGTTCCAACATTTTTTGAAATCTTTGTTTTAAACCTTTGACCACTCCCAAAATACCTTGTGCTTTCTCTACTTAACCCTAAGCATTTTTGCATATCTTTCACACCAAAGCAAAATGTTTTATTCACCAAATGAAAGCCTTGAGTTTCCACCAAAGAACACACAAATCAAATCTCTTCTCCTTCTAAGGAAATTGATTTTGGAAACTCTCCTTTTCCACCTCTTACCTTTTGTGTTCTTCATCCATCACATGATAATGTAATGCATCATGGAACATATTTTCTTTGTTGTCAATATCAACATCTTGTCATGTCTCATATCTATGATGAGTTGAGTTACAAGATTATCACCAAGCCTTCTCCACCAAATTTCGCTACCTCCTTTACTTCTAGTTAAGCATGTGTGTTGCTTATTAATAAGACATCCAATTTAAGAAAATCTTAGAATTCTAGTGTAACTAGGGTTAGAATTATGCTTAAGTTATAGGCTTGTGTTTCATACATCTTTGTATTTCATGATTTTCAACATGATTTATCTATTTGTCTTGGATCTTGTTGTAATTGTGTTTCTTTCTGTTCTCTTATTTTGAGTCCTTTTCTTAAATTAATAAGAACTAGGACTCTCTTTGGAGATTCACACTACGTGTAGCTTGATTTGTGATATCCAGATAGATGACTTGCTGATATGAGCAAAAACCCATATCAATTTATTAACAAATCACCCTAAAAACACAAGGAAAATACCTAAACTTTGTGCTATAAAGCGGAATTATGTGATATGTTTTGTGTTTGTGTATAAATAGGTAAGAAGGATACATTTTCAAGCAAACAAGAAGAAAATCAAGCTTATTTGGATGAAAAAGACAAAGAAGGATCAAAGATGACAAGACTTTGAAGACAAGGGACCTATCTTGACAACACTCTAAAGTTGAAGGACTAAAAGTGTAAATTTGTCAAAGTCAAGATGAAAGTCAAACATGGTCAACTCTTCAGTCAACCAAGTCAAAGGGTCAAATCAAGCAAGAATGCAAGTGGAAGGATCATTTATGCCAAAGAAATGAAGTTCCTAGCTTGAATTGTGAATCTGCCATACTTAAGGGGCTGAAATTGCCACTTTCCAAAGTTGAAACAAGTATAATCCATGTGATATCTTGTGGACCAATGAGAAGGCAAAGATGGAGTCACATGAATTGCCACTTAATACTCCACCTCATCATTTGCAATAATGCGCCGCCAAGCCATTTATTATATCCCACTATCCAAAACTAACCAATAGCAAACTGCCACTCCATAATTCATTTATCCATTATGGATAATGATCCGTGTGCTCTCTCCTCGCCCAACCAGAAAGTGCCACGTGGCCTTCTTCTTCAACGCAACCCAGAACCAATTTGGAGCTACACTTGATTTCAGAAAGAGTTATATACATGAAAAGTGATCAATTTCAAGAGATAAACACAATGGACACAATCAATTAAGCTCAAGATTAATGAATCAAAAATCCTCAAATTGTGAAGAACAAGAGGATGAACACTTAGCAGCTTTGTGACACGTGGCAACAAACTAGTGATGGGAACACGTCATCAACTCCAAAACTTCCTTACAATTTGCCTATAAATAGGATGATAATCTCTCATTTGTACAAGTAGTTAATGTGTGTAAATTTCACACACATCTTCCATTTCCTCTCATTCTAGTTATATTTAGTTAGCTTAACAACTCAAGAGTCTGACAAGCTCTTGAGTTAGTTAGCTTAGTTGTAACAGAATTACCTGCTTTGTAACAAACTCCATTCTTAAATCAATAAAATTCACAATTCACCTTCTTCATTACTGTTCCTACCTTGAATATTGTTATCCTTGTGTTACTGTTAGCTTGTTATGATCATAAATGATCATGATGATGACGTATAGTCCCCAACCGGGTCATGAGCCCGGCTCACGGGTACTACCCGTATCCGGCCCATCACAGATGGGTGGATAAATGTCATTCAGGCTTATGGGCTTGATTGAACAGTACCCGCACATGTGTGCGGCCCACGGCCCAAGGCGGCCGACATAAGATCAGACAGAATAATATTCTGTCTAGGTATATCTTAATCCTAAATACGAAGAGATATTCATTACCAGAATTAGAAGATAACAATCATTCTAATTCTGGTGCTTATCTCTTCCTTGGGACCGAAGGATCAGTGAAAGCCCGCTAGGGTTTCATTTCCTATAAAAGGAACCCCCAAGGGTTCCACAAAGGTATTACGATTCACTCTAAACTCATATAACCCTAAATCGATTACTTACTCTCACGCCGGAGTCTAATCGTGGGAAACCTTCCCACGGTAAGCTTAACGCGTGTTGTTTAGTGTGCAGGATCCCAACCAAACAACTCGCAGGAGCCGGAGCCCAGCCAACCCGAATTAAGCCTAATTCGGGTCTAGCAAGGATCAACCAACTTTTGCATCAACACATGATTAGCTAAGTTTGAAGATTTGAAGCTGTTAGATCCTGTTCTGTTCAAGCCAGTACTATTAGAGTTGATTTTGAAGCTTTCCTGTTCAACAATGGTGGTTATGATGATTGTAGATGTTGATTGGTAGATTTTGATGCTAAGGTGGTGGTTTAGCATTGGTTAGAAAGCTCAGCGCTTCTCTACTACTTCAATGGAGGGCTAAGCTAAAAGGTTTCAAGTTCTGAGTTCTTGTTCTACTTAAATGTTGACTGCCTGCTCAATTCCTAGAGTATTCTTGTTTGACTGCATGATCAAATGTGTTTAGCTAGTATTTGAACTGATATTGATGATTGAGTAGCTTTATTGTAGTTTAACTCTTGTTCCTTAGCTTAATCTTTGTTACTGTCATCAGTTTTATCAGTCTTATTAGCTTAATTGATCATATTGAGTTTTAGCTTGTTAAGCTGTTTGCTACTAGTTTCTTTACACTTCATTTTGCTCATCAAACCTTGTCTGATATGTGTTTTAAACAGTTAAACCAATTGCCTTAAATCATTTCATAAAAGTTTGTTATAGTTCAGTAAAGTAGTGTTTGGGATTAGCTTTCAAGTTGTGTTCAAGTATTAATAATTGGTTCATTTTAGTTCATTTTCAGTCACTTAGTCATATTAAACAAAGTTGATAGTTTACAAGTCAAGTTTAGAGTCAAAAAGGCAATTGGCATTAAAAATAGTTTGGGTCAGTTTTCAACTTAAAGTTTTCAGAAAAGTTGTTGATTTCAATCACTTAGCATTACTTTGTTTCTTGATGAAATAGATTCAAACCAGTTCTCAATTTTCACTTAACATCTAAACTTTCAGTTTTTCCAAGGAAATTACACAGTATCCTGATTTGAGGTAGAAATAAGCAAATCATTAAGCTATTGAGCATTTGTCAGTTTCTGTAATATTGAGCTAATCTGATTTCTCAAATCTCCATTTCCACTTCAGAAACTTCCTAATTTTCTTTCATATTTCCATTTAGAAATTGTGTTCCTGGGTAGATTCTGAAATTTTTAGCTTTTTGAAAAATCTGGTCAACGAAAGTCAAATAAGCTTGATTTAGCTTATTTACATTTTCTGAATTTGTTACTTGATCATTTTCCATTTGGAAAGACATTCCAAGCTTCTTATGGCTTGATTAACAAGATTTAACAAGAAAATCTGATTGTGCACGTTTGGTATCAGATAGCTTAAAATTGGCTTATTACGATTTGCTTATTTGAGTTTCACTTGGTTTCAGCTTTAATCCTTTTACAAGTCTAGGTAAAATCAGATTTTAAGCCTTTTGCAAGTTGTTAGAACTTATTTGGTTCATTAAATAGCTTAAACGAGCTTATTGAACTTCTTAGCTCGTTTTTGGTAATATTTCAAGTTTAATTGCACTTTAGTCCCCCAGTTTTGGATCTGTTTTCATTAGTAGCTAATTGTCCATTTAATTAGGGTTTGCACTTTTCAGTCCTTGTAATTTCAAAACTTTGCAAAATCAGTTAGTTAGTTTTGCAATTTGTTACAATTTAGTTAATTATTAGTTACATTTGCATAGTTAGTCCTTGTAGTTAACTGATTTACATTTCAAGCACATTAGTTTCTAGAATTTACATTTTCAGCCCTTTACTTTCATAGATTTACATTTTTGTCTTTACTTGAATAAAAAAATTGGTATTTGACTATTTGTTTTACGGTTACGTAGTTAATATTTTGGTATTTTTACTTGATTGTTCAATTAGACATAGACAAGCCAAATAACCCTACCAACCAAACACGATTATAAACCCGATTTTGTTAGGACTTTCAATTGGTTAAGAACTGAGAAAACGAACTTCCATTATACACAATTTCAAATGGCGCCGCTGCCGGTTCTTTGACTTTACGAGAGACTATCGATTGACGGTTTTCATTGGCTTTTGCGATCCGTTCACCTAGTGAACGTTATTATTACGTATCATAAATCAAAAACAATAAAAAATCAAAAATATAAAAATACATAAAAACTAAAAAATAACAAAAACAATTCTTTTCCTAAAGAATTGACCAAACAAATTAAAAAATCCAAAAAACAATCTTTTTCCTAAGAGATTGCACTCAAAAATATATATTATTGGATTCTCTCGGTTTTTATGTACATATAGTATTTTCTCTTAAAAACTCATAAATACAAAAATATTTTTCATATATTATTATAAGTAAATACGTATACGTATAAGAACAACCAACACACATATTCTCCATAAGTATTGCCAAGGCAATACGCCGTGTTGAGAGGCGTTCCGGTCCTTGACACGTGTATCGATCAAACAAAATAAAGCAAGAATAGATAAATACTTCCAATAAGCAACAATTCGAAGAATACAAACAATTAAGTGAATAGAAAGGCGATGTGCTATAAAATGCCATCTAAGGGTCAATAGGTACTTAAGTGCTTTGCGCCACCTAACCTCCCGTTCACTTGTGAGTATTCTAAGAAGGAAGGCTTAATTGGGGGTCTTGCACCCAAGTAGTACATATGTATATTATAATTTTCTTGTGGATATTTCATATTGAAACTCTTAGAGGATAATCCTTTTCTCTTCAAAGTCACACGAGAGCTTCTCTCTCATTCCTCGTATTGAGTTGCATGCTCACTCGCGGGCGTGCACAAATACCGATTGGTGTACAACCCCTTCCTCCGAAAAGGAAGAAAAAGAGAAAGAGTAGGAACACCACCGTCCATCAAGCCGATCACGAGAATCGTGCTTTGATTCATCCACAACAAGAAGCCATGGCCGGAGTTGATACTCGTTCTTTGATGGAGAATTTCAATCCAATGTGCACGGATATGCCGATGCTATCAAGATACCTGATATTCCCGCAAACACATTTGAGCTAAAAACATCCATGATTAACTTGGTTTCAAACACACCTTTTTATGGGAACAAGAATGATAATCCTCATGATCACCTTAAGAGATTTCTTGCTCTTTGCAACACCATTAAGTACAATAGAGTTCCCCATGATGCCATTAAGTTGATATTGGTACAATTTTCACTAGAGGGTCCGGCTAAGCATTGGTTAGATACACAACCACCCGAGAGTATTACCACATGGGAAGGTTTCACTACCAAGTTTTTGAACAAGTTCTTTCCCCCATCTAAGACCACGGCTTTGAGGAACTTAATTATAGGCTTTCAACAAAAACCTAGTCAAACATTTAGTGATGCTTGGGAGGAGTATAGAGAGTTATTGAGGAGATGCCCTAACCATGGATTGGATGAAGTTCACCAAATCAATACTTTCTACAATGTCCTTAAACCTCATCACCAAGACTCGCTCAATGCTTCCGCGGGAGGGAATATTCTTCTTAAATCCATTCAAGAGACTTGGGATATTATTGAGACCAAAGCAATGGTGCAAATCAACACACAATTTGATGAAAGAGTACATGTCATTCAAGAAGGAGGTTCTAAACCATTGGAGACTCAACTCATCTCATGCATTCAAGCATTGACTCAAGCTCAAAAGGAAAATCAAACAATCATGCAAAACACTCAAAAGATGCAAGAAACAATGTTGAATGACTTAATGAAGCTTTCTATGGGCAATCATTCCACAAATGATGTGCATGCCGTTACTCTTTCATGTGAGACTTGTGGATGTCCTCATTCCTATCAACAATGTGATAAGGTGCAAGGTTATCAAGGGGAATGTTATGCTTACTAAGAGGAACATCGTGAACATTTCAAACCCAACATCAATCAAAATAACCTTTCTTACAAATCTCAAAACTATCTTGCACCACCGGGTTTCCCACCACAACCACCCACCCAACCTCAACAAAATCCTCCTCAATTGTTACAAAGAAATCAAGGTCCAAGACCACATTACCAAAGGAATAACTACAAGGTACCTACAAATTTTCAACATCAAGGAAATAACCTTTATCCACCACATCAAGGATTTAATCAACCACTTCCACCCTTCCCAAATCAAGGTTACCCTCAATTTCAAAATCAAGGATATAGGCTACAAGAAACTCATGAGTATGTTGAGAGGAGAATTCGTGAAAGTGAAAAGAGAATGAATGACCAAATGAAACTTACAATGGTGGCACAAACTAATAGGCTTTTAATGGCATTTAACCAAAGACGACAAGGAGCTTTACCATCCAACACACAAGCAAACCCAAGGGCAAATGTCAATGCTATTACAACAAGAAGTGGAAAGTCAACAAATGATTCTTCACCTCCTACACCTCTTATTGTTAAACCCACTTTTGTTCCTACATGTGATAAGCCTTCTACATCCACTTCACCACCTCAAAATGCTCCTATTCAATCAAACACACCTTCTCAACCTATTCCCACTTCTCCTTTACCTTCCACAACTCCCAATGAAGAAGCTAACAAAGACAAATCTTCCACTACAACACCTACACCTAAACCAAATCTTCCTTATCCTTCAAGATTGAAAAAAGACAAGTTAAAGAAAAAGGATGATATCCAAGTCTCAAATTTCTTAAGGATGTTCAAGCAACTCAGCATAAACATCTCCTTTACGGAAGATCTTGCTTATATGACAAAATTTGCTAAGATGTTCAAGGATTTACTCTCCAGCAAGGAAAAATTGGTTGATTTGCCCAACACATCCCTTAATGAAAATTGTCCCACCGTCCTTCTTAAAACCTTACCAACAAAACTTGGAGATCCAGAGCGCTTCTTAATACCTTGTAACTTTACCGGTGTGGAAATATGCATGGCTTTGGTGGATCTAGGGGCAAGCATAAACCTCATGCCTTTATCAGTTTGGAAAAAACTCTCTCTTCCTGAGCTCACTCCCACTAGGATGACACTTGAGTTAGCCAACCGTACCATAGCTTACCCCGTAGGTATCATGGAGGATGTGTTTGTAGGTTTGGATAACTTTACATTTCCGGCCGACTTTGTAGTGGTTGATTATGACATGGATCCTAGAGTTCCTTTGATTGTTGGTAGACCGTTTTTGAGAACGGGTCGTACTTTGATAGATGTGGCGGAGGGAGAACTAATTATGAGAGTAGAGGATGAGAAAGTGGTGTTTAAGTTAGGGAAAGTTTGTGATAAGAAAGAAGTTAAGGAGTCTAAACCTTGTGAGACTATTAACATAGTTGATGTGTTAGATGAGGTGTGTGATGAGCATTTTCATGACGCTTGCAAGAGTACTAGTGAGGATATGCCCCATGTTGAAACCATGGCCTCAATTGCTCCCTCCTTAACACCTTTTGGAGAGAGTGATTTCCTCTTGGAGGAATTTGAGTCCAACTTTCTTGGTAATGATGATTCTCCCATCAATTGGGAAGAAGATATTCTCACCATCCAAAAGTTGCTCAATGAGGACCCTATTCCTTGCCCCATTCCAAAAGAAGTTACCAATGATGATCCTTCCATAGTAAAATCTTCCATAGAGAGTCCACCTCCAATTGAACTTAATGACCTTCCATCCCACTTAGAGTATGCTTTCTTAGAGGGCAAAGACCAATTACCCGTGATCATTGCTAAAGAGTTGAAAGAGGATGAGAAAGAGAAACTTATAGAAGTCCTTAAGAAACATAAGAAAGCCTTAGCATGGAAAATATCCGACATAAGGGGAAATGATCCACATTTTTGTACACACAAAATCCTTATGGAGGATGATTACAAACCTGCCATTCAAAGTCAACGAAGGGTTAACCCAAAAATCCATGAGGTCATTAAAAAGGAAGTTATCAAACTCCTTGATGCGGGCATGATTTACCCCATTTCCGACTCTCCATGGGTTAGCCCGGTACATTATGTTCCAAAAAAGGGTGGAATCACCGTAGTACCTAATGAGAACAATGAGCTTATTCCTACGAGACTTGTTACCGGTTGGAGAGTTTGTATTGACTATAGGAAGCTCAATGAGGCTACTAGGAAAGATCATTTCCCATTACCTTTTATGGACCAAATGCTTGAACGCTTAGCAGGAAATGAGTACTATTGCTTTCTTGATGGCTTTTCGGGTTACTTCCAAATTCCCATTGACCCTAAGGATCAAGAAAAGACCACATTCACTTGTCCCTACGGTACATTTGCTTACAAGAGAATTCCTTTTGGTTTATGTAATGCACCGGGGACATTTCAAAGGTGCATGATGGCAATTTTCCATGATATGATAGAGCAAACAATGGAGGTTTTCATGGATGACTTTTCCGTCTTTGGAGATTCATTTACCTCATGTCTCACCAATTTAGAATGAATGCTTAAGCGTTGTGAGGAAACACATTTAGTTCTTAATTGGGAGAAATGTCACTTTATGGTGAAAGAGGGAATTGTATTGGGACACAAGATATCCAATAAGGGATTAGAAGTGGATCGAGCTAAAATTGATGTGATTGCTAAGCTTCCCCCACCCACTACGGTTAAAGGTGTAAGGAGTTTCTTAGGTCATGCGGGGTTTTATAGGCGCTTCATACAAGATTTTTCTAAGATAGCTAGACCGATGACTCACCTCTTGGAAAAAGAGGCTCCTTTCATTTTCAACCAAGATTGTTTGGATTCCTTTGAGACTCTTAAGGAGAAATTAACAAAGGCTCCCGTTTTGGTGTCTCCAAATTGGGAATTTCCTTTTGAGCTTATGTGTGACGCTAGTGATTATACGGTGGGGGCCGTCTTAGGACAAAGAGTGAATAAGCATTTTCAACCTATACACTATGCGAGTAAAACCATGACCGGTGCACAACTTCATTATACTACCACTGAAAAAGAGTTGCTTGCTATAGTCTATGCTTTTGAGAAATTTAGACCATACCTTGTGCTATCCAAAACCATAGTGTATACGGATCATTCCGCTCTCAAGTATCTCATGACAAAGCAAGATGCTAAGCCTAGGCTTTTGAGATGGGTTTTATTGCTTCAAGAGTTTAAGATAGAAATTCGAGATAAAAAAGGAGCCGAGAATTTAGCGGCGGATCACTTGAGTAGACTTGAGCATCCTTTTCAAGGAGATTCTCCTAATAAAGAAATCAGTTAATCCTTTCCATTAGAGGAGCTCATGTCTATCTCTTCTCAAGAGGATGCCACCCCTTGGTTTGCGGATATAGCAAACTATCTTGTGGGGAATGTGCTTATAGAGGGTCTTACTTCCCAACAAAAGAAGAAGTTTCTTAAGGAAGTTAAGTACTACTTTTGGGATGATCCTTATCTTTTTAGGCAATGTGCGAACCAAATCATTAGACGGTGTGTAGATGGGCCCGAGGCATTTAAGATTTTAGAAGCTTGTCATAAAGGACCTACGGGTGGACATTTTAGGCCCAACTATACCGCCAAGAAAGTCTTTGATTCGGGTTACTATTGGCCTTCCATTTACAAAGATGCCCAAGAGATGGTGAAAATTTGTGATGTATGTCAAAGACAAGGAAAAATTATGCAACGTGATGAGATGCACAAAATTTTATTCAAGGGTGTGAGATTTTTGATGTATGGGGCATAGATTTTATGGGACCTTTTCCATCCTCAAAGGGAAACAAGTATATACTTGTAGCGGTGGATTATGTGTCCAAATGGGTTGAGACCAAAGCCTTAACTACTAATGATGCTAGAGTTGTTGTGAAGTTCTTGAAGCAATTGTTTGCTAGATTTGGAGTACCTCAGGCCATCATAAGTGATCGTGGTACGCACTTTTGTAATGATCAATTCACGAGAGTTATGAAGAAATATGTAGTTAATCATAGACTTTCTACCGCGTATCACCCTCAAACCAATGGTCAAACCGAGGTCACAAATCGTGGTTTAATGAGAATTTTAGAGAGAACGGTGGGAGAGCATCGAGCTTCTTGGTCGGATAAGCTTGATGATGCTTTGTGGGCTTTTAGGGCGGCTTTTAAGACACCAATTGGGTGTACCCCTTATAGGCCTGTCTATGGAAAAGCATGCCACCTCCCATTCGAGTTAGAACACAAGGCATCCTGGTCTCTCAAGTTGGCTAACCTTGATTTAAACCAAGCCGGTTCACATAGAAAGGATCAACTTAATGAGATGGATGAATTGAGATCCAATGCCTATGAGAATTCTTTGCTTTATAAGGACAAGACTAAGAAATTTCATGATGCTACGATCAAGAACCGTGAGTTTAAAGTTGGAGAGCAATTTCTCCTTTTTAACTCAAGGTTGAAACTTTTAGCGGGCAAGCTTAAGTCAAGATGGTCCGGTCCATTCACTATTGCTCAAGTGTTTCCATATGGAACTATTGAGTTGTCACAACCCGATGGTCCAAATTTTAAAGTGAATGGTCACCGTGTGAAGCATTCTTTTGGGGAGGACATTTCTGTTGAAATGGTCCAAGAGATCCCCATTTTCCCTATGAATTAATTCATTTGTGGGAAGAGTCGAGCTAGAGACTCCTTAAATCAAGCTTGAATAATTAGGTTTAGAAGTTGTTAGAACTAGAGTGTTGTAGGTTAGAAATAAGGATAGCAAATTGTTGAGAAGTGTTGGGGTAGACCTTCTTTTGTCTTCATGATGTTTGTAGGGTTGCTCACTCACATTTCATGCTTGGAGCTTATGGAGGATACCCTTGTATCCGGTTCACTTCGTTACTATTGTGATCTTTCATAGACAACTTGTGCTTTAAAAAATTAATTCACTATAGTTGATCTTTCCTTAACTTGGGTTAAGCAAAGTCTATTCATTGTCATAAGTGTAGGGGAAGTTTTTATACTTCCATGCTCTTAAACATTAAGGACAATGTTTAGCTCAAGTGTAGGGGGTCTTCTATCGAAGTGACCTTACCTAGAACTAGTCATTGACCTTCATGATAACATGGAAAATTAATTTTTAAAACATTTTTCAAATTTTTGATCTACTTTGGCCACCAAAAATATGCATTCATAACTTTTGCATCAATCATTTTTCATTTGCATAACACATTTGCATTGTATATATATTTTCTTTTATCTTTCATAAAAAATATAAAAATAAAAAAAAATATAATAAAAACATGGTTTAACAAATTTAGACTTCTTTGACATATTAGGCCCGCCGTGGATACTTTGACTCAACCCGAGTTTTCTTATCCAAGCATTCTCTAGCTAGTATCCTTAACCATGTAGTCCTTCATTGGTCTATTAGGCTAAGCATCCACCAATCTCATTCTTTGAGATTTTAAATTTGTGGAGAATGGGAAATGATAGAGTTGAAGCAAGTATAAAGGGCTAGATAAACTTCATGATAATTACTTGTGGCTAAACTCTTCTCTTCTTTACCTCTATTTTCTTCGCATGTATATATGTTAATAAATAATCAAGAACGGTTTTAATTGGTTTGTAATCTCTTATGCATTTTTGTCTAATCATTCATGGTTGGTATAAGTACGTCTTAAGATTCTAAGTTAGAACGTTTTATGTGTACTAGACTTATGTCATGCTTAATATTTAGCGGGTGTTTTTCCTTTTATTCTTTTCAGCTTTCTTTGTGAGGAATAAAGAAAAATAAGAGCGGCTTACAAAAAATTGAGTGGCTAGAAAAAAAAGAAATAAAATAAAAAGAAGAAAAACAAAAACAAGACTCCCAAGAGGGGCAGTGAAGTGTTAATTATAGTAACTATTAGATTCCAATATTACCTTGACGGGTTGCGGGGATTTAATAGTTGCTCCAATCCAATATTACCTTGACGGGTTGCGGGGTTGAAGATCCAAAGTCTCAAAAAGATGGAGGATGTAAATTATTACGTGAGTTTTATTTTTCTTTCCTTAGCGAGTGTGTAGCTACTTATTAATGCATGACATGAGGATTTTACACATAAGGCGAATGACTTATTACTCTTGAAAGGGACTTATATTAATTGTAAGCGGTTTTTCAAGTAATGGATGAGAGGATTACTTAGGATTAAAGCTGTACTTCCTTATTTTTGGATTTTACATTTCTTATACTTCACGCTTTAAATAATGACAAATTTACCCAAAAGCAATTTGCTCAAATAATAACCGGTCCCACATTTAATTGTCATGAATAAGTTGATGCACTTTTTACTTGTGAATACAATGATCCCATTTTTAAGCTTGGTATGGGGAAAGTGAAACTTGAGGGTGATAAGTGTCCATGGTACCCAAGCCCTAATTTAAGTCACTGAGTTCTTTATGAGTTATTTCCATCAAAACCATTTCAATAAAAATCCAAAAAGATATAAGTAGAATTGTTTCTTTTGCATTGCATTGTTCAAAATCAAAAATCATGTATCATATAGTGTAGAGTAGTGTAGATACATTCCATATTGGCCAAGGTGGATTAATTATAAGGAGAATGTAAATTTGTGCTTTAAAATATAGCATTGCATGAGGTCATGGCAATGTTCAAGTGTAGGGGATTTGATATGAGCAAAAACTCATATCAATTTATTAACAAATCACCCTAAAACACAAGGAAAATACCTAAACTTTGTGCTATAAAGCGGAATTATGTGGTATGTTTTGTGTTTGTGTATAAATAGGTAAGAAGGATACATTTTCAAGCAAACAAGAAGAAAATCAAGCTTATTTGGATGAAAAAGACAAAGAAGGATCAAAGATGACAAGACTTTGAAGACAAGGGACCTATCTTGACAACACTCCAAAGTTGAAGGACTAAAAGTGTAAATTTGTCAAAGTCAAGATGAAAGTCAAACATGGTCAACTCTTCAGTCAACCAAGTCAAAGGGTCAAATCAAGCAAGAATTAAAGTGGAAGGATCATTTATGCCAAAGAAATGAAGTTCCTAGCTTGAAATGTGAATCTGCCATACTTAAGGGGCTGAAATTGCCATTTTCCAAAGTTGAAACAAGTATAATCCATGTGATATTTTGTGGACCAATGAGAAGGCAAAGATGGAGTCACACGGATTTCCACTTAATACTCCACCTCATCATTTGCAATAATGCGCCGCCAAGCCATTTATTATATCCCACTATCCAAAACTAACCAATAGCAAACTGCCACTCCATAATTCAATTATCCATTATGGATAATGATCCGTGTGCTCTCTCCTCGCCCAACCAGAAAGTGCCATGTGGCCTTCTTCTTCAACGCAACCCAGAACCAATTTGGAGCTACACTTGATTTCAGAAAGAGTTATATACATGAAAAGTGATCGTTTTCAAGAGATAAACACAATGGACACAATCAATTAAGCTCAAGATTAATGAATCAAAAATCCCCAAATTGTGAAGAACAAGAGGATGAACACTTAGCAGCTTTGTGACACGTGGTAACAAACTAGTGATAGGAACACGTCATCAACTCCAAAACTTCCTCACAATTTTCCTATAAATAGGATGATAATCTCTCATTTGTACAAGTAGTTAATGTGTGTAAATTTCACACACATCTTCCATTTCCTCTCATTCTAGTTCTAGTTAGTTAGCTTAACAACTCAAGAGTCTGACAAGCTCTTGAGTTAGTTAGCTTAGTTGTAACAGAATTACCTGCTTTGTAACAAACTCCATTCTTAAATCAATAAAATTCACAATTCACCTTCTTCATTACTTTCCTACCTTGAATATTGTTATCCTTATGTTACTGTTAGCTTGTTATGATCATAAATGATCATGATTAGCTAAGTTTGAAGCTTTGAAGCTGTTAGATCCTGTTTTATTCAAGCCAGTACTAGTAGAGTTGATTTTGAAGCTTTCCTGTTCAACAATGGTGGTTATGATGATTGTAGATGTTGATTGGTAGATTTTGATGCTAAGGTGGTGGTTTAGCATTGGTTAGAAAGCTCAGCGCTTCTCTACTACTTCAATGGAGGCCTAAGCTAAAAGGTTTCAAGTTCTGAGTTCTTGTTCCACTTAAATGTTGACGGCCTGCTCAATTCCTAGAGTATTCTTGTTTGACTGCATGATCAAATGTGTTTAGCTAGTATTTGAACTGATATTGGTGATTGAGTAGCTTTATTGTATTTTAACTCTTGTTCCTTAGCTTAATCTTTGTTACTGTCATCAGTTTTATCAGTCTTATTAGCTTAATTGATCATATTGAGTTTTAGCTTGTTAAACTGTTTGCTACTAGTTTCATTACACTTCATTTTGCTCATCAAACCTTGTCTGATATGTGTTTTAAAAAGTTAAACCAATTGCCTTAAATCATTTCATAAAAGTTTGTTATAGTTCAGTAAAGTAGTGTTTGGGATTAGCTTTCAAGTTGTGTTCAAGTATTAGTAATTGGTTCATTTTAGTTCATTTTCAGTCACTTAGTCATATTAAACAAAGTTTGATAGTTTACAAGTCAAGTTTAGAGTCAAAAAGGCAATTGGCATTAAAAATAGTTTGGGTCAGTTTTCAACTTAAAGTTTTCAGAAAAGTTATTGATTTTAATCACTTAGCATTACTTTGTTTCTTGATGAAATGGATTCAAACCAGTTCTCAGTTTTCACTTAACATCTGAACTTTCAGTTTTTCCAAGGAAATTATAGTATCCTGATTTGAGGTAGAAATAAGCAAATCATTAAGCTGTTGAGCATTTTTCAGTTTCTATAATATTGAGCTAATCTGATTTCTCAAATCTCCATTTCCACTTCAGAAACTTCCTAATTTTCTTTCATATTTCCATTTAGAAAGTGTTCCTGAGTAGATTCTCAAATTTTTAGCTTTTGGAAAAATCTGGTCAACGAAAGTCAAATAAGCCTGATTTAGCTTATTTACATTTTCTGAATTTGTTACTTGATCATTTTCCATTTGGAAAGACATTCCAAGCTTCTTATGGCTTGATTAACAAGATTTAACAAGAAAATCTGATTGTGTACGTTTAGCTTATCAGATAGCTTAAAATTGGCTTATTAGGATTTGCTTATTTGAGTTTCACTTGGTTTCAGCTCTAATCCTTTTACAAGTCTAGGTAAAATCAGATTTTAAGCCCTTCGCAAGTTGTTAAAACTTATTTGGTTCATTAAATAGCTTAAACGAGCTTATTGAACTTCTTTAGCCCGTTTTTGGTAATATTTCACGTTTAATTGCACTTTAGTCCCCCAGTTTTGGATCTGTTTTCATTAGTAGCTAATTGTCCATTTAATTAGGGTTTGCACTTTTTCAGTCCTTGTAATTTCAAAACTTTGCAAAATCAGTTAGTTAGTTTTGCAATTTGTTACAATTTAGTTAATTGTTAGTTACATTTGCATAGTTAGTCCTTGTAGTTAACTGATTTACATTTCAAGCACATTAGTTTCTAGAATTTACATTTTCAGCCCTTTACTTTCATAGATTTACATTTTTGTCTTTACTTGAATAAAAAATTTGGTATTTGACTATTTGTTTTACGGTTACGTAGTTAATATTTTGCATTTTTACTTGATTGTTCAATTAGACATAGACAAGCCAAATAACCCTACCAACCAAAAACGATTATAAACTCGATTTTGTTAGGACTTTCAATTGGTTAAGAACTGAGAAAACGAACTTCAATTATACACAATTTCACTTGCTTGTATGCTACTTGCTTATATATCTTCTTGTTTATCCTTATGTTATATGCTTAATTGCTTATCTATTGAATGCTTGCTTATTATAAAGGTTCTGTCTTTGGCTAGCAATTCCGGTATAATATCTCTTAGATGTGTCTAACTCATGCATGTCCTTAAATGCTAAGTGCTAACATGTTTTACTTAGTCTTCTCTTTTTAAGTAATCATGTTTCTTGTGTGTCATATGTGGTAATTGTGCGCCTTCTCTACACTAGTTTATTGTATACTTTATTAGGCTTGCCTTTTCTAGATAAGTCTCTAGATTACATTTAGCCTTGCACATTAATCTCTATGATTATTGTTTTGATGCTTGCTTAATTGCTCCTACATGCTCAAACCTATGTGATTACATATGCTTGCATGCTTATGCTTACATGCTTATGCTTACATGCTTATGCTTACATGCTTATGCTTACTTGCTTATGCTTACATGTTTAAATCTACATGCTTAAACCTATTTGCGTTTAGGTCTAGGAATGATGAAACATTTTCCTTGATTATGCATGCTTAGTTGAGTTAGTTTTTACTTCGTTGAATGTTAAATAAACCGCCATCTCCTTTTTGTTGCATATAGGCATTAACTAGGATCTTCTCTTAATGTATATCCTTCTTCTATGATTACATTAGTATTGGCATGATTTATCCTATGTGCTTACTTGATTATGTGTTAGATTTTATGCTAACTCTATCATGTCTTCTTGAATTCTTTTGAGTTCCTTCTCTCATCTTCTTTCAAATATTTCACTATCACCTACTAAGGTATAGTACTCTTAAATTATATTGTGAAGTTATCCTTAACTTCTTTGTTGAGTCTCTCACGATTTCTTTTAATCATGCCTATCTAAGTCGAGTCTCTCTCTCTCTCTCTTCTATCCTTTTTAAACTAAGTCGAGTCGAGCCCCACCCTCTCCTCGTCATGTAATTGTTCTTTGAACATTCACAATGATTGAGAAGAGCTAAAAAACTTTGAGCATGTAGTTTATCGTATGCTAAACACCATCCATCTTGGTTTTTCTTTTCTTTAGCTTCTTTGATCTTTTTCTCCAAATCGGAGTCATCTTCTTTTGTCGACATTCATAAGCATCCTTGCCTATAATGTCTTTAGTTTGAGATTTTTCGTTTTTCTCGTTGTTGAGAATTGATTGCGGTTGAAATTTACAATTTTTTTGGGTGATTCCAACAATTCTAAGTCTTTTAACCCTTTGACATATTATCATCAATTGATTTGGATGTTTCTTTTCTACCTCTATTCCAACAATTGTGAATTGATCTTGTCAAAATATTCTCGTTGTCTTTGGATTGATAGCATCGTGTGCATACTTCTTTCTTCAATGCTTGTCATTGTTTGTGCAAACGACTTGCTTATCGTCCTCGTTTTTCGTTTTCCTTCATAGTCATTCTTCCTCTATTTTAGACTATGTGGAATTATTTTATTGTCCATGTCATAATCTCTTTAGTTTGGTATTCTTACAAAGATATTAAAGTAGAGTATGTCCTCTCGACAATATTTTCCTTTTTATAAATTGGACATTTCTTTTCTCTCTTAGTCCTTTTTATATTTTCTTGGTGTCACCAAAATAAGTTGGGTTCTCTTTTCTATCTAATATCCCTCTTATTTTTCTTAGCTTGTCATATTTTTGACACTTCTAAAAGTTAAGATTATTTTAGCTTTCTCTAGAGCCCCTCTCTTTGTACTCGAGATGTTTAAAGCTAATTCCGCTTGGGTGACATTGCTATATATATATATATGCTCTTATCCTCTAACTTTGTTTTGTAGGACATCTAACCCTTCTTGTAGCTTGTCACTTTTCTTGCTTTGTTGGTGCCTCAAGCAAGGGGGAGCTTATATCAAGGGGGAGCATTTTCAAGAGTTTAACTCATTACATTTGCGATCGTTCAATCACTTAAATTGCATTCATTGAACATCTTGCAAGTAATGACTTATGGATCTCGAAGATAAGCATATTATTATGCATGAAGTTGGTTAACCTATGGTGATTGAAGACTTCACTAGGATGATGCAAGCTCAATATATTTGGATGATGGGTCTACGGTTTGGATTCTCGCTTCTCAACCAACGAATACAAGGGACGACTACCTTTTTGGATACAAACTCTCTCAAATTCGATTCTTCTCTTCTACAAATGAAGACTACCTTTCGGATGCAAGCTCTCGTGACGTCAGTTCTTCCCTTATTCAAACTGCGTGCCATCGATGACTACCACTTTGGATGCGTGCTCTCTCGACGTTGATTCTTCTCTTCTTTAAGACGTTGACAACCTTTTTGATTCGACAAAAGGGGGAGAAGTAAGTGTAAATGAGTAACTTATACATTTTAATATGCGTTGCGGTTTACTTGTTTGTCATCATCAAAAAGGGGGAGATTGTTAGTGCAAACATTACGATGTTTAGTCGATATAATCTCTTCGCTTTTGGTTGATGACAAACGTATAAATCGTAATACATTATGTAAAATGTTAAGGTACTCGTAATCACTCAAGAATACATTTGTATACTTCTCTCGACACCTCCAAGATCGCATTCGACATGAATCACTAAAGGTATGAATAAACAAGTTCTTAACCTAACTAAGTGATCAAGGATTAATATTTTCTTAAAACTCACTTTTAATTAAAATGACAAAGTAATTTTTAACTAACTTTATTTTAAGAAAATGTTTTATTAAAAAGAAAATGGAAATTTAGATTTGGCATATTCCATAGAATATTCCCTGAAGTATATTCCAAAGAATATTACTTAATTTGAATTTAGGATATTCCAAATGATCTAATAATATACCCTTGAGGTATAAACTTCACCAGATGGCATTTACCCACTAAAGGATAAAAGAGAACGGACTCCAAAGCCCGAGGTTCCTTAAATATACCCACGGTTCCTTATTGATAAGGAACCACGGGGAAGTATATCTGTTGCTCTCTTGGCCTATAAATAGTGGACCATTTTCATCTTTTTAATTAATCCTTTTTGCACAAAACTTTCTGTTTTCTCACACACCTTAATCCTTGATTAGAGTTTGGTTAATCTTGTTTTAAAATGTGATTCTCTCCTTCAATCCTCTCATCCTCTCAAGTGAAAAGAGAAGAACACTTTCATCCTTGAAGTGTTGTGTCTACCTCAAGATCTGTTGAAGATCAAACAATATTTTAGTAAAACCCGCATGCTTTTACCATGAATAGTACCCTTAAGATCGTACGTACTAGATTTAGACTTTCCTAATATAGCATGGTTACGATTACGTGTTAGGATTTTACGTATTACGTACGTGTTAGAACACGATAAGTATTTACTACGCACGAGCACGTAATAATTATTTGACGATAATTAATCACGAACATGCGATCATGAAATCATGAACGTAATTAAAACACGAACTATTATTAATTACGTATATATATTTATTAAGAGCGTAATTAAATATATTAGATCACGATATTTACGTAACGAGAACACTTAAAATGCGAACACAAATAATCAAGAACGTATAACTTAACATCGAGACACGGAAAAAGGTACGGGTACCCCAAGTGGGGGCCCGTACCCGCGGCTACAAGGACAAATGGGCCAAGCCCATTTGTAAATTTTACTAAAGGGGGTTAATAATTTTTACACTACTCATTTTACTCATTCACAGAAGATTTTAGAAAAACCTAAAACCCTCCTTCCTTGTTCTTTTTGTGCCGCCACCCTACAAACACCACAAGGAGGTGGGTTGTGATCTTGGATCTTGGAATTTTAGTTGGTGATCGTGGTTGTTCTTCATCCTTTTGATCCACGAATTCGATAAATCCTTTTTAAACCTTTTCTTTTGTTTTGATCTTTTATAAATCAAGAACATGTTATGTTTTTACAAAAACCTAATAAATAAACATGGATCTAACATGAATTGAGGTTTAATAAATCAAAAGTATGGTTTAAGGGGTGTTTGTTTTTAGCCGCGGCCTACACCGAACCCAAAGGGGGTTTCGGTTTGGCCAATCCGACCACCACCGAGACCATAAGGTCCCGGTTGGTGTGTGTGGGTCCCACGGCAGCATCAAGGCACAGGGTACCCCGAGTTGGTTCGTGGTACGGTGTCGATTTCATGTTCGGTTCATGCTTTTTAGTCTAGATCCGGTTCATGGTGTATGTTTAGTTTTTTTATGTTTTATGATCTTATGTTAAAAATTAAATTAATAAAATGATATGATTAATTTAATAACATGACTTAGGTTATTTTAATTATTAATAATCATGAAATTAATTAACCTAAGTATTTTATATTTTAGACTTATAATTAATTAATTATTTAAAAACCATGATTATAATTAATTAATTAACATGACTTAGGTTATATTATTAATATATAATAATAAATATTTTAACCTAAGTATTTAACTTATTTAATTAAAAACATGTTATACTTTAATTAAATATTTTAACCTATAGTTTAATTTAATTACATGAAATAATTATTAAACTATACATTATATCATATGACTTAGAAAATAATCATGAAAACACTTAGGCTTATATACTTAGCTTATTTAACCAGCTTATTTCTAATTATGGAAACTTTCAATTTTTAGAAACTTAATTAAATAAGGCAGCTAATCTATTTATGGAAACCTTCTATTTTTAGAAACTTATTTATTTCAGGCAGCTAATCTATTTATGGAAACTTATTTAATTAAGGCAGCTGATCTATTTATGGAAACTTTCTATTTTTAGAAACTTATCTATTTAAGGAGTAAATCTATTTTTGGAAACTTTCTGTTTTTGGAAACTTTCTATTTTTGGAAACTTTCTATTTTTGGAAACTTTCTATTTTAGGTAACTTTCTATTTTTGGAAACTTTCTATTTTTGGAAACTTTCTATTTTTGGAAACTTTCTTTTTTAGGAAACCTGCTATTTTTGGAAAGTTACTTATTATTACACAGTAAGTATAATAACACATGAAATACCAGAAATACTTAATCAGATTAAACAGAATATAAGATAAACACAGTTTAAGGCTTTAAAACAGTAAAACATGGTAAGAACACATAAAATAAGCTAAGACATGACATAAAACCAGCTACGTATTTAGTAAGCAGATACTTATTCATGTATGTATTTATGTAGCACTAGTGGTACGGAAGTAGGATTCCTCTCAGTTCATCTTCTTCGTTCACTGGACATAAGGTACGGATTCCCGTCCTTTCAGTATGGACATTCTTTCCTTATTAGGATTTCCCCGTATGCAGCCAACTGTTTTCCCGTAGTATAAGTTACGTGTTTGATTGCTTATGTTTAATTAAGATTACCTATAGCCATATACATGCATGACCAGTTTCACCTAGTTTTGGAGGTACCATAACCATAACATTAGAGGCACTGATGTTATGACTTCACCACGGCGGAGTGATTGCTCGTGGCGTCCCTTCAGCTTTTGGCCATTTATATTATATTTATCATGTGGGGCGTATGGGTGCATCCTAGTTACATGTTTTTAGTCAGGATTTCATGGTGAATGTGGTGTGTGCCTTGCATCCTTCACAAGGAGCTGATCCCTCCTACCCAAAAACCAGTATATTAACTTAGAGGCAGCCCCTCTAATTTGCATGATGAGGTCACCCCTCCAAGTATTCATGCACGGTGGGTTTTCATGACCTATATTGGCTAATGGTAAAATATGACAAAAAGTTTTTATAAGATAAACATAAGACTTTTAAACTATAAAACCAGTTTTATCATGACTTAACCAGGTTACTCGGGACTTAGTTTTTTTCCGATGTTTTATGTTATATGCTTATCCTATTCATGCTTTATTGTACATCCGTGCACTTAGCGTATTTGCTCAGCCGTTTTCCTTTTCTATGTTCCCAAAACGGCAGGTACTCAGGGACGCTCGTAGGCACTAAGAGTACGTGCATATAGACTGGAAGCTGTCTAGCCTTCTTTACTTTATGCATTTCCTTTCTTATGATACATTTGCTATGGACATTGTTTAGTCCTTTCCTTTACTATACTATGTTTGTGTGTGATGAGCTTTACTTTTGGACTATCGATGTTTGATTCCGGTATTTTCCTTTTATGGTCAAGTAATGTTTAGACATTTTTCCTTGTATGCTTTGATGACACGCCATAATTGCATGTGACATTTCTATTATCAAAATGGGGTGTTACAATTATGGTATCAGAGTCAAGGCTTCGACTTGTAGGCTCTAAAATATGACCTGTGATTAGTGGGTAGTCACTACGGTCTTCCTAGAACTGACAGTTGTTTTCATGCATTCATCATTTTTAAGCATACATATACGTGTCATTGTCGCAGATTTTTTACTAAGTAATGGTTGGTACAGGACTGGCCCTATTTAGTCGCATGTGTTTTATCGAAACTTTTAGATTTGGGACCGACCCATAGGCGTCCCCTCGCTATGTCTTTTGTTTTGGGTGAACTGACCAGAGGCGTTCACTCTCGAGCATACAAAAGTTTTCATAAAACTGCATCATGCATTCATACACAAAATTTTCTTGCAAAAAATTTTTCTCGTGAAATTTTAGTAATTTTTTTTTTTCATGTATATATATATATATATATTTTATGTTTTGATCTGTTTAATCATATGTTTTATGTTAAACTGTCAGATGGCAAACACAGACAATCTTTGGGCAATATTTGCAGGATGCAGAGATGCATGATGCCCTTCATCAGAACGACAGTTATCCTCCCACGCCTAACATCTTCCCTATGGAAGGAAGGAATCGGCTCATGAGGGAATACTATAGCCTTAGACAGCGACCTGACGAAGACAGCAATGACTTCATGCAGCGTTTCCTTCACTATGCTGGTGTCCTGAGAGCAGCTGCGGGCACCACTGAGGAACAAGCACTACATTTTCGTTGGGCTCTTAATCCAAGAATCGCCAATAACTTATCTGGTGCTCCGTTGGATACGTTAGCGCAAGTGGCCGATGCAGCACGAAAACTAGAGATGCTGCAGGAGAGAGATGAGTTCAGGGAAGCTGAAAGACCCGACAAGAGGTAAACCTTCGTATTCAAGCGGTGACCAATCCGTATACTTTTCATATGACAATTATTCATCTCTTAAATGTATCTTCCAGGCAGAAAACTAGGGACCGGTCTCAGCCGGGTACTCAGCAGCAGCCTCATCAGCCCAAGGGAAACGGTCAGACTAACGACCGTTCTGCTACGGATAGGCGTGGCGATAATGATAATTACCGTAACAACGTTGGGCACTCCAACAGCAGCGGGTCCTAATACTTACGCATTTCCTTATGATTTCATGTTATAACTCATATTCTGACACTTTAGCAAAACTTCTACCAGGAACCATGGAAACGGTAGGGACCAGAACCAGAGAGGTTTGCAGCCTAGCCGTCCAGCTATCACTGGTATTCAATCTTACGATTATCCGCTTTGTTCTTTGTACCCAATTATCATGACTTATGTAAAACGTTTTATCAGGTTCCCAGCCAGCCAGAGCACCTGTTGGAGGATACACTCATCCTCTTTGCTCTACTTGCCACCGTAGGCACCCAGGACCATGTCGTCGTAATACGGATGCGTGCTTCAAGTGTGGTCTTCCTGGCCATATTATGAAGGATTGTCGTAAGGGCGAGATGGAGGGTACATCGGGACATGCTGATACCAAGCCACCTCCTACTACCGGGCGTGTCTACACGACATCTAGAGACCAGGCCAACAAGTCTACAGGTACCATCATTGGAATCTTGTATATGTATGGTCAAGCTGCGTGTGTTCTTTTCGATAGGGGTGCTACTCACTCGGTTATTTCCACTGCTTATGCTAAGAACATTAGGATGCCTCCCTTGCCACTAGAAAATAGGCTTACTATTTCCACGCCTTTGAGGGACTCTGTAATAATCACCCATGTATACAAGAGTCTTCCCCTAGAATTTGACGATAAGATTCGACATGTCGACGCACTTCCGCTGGACATGAATGACTTCGACATGATTTTGGGCATGGATTGGCTATCCAAGCATCATGCTACCATAGACTGCCATTCATATCGAGTTATCTTCGGTGATGTTAATGCACTAGAGTACATTCATAATGGGTTCATACCCGGACGGTCTGTACAAGTCATATCCACCCTGCAAGCGCGTGCACTACTGTCACATGGCTGCGAGGGTTATCTAGCTACGGTCTACGACGTGGATGCTGAATCCCCATCGATTCAGGATCAACCTATAGTGTCGGAATTCCAAGATGTTTTTCCAGCAGAACTTCCGGGCATACCACCTGCACGAGAAGTGGAATTCAGTATCGAGTTGGTTCCAGGAGCTGAACCAATCTCCAAGGCTCCTTATCGCATGGCTCCCATAGAGCTAAAGGAGCTGAAGGATCAACTGCAAGAACTTCTTGAACGAGGTTTCATTCGACCGAGCGCATCTCTATGGGGCGCACCGGTCTTGTTTGTTAAGAAGAAGGACGGCAGTATGTGTCTTTGTATAGACTATCGCGAGCTCAACAAGATTACCATTCGGAATAGATATCCACTGCCACGCATTGACGATCTGTTTGACCAACTGCAAGGGGCCAAACACTTCTCCAAGATTGATCTTAGGTCAGGCTATCATCAGCTACGGGTTAAGGAGCAGGACATCGCTAAGACTGCCTTTCATACCCATTATGGCCACTACGAGTTTGTAGTTATGCCATTTGGCCTGACAAATGCTCCAGCAGTGTTCATGGATTTGATGAACAGAATCTTCCATGAATTTCTGGACAAGTTCGTCATTGTCTTCATTGATGACATCCTGATTTTCTCAAAGTCCAAGGAGGAACACGAAGACCATCTTCGTACGGGACTACAGATTCTTCGCCAGAAGCAGTTGTATGCTAAATTCTCCAAGTGTGAGTTCTGGTTAGACAAGGTGGCATTCTTAGGTCACATTGTATCAGCAGAAGGAATCACTATGGATCCAGCGAAGGTTGAGGCCATTACCAAGTGGCCAAGGCCGACATCAGCGACGGAAGTCCGCAGTTTCTTAGGCTTAGCTGGCTAATACCGTAGGTTTGTGGAGAACTTTTCCCGACTAGCACTACCATTGACCAAACTGATGCGGAAAGGGGAGAAATTCGTCTGGACTGAAGATCGAGAGAAGAGCTTTGAAGACCTGAAGCAGAAGCTAGTATCTGTACCTATTCTTACTCAACCATCTGGTACGGGTGGATTTCAAATCTACAGCGATGCATCGGGGAAGGGACTTGGCTATGTTCTCATGCAACATGGGAAAGTGATCGCGACGCTTCACAGCAGCTTAAGCCTTATGAAGAAAATTACCCCACGCATGACCTGGAACTTGCTGCAGTCGTGTTTGCATTGAAGATATGGAGGCACTATTTATATGGAGAAGCATGTGACATTTTCACGGACCACAAGAGCTTGAAGTATATCTTCACTCAGCGTGAATTGAACATGAGGCAGAGGAGATGGTTAGAGTTGTTTAAAGATTATGACATTAATCTACAGTATCATCCCGGAAAGGCAAATGTAGTAGCAGATGCTCTTAGCAGGAAGTCCGAAATGATCAACGGCATTAAGATCGAAGAGGGAATCATCAGAGACTTGGAGTGACTAGACATCGAGATCATGGTACGTGGACAGCATGGTTACTGGGTTAATCTTAGAGTAGAACCCGAGTTACTATCTAAGATCAAGGAAGCTCAGAAGGATGACGGAGAAATCTGGGCGATAGTATAGAATTTGGAGAAGCAGACATAATTTAGAGTAGATGCAGATGGTATCGTATGGCAGGGCACAAGACTTTGTGTTCCTGATGACCAAGAACTCCGGGAAGCTTTGTTAGCGGAAGCTCATAGCTCCCCATTCTCTGTACATCCTGGTTCGACTAAGATGTACCATGACATCAAGCAGTACTTTTGGTGGAATGGTATGAAACAGGATGTGGCCACTTACGTCTCCAAATGTCTTACCTGCCAGCAGGTTAAGATCGAGCATCAGCGATCTGGCGGTCTCCTTCAACCGTTAGATATTCCAAAGTGGATGTGGGACAAAATCACCATGGATTTTGTTATAGGTCTTCCGCCTACCAAGAAGAAGCACGATGCAATTTGGGTTATCGTTGATCGACTTACCAAATCAGCTCATTTCTTACCGATCCGCAAGGAAGATCCGGTAAGTAAACTCGCAGATACGTACAGAAGAGAGATCAAGAGACTCCATGGTGCACCATCCAGCATCGTCTCAGACAGAGATACTCGATTCACTTCGCGATTTTGGAAAAGTCTGCAGAAAGCTTGGGGTACACAACTTAAGCTTAGCACGGCTTTTCATCCTCAAACCGACGGACAGTCGGAGCGAACCATTCAGACATTAGAAGATATGTTGAGGTCATGTGCGTTGGAATGGACGGGTGATTGGGACGATTACATCTGTTTGGTGGAATTTGCATACAACAACAGTTGGCACGCAAGTATCAAGTGTGCTCCATTTGAGATGTTGTATGGCAGGAAGTGTCGCGCCCCAATCTGCTGGGATCAGGTTGGCGAGCAAACACTTGAAGGACCGGAAATCATAGAGATGACCAATGAGAAGATCGCAGTAGCTAAGCAGAAAATTCAGGAGGCACGGTCACGTCAGAAGAGTTACGCCGATAAGCATCGTAGGGACATACACTTTAGCGTAAGAGATCACGTCTTCCTTAAGGTTTCAACGGCACGTGGTGTTAGACGCTTCGGGATTAAAGGGAAACTCAGTCCTCGTTTCATCGGACCGTTTGATATCATTGAACGAGTCGGTGAAGTATCTTACTGATTGGCGTTACCTCCGCAGCTTTCGCATGTGCACAATATGTTTCATGTGTCCTTACTCAGAGGGTACCAGTATCATCCCCTTCACATGGTTCAGTATCCACTGGAACAGATACGTGAAGATCTCACTTTTATAGAAGAACCCGAACGAGTTCTTGACAGACAAGAACGAGTCATGAAAAGGAAGACGATTCCATTCGTCAAAATTCTATGGAGGGATCATACCAAGCGGGAAGCCACTTGGGAAACAGAGGAGTCTATCCGGGCTCCTTACCCTCATTTCATATTTTGAATTCGGGTATGTTCTTCTTTTCCAGTTTACTTTATCTATAATTCGGGGACGAATTATTCTTTTTAGGGGGGGAAGAGTTGTAAAACCCGCATGCTTTTACCATGAATAGTACCCTTAAGATCGTACTTACTAGATTTAGACTTTCCTAATATAGCATGGTTACGATTACGTGTTAGGATTTTACGTATTACGTACGTGTTAGAACACGATAAGTATTTACTACGCACGAGCACGTAATAATTATTTGACGATAATTAATCACGAACATGCGATCATGAAATCATGAACGTAATTAAAACACGAACTATTATTAATTACGTATATATATTTATTACGAGCGTAATTAAATATATTAGATCACGATATTTACGTAACGAGAACACTTAAAACGCGAACACAAATAATCAAGAACGTATAACTTAACATCGAGACACGGAAAAAGGTACGGGTACCCCAAGTGGGGCCCCCTACCCGCGGCTAAAAGGACAAATGGGCCAAGCCCATTTGTAAATTTTACTAAAGGGGGTTAATAATTTTTACACTACTCATTTTTCTCATTCACAGAAGATTTTAGAAAAACCTAAAACCCTCATTCCTTGTTCTTTTTGTGCGGCCACCCTACAAATGCCACAAGGAGGTGGTTTGTGATCTTGGATATTGGAATTTTAGTTGGTGATCGTGGTTGTTCTTCATCCTTTTGATCCACGAATTTGGTAAATCCTTTTTAAACCTTCTCTTTTGTTTTGATCTTTTATAAATCAAGAACATGTTATGTTTTTACAAAAACCTAATAAATAAACATGGATCTAACATGAATTGAGGTTTAATAAAATCAAAAGTTTGGTTTAAGGGGTGTTTGTTTTTAGCCGCGGCCTACACCGAACCCAAGGGGGGTTTCGGTTTGGCCAATCCGACCACCACCGAGACCATAAGGTCCCGGATGGTGTGTGTGGGTCCCACGGTAGCATCAAGGCACGGGGTACCCCGAGTTGGTTCGGGGTACGGTGTCGATTTCATGTCCGGTTCATACTTTTTAGTCTAGATCCGGTTCATGGTGTATGTTTAGTTTTTTTTATGTTTTATAATCTTATGTTAAAAATTAAATTAATAAAATGATATGATTAATTTAATAACATGACTTAGGTTATTTTAATTATTAATAATCATGAAATTAATTAACCTAAGTATTTTATATTTTAGACTTATAATTAATTAATTATTTAAAAACCATGATTATAATTAATTAATTAACATGACTTAGGTTATATTATTAATATATAATAATACATATTTTAACCTAAGTATTTAACTTATATAATTAAAAACATGTTATACTTTAGTTAAATATTTTAACCTATAGTTTAATTTAATTACATGAAATAATTATTAAACTATACATTATATCATATGACTTAGAAAATAATCATAAAAACACTTAGGCTTATATACTTAGCTTATTTAACCAGCTTATTTCTAATTATGGAAACTTTCTATTTTTAGAAACTTAATTAAATAAGGCAGCTAATCTATTTATGGAAACCTTCTATTTTTAGAAACTTATTTATTTCAGGCAGCTAATCTATTTATGGAAACTTATTTAATTAAGACAACTGATCTATTTATGGAAACTTTCTATTTTTAGAAACTTATCTATTTTAAGCAGTAAATCTATTTTTGAAACTTTCTATTTTTGGAAACTTTCTATTTTTGGAAACTTTCTATTTTTGGAAACTTTCTATTTTAGGTAACTTTCTATTTTAGAAACTTTCTATTTTTGGAAACTTTCTATTTTTGGAAACTTTCTATTTTAGGAAACCTGCTATTTTTGGAAAGTTACTTATTATTACACAGTAAGTATAATAACACATGAAATACCAGAAATACTTAATCAGATTAAACAGAATATAAGATAAACACAGTTTAAAGCTTTAAAATAGGAAAACATGGTAAGAACACATAAAATAAGCTAAGACATGACATAAAACCAGCTACGTATTTAGTAAGCAGATACTTATTCATGTATGTATTTATGTAGCACTAGTGGTACGGAAGTAGGATTCCTCTCAGTTCATCTTCTTCGTTCACTGGACATAAGGTATGGATTCCCGTCCTTTTAGTATGGACATTCTTTCCTTATTAGGATTTCCCCGTATGCAGCCAACTGTTTTCCCGTAGTATAAGTTACGTGTTTGATTGCTTATGTTTAATTAAGATTACCTATAGCCATATACATGCATGACCAGTTTCACCTAGTTATGGAGGTACCATAACCATAACATTAGAGGCACTAATGTTATGACTTCACCACGGCGGAGTGATTGCTCGTGGCGTCCCCTCAGCTTTTGGCCATTTATATTATATTTATCATGTGGGGCGTATGGGTGCATCCTAGTTACATGTTTTTAGTCAGGATTTCATGGTGAATGTGGTGTGTGCCTTGCATCCTTCACAAGGAGTTGATCCCTCCTACCCAAAAACCAGTATATTAACTTAGAGGCAGCCCCTCTAATTTGCATGATGAGGTCACCCCTCCAAGTATTCATGCACGGTGGATTTTCATGACCTATATTGGCTAATGGTAAAATATGACAAACAGTTTTTATAAGATAAACATAAGACTTTTAAACTACAAAACCAGTTTTATCATGACTTAACTAGGTTACTCGGGACTTAATTTTCTTCCGCTGTTATATGTTATATGCTTATCCTATTCATGCTTTATTGTACATCCGTGCACTGAGCGTATTTGCTCAGCCGTTTTCCTTTTCTATGTTCCCAAAACGGCAGGTACTCCGGAACGCTCGTAGGCATTAAGAGTACGTGCATATGGACTGGAAGCTGTCTAGCCTTTTTTACTTTATGCATTTCCTTTCTTATGATACATTTGCTATGGACATTGTTTAGTCCTTTCCTTTACTATACTATGTTTGTGTGTGATGAGCTTTACTTTTGGACTACCGATGTTTGATTCTGGTATTTTCCTTTTATGGTCAAGTAATGTTTAGACATTTTTTCTTGTATGCTTTGATGACACGCCATAATTGCATGTGACATTTCCATTATCAAAATGGGGTGTTACAATTTTTCATAAGCTGTGTAGTTGTGTAGATCCAAATTGTTGTGTCAATTTGGAAGTTGTGTAGTTGTGTAGATCTAAATTGTTGTATAAATATGGAAGTTGTGTAATTGTGTAGATACAAATTGTTGTGTCAATTTGGATACAGTGTTAGAGTCATAGATCTAGGTGTTGTCTACTTAGATCTATATGGTTTATGTCTTTAAGCCATAAAACACAAGGTTTTTTTTTATGTTGGTCCATAAAACATAACTAGTGTGAAGATTGGTGTAGATTGGTCCTACCTAAGATTGAGACTCGACATCTAGACTTGTGTCGGAAAATGATGAAGTAGGCGACGTGTGTAGATTGGTCCTACCTAAAATTAGGACTCGACATCTAGCTTAGTGTCGGAAATTGTGTAAGCGACGTGTATGGTTTTCTCCGCCTTGAAAGGAGTTTTGTTGACTAGTGAAGTAACTCTCGAGTTGGGTATTCAAGGAGTGGAGTAGGGCGAAGAGGAGATTCAACCACTATAAATCATCGTGTCGGTATTCTCCTTTACATTTATTTCTTTACATTTATGTCTTTACATTTATGTATTTACATTCTTAGTTGCATAATATACTTGTTGTATGTTGTTGTGTGCATCTCATAATCTAACATCCAAGTTGCGGAAAAGTTAAGTCTTAGTACGTGTGTGCTTCATGTTTAGATTATGGTCAAGTGTGCATCCTTTAGTCTAAACATCTTAGTTGCGGAAAAGCTAAGGCTTAGTACGAGTGTGCTTAGTGTTTAGACTATTGCTTGATGTACTCTTGATTTTAAGTGTTTGTGTGTTTACTTACTTGTTGTTTATAGTCTTTATATATATTACAAACACATCTCGTATTAAGTCATGCTTGATAAGTAAGTTGATACAAAGGATTGTTAAAGTTTAACATGTATCAATATTTTTCATCCACTGTCGACGATTCTTCATTGAACCCACGGTTCTTTATTGATAAAGAACCACGACCTTATATAAGGAACCGCGGACAGTGAGTTTAACAAAATGTTTTGAAAATTAATGAGAAACTATTCAACCCTCCCCCCTCTAGTTTCTACAATTTTTCTTACGTCGCTAAGGGAGCACATGGTTGGTTTGGAAGGGTGTGTGGGTTGTTTGGTCTGTAGAATGTGCGCTTCGGTTTCATGCTACTCAAGAAGTGTTTTTGGTGTTGGACTTGGATGAACAATGGTTCATTTTATGTATAACCTTGCGTATTGTGATTCCATGTGTTCCTTTAACCTTGCGTATCAAGATTTTGTTTAGTTCTTGGTTCCACTTCTTAGCTTCTTGTTAATTGTGGATTTCTTTGTTTGTACACGGTCTGGTCCTCACATCCAGTTTTATTAGGGTGAAAGCTAAACTTATGTAACATACATTTTGGAATTATCTAATGTCTACAATTTACTTTTTTCTTTTTTGATTTATGCAATATATTTTCAAATACGCATCAACTTATGTAATATTAGCCAAAATATGACTTGTTTGGCTGATTACCTCTTTATAAAAGTTAATGTTTAGTCTTTGTTATTTGCGTGGACTTTTCCACCGTTAGTCTTTGACATTTTTATATACGTTTTCATGCACACATTTTTACGCACGTTGTTATAAAATCATGTGTATAAAACATCTCTACTACTTATAAAGGCTACATATTTTTGTTGAAAAACTCATCTCACTTTCTCACCATTCCTTTAATAGAAAGTTTCCTCAACATTACCTTAGTTAACATTTTCACACATCCAAAAACAGATAACTCCTACAAATGTGCTATATCTCAACGCATGAAACAACTGTATGTCACCATTACCTTATTTTTGGAATGTCAAGTACACAAAACAGAAATCTCCTACTAAACAGAAAGATGTATGTCATCATTATCTTTTTTTGGAATGTCAAATACACTTTTATTTGGAATGTCAAATACACTTTTATAGCAAATCAATATTGCGTTTCATTCTTGCAGCCCTAATATTTCTTCTGTATTTCATTCTTGCAGCCTATATAAATCTATACTTATTCCTCTAATGTCATCAATTCATCATTCATCACAATCCCCTCATACCTCTAGACCATGTCAACAGCTAATGACAGAAATGCCAACGATGATTTGGAGGTTAGGATTTTTTTTTGCTGTAACGTTATAATATATAACATTGGTTTTGTATATAACATTGGTTTTGTGTTTCAATGTAGCTTTTCCCACCTCCTCCTCCTGTCATTGCTCCACATCCTAGCCCGTTTTTCAACCCAAACTTACTTAATTGGAACTAGGATGACGTGATTGTCATCTCGAATGATGACGAGTCCGACGAAGAAGAGGAAGAAACAACAATGCCACCAGTGACATTGATTGGTCGAAAAAGGGTCGATTCCACGCGTGATGACAGTGATAATGACAAACAAGAACCGTAGTTCATTCTCATGCAGAAACGTGCTCATGCCTTATCATTTTTGGTTTCATTTACTTTACTTCCTATTGTCGTTGTAATGTTTTTTTTGTTTCGTAGTGTGTTTCTGTTTCTTATTTGTTTCTGGTTAAACCATCTTGTTTAACTAGAAGTTTATGTGTTACTGTTAATGAATTAATGAAAGGCCGCGTTTCTTTTTAATGTTCTTTTTAATGTTCTAACACCCCCACAAATGCTATGCGCAGCGGAACTACAACATTTGGGTGCTAGGCAGTCATCATCACACACAAGCTATATCAAATGACTCAAAGAGACGTAAAAGCTTAAACATAAATTTAAACATTGTTAAAACATACAAGTCTACAGTTTTCCAAATCCCAAGATGATGATACAAAACAGAGTTTGTGTTTGGTCCCCACTGAATCTCAACCCCAAAAGATACATTTTTGTTCACATGACAGAAAATAAAAGAGTTCCAAGTTAAATAAGGGTGGAAAAACAAGTAGACCGCCAAGCCACACACAACTCCCATCCTTTGCATGCTCCATGCTATACATCATCGATTACCTGAAACACATGCTAAATTGGGTCAACAAATAATGTTGAGTGGAATTCATAGGTTTTACAATCTTATTTTGAACATAAGTGTTATAAAAATCAATCACGATCATTTATAGAATTGTCGATCAAACAATCTATTATCAAGGTTATTACAATTGTGTTTAAGCTCATGACACTAATCCGTTAACTCAATCACCCGCGTATAATTACCGGCATGATTAAGATGAAACCAGTGCCCCTTCTAAAGGCATTAGTTGCAATTATACCTTATTTCTTATCACAAGTTATCCGTCCGCAGGGGGTACTCAATGTACTAGCCCTCGTCTCGGATAGGGTCGTCAATCCCATAGTACTATCAATTGTACAAGCGAATATTTTCAATCCACACGAGGATTAAACAATAGTTAATAGTTCATGAATATAGGGTCTTATGCAACTAGGTACTCAACACAATTTATGCAACTTCGAGTCCAACAATCATTCATGTCTTATGTTCATTTTATAAAAACTAGCATGCATCTCCCTCGCGGGTAAAAACAATTTAAAACAGTACTAAGCGAGGCTACAAATTCACGCCTTAGTTAGAAGTAGTCGACGTAACGAATGACAATCACCAACGACGAGGATGCCCGGAAAATTCAATCACGTACCTAACAACAACGCGTAATGAGTCAATCTCATTTATACATATGACTCCAAGTAATGTAAAATACATACATATTAGTCAATTGTCATAATTACAAACTCACGCCAAAACCAAACAAGTAGTTGTTACTAGATTTATACGATTCATCTACGTTATTAAAGTTACTACCCTTTTTACGATTTCGCTGATACTTACCAAAAGTATGGGCTGTTTTCTATGACTTAAGCACTTATATAAAATTCAATAAAATTTATAAAAATACCTTATGACCTGTAGAAAACTCATTTTAAATCCCATAAAATGTTTTCACTTTTATGACTCGTTACTTAACACATTACTAGACGTACATATTTTGGACTGATTTTGCACATTGACCATGTTGGACTTGTTTGACCCATTTAAAATACATCATTGACCAATCCAACACCTACGTATAAAAATGGACTCGCAGATGAAGGTTTGAAACCAAAAACCAACTTTCAATGATTTACCAAACTCTATCTATGGTCCCCGGGATTTGACCCAAACCAAACATAACTTCGGATTATGTAGGTTCTCATCTCCCGGTATACGAACTTTCAAAATATCATAACTTTTGACTCGTTAGGAGTCGTAAGCTCTTTCTTATACAAAATCAAAGATAAAACAAAGCTATAAAGCTACATCCTATGTTTATGACCTGTATTTAGACTTAAGATTTTCAAAAACACCCTTAAACAATCTGCCTAAAAATTACTACTTCAAAATCACCTTAGCACTTGTTTCCAAACCATTTTAACGACACCTAGCCCTAACTTAACCACTCATGACCACTCTTAAACACCTTAATCAGTCCCTAACACCTAGAACATCAAATCCACTCAAAAACCCATTTAACAAATCAAACTAGCAATGTGTTTAACCCATTCAAACACACCTAAAACATCAATCTAAACACAAACCCACAAACAAAATCATCAAATACCATGATCCACCAAACACCCCCATTTGACCGTGGGGTGTTGGTGATCAAAACATCCAAACCAATCTTGTTTTGGTTAATTCAAATGGTTATTAAACATTATCTAAACACCAATTACACATGCATTAGGTTTAATTACACAAAATCAAACTTTTTGAAAAATATTTTACTTCTTGAAAAATCATGTTAATGCATGTTGGATTTGATTGTGGAAAAACACTTACTAAATGATTAGAAAGAGTGGTCTTAAGTTGGATTAGATCAAAACAAGAAAAAAAAATTGTGGTGGTGGTGGTGATGATGGCCGACGGCCAAAGGGAGAAAGAGGGTGAAATTTTTTGAGTGTTTTTGTGTTGTGTGTGTTCATTCTTCCCTTTTGTAAATTTTTAAGGTCCTTTTGTGCAATTTAGGCATTCTTTTGGCCTCATATTTAAACGACCTCAATATTTTGTGGGAAATGACTAATTAGTCGTCTTGGAAAATTTTGCGGGAGTCGAGGGTCGTCCTGAACACTCAAAAATACTTTTAGAACAATTTAAACACACCCGGAAAGAAATAAAACGCACCCGGCTCGACTTAATACGAACCAAAAATAAAATTCTCGAAAAATCATAATATCGATACAGCGACAATAAGACATAAAAATGGGCATCCGTCAGGATCGTAGTCGTCATCGTTCTTCTTAAATCGTCAATCGTCAAGATTTCCGACCTCAAACCTCGGTTTCAACTAAAACGATTAAATATATAATAAACGAAATTTCTTAAAAATTTCAAAAATATTCGTAATTTAGGGTAAGATAAGTGACCTCGGTTTCTGGGTATTACATCCACCCCTCCTTAAAGAGAGCGACATCCCGGCGCTCGCCTCTTCTTATACTCACATTTCGTGTCGCTGGAACAGATGAGGATATCTCTCCTTGAAGAAGTCCTCACGTTCCCAAGTATATTCCGGTCCACGCCTAGAATTCCATCATACCTTCACAATGGGAATTCTACTGTGCTTCAACCTCTTAACCTCTCGGTCCATAATCTCCACTGGTTCCTCCACGAAATGCATTTTATCGTCAAGCTGAATCTCGTCCAAAGTAATCACCAATTCCTTATCCGCCAAGCTTTTCTTCAAATTCGATACGTGAAACGTGTCGTGAATAGCACTAAGCTCATTCGGCAATTTTAACTTATATGCTACCGGTCCAATTCGCTTAACGATCTTGAACGGTCCAATATACCGTGGACTCAGCTTTCCTTTCTTCCCAAAGCGAATCACACCCTTCCATGGCGAAACCTTAAGCATGACCATGTCTCCGACCTCAAATTCCAATGGTTTCCTCCTATTATCGGCATAGCTCTTCTGTCAGCTTCTTGCAGCAAGTAAACGGTTCTTAATTTGCACAATCTTCTCTGTCGTCTCAAAAACCATCTCGGGTCCAGTCAACTGACTCTCTCCCACTTCGCTCCAACACACAGGAGATCTACACTTCCTTCCATACAACGCTTCAAATGGTGCATCCTTAATGCTCGCATGATAACTATTATTATACGAAAACTCCACTAAAGGCAAGTGGCGTTCCCAACTTCCTCCGAAATCAATCACGCATGCTCGGAGCATGTCCTCAAACGTCTGAATAGTTCGTTCGCTTTGGCCATCAGTTTCGAGGTGATAGGCCGTGCTCAAACTCAATTCGGTGCCCATCGCACGTTGAAGAGATTTCCAAAATTCCAAAGTAAACCTGCTATCGCGATCCGAAATGATCAATAAAGGTACACCATGTCGACAAACAATCTCCTTCACGTACACACTGGCAAATTTCTCCATGCTATCCGTCTTCTTCATAGGTAAGAAGTGAGCAGATTTCGTCAATCTATCCACTATTACCCAAATTATATCGCAACCACTAGGAGTTCTCGGTAAACCCTTCACGAAATCCATAGCAATCTTCTCCCATTTCCATTTTGGGATCTCAGGTTGTACCGACAATCCAGACGGTCTCTTATGTTCAGCTTTAACCTTCGCGCAAGTCAAACACTTACTGACATAACGAGTAATCTCTGCCTTCATATTCGGCCACCAGTAGACTTTCTTCAGATCATGATACATCTTATTCGCTCCAGGATGTATCGAGTACTTCGACTTATGAGACTCATTCATAACCAAATCTCGTACTCCAAGCATTCCTTCCTCGGATGGACATAGCGGTAACCAAATCCGATTCTCAAAATATCTCAGCCCGTCTGACTTAACCATAAAAAGAGGTTTCTATATCCTTCCCAGATTCTCAGCACCAACATTTTCTTTCATTAATCCCTTCTCTTGAGCCTTCAATATTGTTCCGGTCAAATCAACACCCTCAGTCATCACTAATGCTCTGACTCTCAAAGGTTTCTCTCTATCCTTCCTACTAAGTGCATCTATTACAACGTTCGCCTTGCCAGGATGGTAGCGAATCTCGCAGTCATAGTCACTCAGTAGCTCCACCCATCGTCTTTGTCTCATATTCAACTCCTTTTGGTCTAATATGTGTTGCAGACTCTTGTGGTCAGTGAATACAACACACTTAGTCCCATACAAATAGTGTCTCCACAACTTTAGCGCAAAAACTACAGCTCCTAATTCCAAATCATGCGTAGTGTAGTTTTCCTCATGCTTCCTCAATTGTCTCAACGCGTAAGCGATCACTTTCTCACGCTGCATCAAAACAGCTCCATAACCTTTATGCGACGCGTCACAATAAACCATGAAGTCTTCGATTCCTTCTGGCAATGACAAAATCGGAGCAGAACACAATTTGTCCTTAAGTGTTTTGAAAGCGAATTCTTCATCATTTCCCCATTCAAACACTCGATTCTTCTCAGTAAGCTTGGTCAACGGCTTTGCAATCAACAAAAACCCTTCGATGAATCTCCGATAATAACCAGCTAAACCAAGAAATTGTCGAACTTCAGTCGGCGTTGTCAGTACCGACCATTCCTTAATTGCCTCTACCTTAGCAGGATCCACACGAACTCCTTCGCAGTCAATCACATGTCCAAGAAATTGTATAGATTCCAACCAAAACTCACACTTGGAGAATTTCGCGTACAAATTCTCTTTCTTCAACAGCTCAAATATCGTCCTCAAGTGCTTCTCATGTTCTTCTTTGCTCTTGGAGTAAATAAGAATATCATCAATGAATACAATGACAAACTTATCCAAATACGGCTTGCACACTCGATTCATAAGATCCATGAATACTGCAGGCGCATTCGTTAACCCAAAAGGCATCACTCGGAATTCAAAATGTCCATATCGCGTACAAAAAGCAGTTATAGGAATATCCTCCTCTCTAACTCGCAGTTGATGATACCCTGATCTCAAGTCAATCTTTGAGTACACACAGGAACCTTGCAACTAATCAAATAAATCGTCAATCCTCGGTAATGGATACCGATTCTTAACCGTCAATTTGTTAAGCTCTCGATAGTCGATACACATTCTAAATGACCCATCCTTCTTCTTTACAAACAACACAGGCGCTCCCCATGGTGATGAACTCGGTCGAATAAATCCCTTATCCATCAATTCTTTCAATTTATCAGATAACTCATTCAGTTCTGACGGTGCCAATCGATAAGGTGCACGAGCAACTGGTGCAGCTCCTGGCATCAAATCGATCCGAAATTCTACTTCACGAGAGGGCGGTAAACCCGGCAACTCATCAGTAAAAAAATTCCGGATACTCTCGAATCATAGGCACCTCTTCCAACTTTGTCTCTACATCACCATCATTAGAAATCTACGCCAGAAATACATCGCATCCTTCTTCCACATACCTCGTTATCTTTAGGCAAGATATTACTTTCAGACGAGAAGTACATTCATTACCCTTCACGGTCAAAACCCTATTCCTCAACGGGATTTGGACTAACCATTCTCCACAAACAATCACCGCACTATGCGCCATTAACCAATCCATCCCAATAATCACGTCGAAAGATCCTAACTCTATAGGCATTAATTCGATATCAAAGGCATAATTCCCTAACTTTAAGGTACACCCTCTTAGTATAGAATTAGTTCTAACAATCTTTCCATCGGCTAATTCCACATTATAGTTAGTCGTTAGCATCACCGGTTCTCTATTGATAAGACGACTAAATTTTACATCTACAAAGCTTTTGTCGGATCCAGAATCAAATAATACACTAGCATAACGAGCGTCAAGTAGAAATGTACCGGTTACCACATTCGGGCCTTGCGGTTTATTAGCGGTGCCTACTCGGTATACAGCAGCAGCATTATTTCCTCCCTGCCTATTCCCAGCTTTCGGGCAGTTTCCTTGCTTGTGCCCCTTTTCTCCACATCCAAAACAAACCATTACCCTCGTGGCATTTGCCCTTATAGCCACACCTCTAGATCGACAATCTGCAACTTTATGACCCCCCTTTCCACACTTGCTACATGCAGGAGGACAATTCCCAATATGGTACAAGTTACAACGACCACAATGAGGATTGACCTTAACTCCTCTAGGGGCAGTAGCAGCTCTGATCCCATCATTCCTTCTTTGGTTGAACTGTTGGTTACTATTCTGTCCTTGGTTGTTGTTGCGATTACCCCCACGATTCTGACCTTGCGATTGATTCCCCTAAGCAGCTTCCCATTTCCTTTTGTTTCCCTCAGCAATGTAGTCTTTCTTATCTTGCAGCTTAACATCCATCAGTGCATGAGCCATTTGAACGACTTCATAAAATGATCCAGGCTTTGACGAAGTTGTCTCACCCTTAATGTTGCTCGACAAACCCTTGATGTACTATTTCATCTTCTTGCGATCATCGGCGAAAGCATCAGGACACAATAGGCTTAACTTATTAAACCTCCTTGTATAAGCAGTGATGTCATTATTCTTCAAAGACAAGTGCCTCAACTCGTCCTCTAACTGACCCAGCTCCTCCTCGGGACAAAACTTCTTAGTCAAAAGTGCCTTGGTTGCAGCCCAAGTTCTTCCATTTGCTACCGCTAATCCAACAGTAACCACCTGGTTGTTCCACCAACTTAAGGCATCATCAAGAAAAGTAGCAGCTGCAAATTTAACTTTGTTTGCCTCAGAGCACCCACTGATTTCGAAAGTGCTTTCAATCTTCTCCAACCATCTACGGAGTTCCAGAGCTCCACCGGTACCACGAAACTGTGTGGGACCACATTTCACAAAACCGGCATAAGAACACTCCCTAGGGGCTTGTTGTCTTTCCACATTTCCACCTTGACCTTGGTTTCGGTCACGATGTGCCTCAAGAGCATTGGCGATTGCCTCTTGAATCATAGTGTTCACACGGTTAGCTGTCAACTTTGGAGGCATGGTGAAGTCTCAATTACACCTCTCTACAAAGACAGGGAAAATAGAAAACAAGGTAAGTATACACATCAAGATTAAGAAGGATTTCTCTTTCAAAACATAATATAAATACAACAACACATCAACGACAAGGTTACTAATATTCATCAATCACATCACAAAAGAGCATATTTAAGACTTATCATAGATTATGAAAGGTAAACATGGATTGCATTGATAGATCAACCAAAATCGGTGACAAGTAATGCCACTACAACCATACACCAACAAACTTAAAGTCATCAAGTTTTCATCACAATACCATCATATAGGAGTCTAAAATAGTTCGATTACAATGATCAAAAGATAAAATAAAATACAAGTAACTAGCCACGTGGTGATCCACATGACCTCTTGGATGGTGGTTCTTCTTCATCCTCTTCGGGCTCTTCGTCACTGTCTTCTTCTTCCTCGTCAATCTTTCTCTTCCCTTTGTCACTCGGCCCACATTCAGTCACCCTCTTCGTTCCAGAAGTAGATCCAAACTCCGATGCTACCTGATTCCCTAAAGTGACACACTCACCCATGGCGGGTGGTTGAACCATGATCATTAGCCTCCAGCTCGGAGTCATCCACAAATCTCCAATCTTACGGCAGGGATGATCTAACACGGTGCTCCCAACTCTGCATCCTAACCAACCTAGCCTGGTCTTCCTTATCCCGCTCAAGACTTGCACTTAAATTTGCTGTCATCGATCTCAAACTGTTAATATCACTCTTATTCAATGCTCCATCGAACTCAGCCCTTGCAGTCCTTGCCAATAATTTCTGATGTGCTCTTTCATTCTCGTCAAACCTTTTAATTACTCTAGTCTCCACCACATAACGTTCATACATTAACCTATCCATTCTTCTCAAACGATTTTCAGATTCCCAATAATTCCTTGGCCTTGGAAAATAAACCTTCGCAACATTTTCATGAAGAGAACTCGATCTAGCTGCAACACTGGATTCCGCACCGAACTCATTACTTACCCGAACAAACCCCGGCACAATCCTCAGATAATCCTTAAAAATATCCATTGGGGGACGAACAGGTTGCTGATCATAAGGGCCTGTTGGAGGCACTTCGTATCCTTTTGGTGAATTTAGAGATTAAACCAAATCGGGCTCGGTCTGACCGACGACATTTGCAGGAATTCCGTCGTCCACCGGATCCTCCTCCTCAGAATCCTCCCCACCATCGTCGCTAACGCTGAAGTTGTCTACATCACTTTCATCACTGTCATTTGCCGGCTCTATCGCTTCTTCTTGAGATATCCATCCATTTTCATCATTTGGCGGGTTCGGAGGAAACGGTCCCCCTTCGTATCCCACGACAACTTCGTCTCCATTTCTGTTAGGCGGTACCTCGGCCATCTCTGCAATAACAGAAAATTTTGGAGGGTACGTAAGATCATTATTCAACATTTATAAATATATGCATGCAAATGCAATGCAAAGGTGATACACATGCCCAAAATGCGATAATATGATGCTCATGCATATGAAATACAAGAATTACGGTATCGAGTACTCCACGTACAATTTCAATGTTTACATATAGTAGTTCAGTACTTAAGTAATAAATACTCATACATTACTTCAATTTAAAAGGGATTCATCTATACCATCAATACTAAAAGTAAACCTTACAGGAGCCATGCAGGATAGTTGTGTGCTTGGACAATTTCTTACGACACCAAAAGTTATAGTTTAGGATTTTTCAAAACGACCTAGTTCTCTATAACTCATGGCTCTAATTACCAATCTCTAACACCCCCACAAATGCTATGCGCAGCGGAACTACAACATTTGGGTGCTAGGCAGTTATCATCATACAAAAGCTATATCAAACGACTCAAAGAGACGTAAAAGCTAAAACATAAATTTAAACATTGTTAAAACATACAAGTCTACAGTTTTCCAAATCCCAAGATGATACAAAACAGAGTTTGCGTTTGGTCCCCACTGAATCTCAACCCCAAAAGATACATTTTTGTTCACATGACAGAAAATAAAAGAGTTTCAAGTTAAATAAGGGTGGAAAAACAAGTAGACCGCCAAGCCACACACAACTCCCATCCTTTGCATGCTCCATGCTATACATCATCGATTACCTGAAACACAAGCTAAATTGGGTCAACAAATAATGTTGAGTGGAATTCATAGGTTTTACAATCTCATTTTGAACATAAGTGTTATAAAAATCAATCACGATCATTTATAGAATTGCCGATCAAACAATCTATTATCAAGGTTATTACAATTGTGTTTAAGCTCATGACACTAATCCGTTAACTCAATCACCCGCGTATAATTACCAGCATGATTAAGATGAAACCAGTGCCCCTTCTAAAGGCATTAGTTGCCATTATACCTTATTTCTTATCACAAGTTATCCGTCCACAGGGGGTACTCAACGTACTAGCCCTCGTCTCGGATAGGGTCGTCAACCCCATAGTACTATCAATTGTATAAGCGTCTATTTTCAATCCACATGAGGATTAAACAATAGTTAATAGTTCATGAATATAGGGTCTTATGCAACTAGGTACTCAACACAATTTAGGCAACTTCGGGTCCAACAATCATTCATGTCTTATGTTCATTTTATAAAAACTAGCATGCATCTCCCTCGCGGGTAAAAACAATTTAAAACAGTAGTAAGCGAGGCTACAAATTCACACCTTAGTTAGAAGTAGTCGACGTAACGAATGACAATCACCAACGACGAGGATGCCCGGAAAATTCAATCACGTACCTAACAACAACGCGTAATGAGTCAATATCATTTATACATATGACTCCAAGTAATGTAAAATACATACATATTAGTCAATTGTCATAATTACAAACTCACGCCAAAACTAAACAAGTAGTTGTTACTAGATTTATACGATTCATCTACGTTATTAAAGTTACTACCCTTTTTACGATTTCGCCGATACTTACCAAAAGTATGGGCTGTTTTCTATGACTTAAGCACTTATATAAAATTTAATAAAATTTGTAAAAATAACTTATGACCTGTAGAAAACTCATTTTAAATCCCATAAAATGTTTTCACTTTTATGACTCGTTACTTAACACATTATTAGACGTACATATTTTGGACTGATTTTGCACATTGACCATGTTGGACTTGTTTGACCCATTTAAAATACACCATTGACCAATCCAACACCTAAGTATAAAAATGGACTCACAAATGAAGGTTTGAAACCAAAAACCAACTTTCAATGATTTATCAAACTCTATCTATGGTCCCCGGGATTTGACCCAAACCAAACATAATTTCGGATTATGTAGGTTCTCATCTCCCGGTACACGAACATTCAAAATATCATAACTTTTGACTCGTTAAGAGTCGTAAGCTCTTTCTTATACCAAATCGAAGCTAAAACAAAGCTCTAAAACTACATCCTATGTTTATGACCTGTAATTAGACTTAAGATTTTCAAAAACACCCTTAAACAATATGCCTAAAAATTACTACTTCAAAATCACCTTAGCACTTGTTTCCAAACCATTTTAACGACACCTAGCCCTAACTTAACCACTCATGACCACTCTTAAACACCTTAATCAGTCCCTAACACCTAGAACATAAAATCCACTCAAAAACTCATTTACCAAATCAAACATGCAATGTGTTTAACCCATTCAAACACACCTAAAACATCAATCTAAACACAAACCCACAAACAAAATCATCAAACACCATGATCCACCAAACACCCCCATTTGGCCGTGGGGTGTTGGTGATCAAAACACCCAAACCAAACTTGTTTTGGTTAATTCAAATGGTGATTGCGAATCACATCCTCGGATAGTATGAGGCAAAAGAGGACAACATGATCGAATACCTTGAGAAGGTAAAGTCGCTCATTGGAGGATTCACCAGGTTCACCATTAAGCAGGTACCTAGGGGCGAGAACAAGAAAGCAGGTGCCTTGAGCAAAATCGTGTCCACTAGCTTTGCTCACTTATCCAAACAAGTGTTGGTAGAAATACTCAAACATAAACCGATTACGGGAGAGGAAACTCTGTCAATAATCGAGGAAGAGGGAACTACGTGGATGACCCCACTCATCGAATATTTGATAAAATGAACCCCTCCCGGATGATGAAACTAAAGCACGCCGTCGCAGGGGTTTAAGGTCCGTAATGGGATTTTATACAAGAGGTCATTCTTACATCCCTGGTTGCGCTGCGTCAGACCAGATCAAGCGAGCTACATGATTAGTGAAATTCATGAGGGGTCGTGCAACATGCATGCAGGCCCCATATCAGTCGTAGCAAGAGCCTTACGGATAGGATACTACTGGCCAACTACGCATAAAGACGCACGGGACATAATACTTAGATGTAATGATTGTCAAGTGCATCATCCAATTGTAACGACCCACTTTGACAAGGTGGCCGTTATATCATAAGCATGGCGTGTCATCAAAGCATAATAAAGGCATAACGTCATAAAGACATACAAGACCAACAGGAAACCCGGAATCAAACATCGACTCCCAAAATAAGCTCAACATAAATAAAAATAAAGGAAGACTAAAGGGCAAAAAATATGTCCAACCCAAGCATAAGTATTAAATGCATAAAGAGAAGGAGACTAAGGTAGCTCTCATCCTATGCACGTACTCTCCATGCTCAAGTCTGTCCTTGGGTACCTGCCGTATGGGACATGAAAAGAAATACGGCTGAGCGATATGCTCAGTGAACAGATATAATGGCATGATAAGAATAACTGAAATATGAGTAAACGATACTAAATGTAGCGGAATATGTATATGTCCTAGAAAACCTGGATTATAATTCATAAACGAAAGGAATGTTTAAAAATTCTTAAGTTTATGCATGCAATATAATTAAATACCCACGAGCTCATATAATTCATAACATATTATCAACGTGTGCATGAATACATAGAGGGATGACCTCGTCATGCTATTAGAGGGGTGACCTCTAATAAATAATAATCTGGGTGGAGGGATCATCTCCAATATGATGGTTTGTTGAGCACACACTAAACCAATCACCATGTACGTGTAAACCAGAAACTAGGATGCACCCATACGCCCCATAAATAATAATAATGGCCAACATGTAACATGGAGGGACACCGCGAGAAATCACTCTCGTCTTGGAAGAGTCATGACACAGGTGCCTCATATGTCATGGTTATGGTAACTCCATAACTAGGTGGTCATGTAAGTCAAGGTCATGCATGTATATAGCTCGGATAATTAAAATGATAGCATGGAAAATATTGAAAAGTTTTATGATATGAAAACTGGGGAAAACAGATGACATAGCAAATGGGGAATCATAATCATGCATAGAAAAGATGTCCTTACTGAAGGACAGATTATCCATACCTTATGTCCAGTAATCGGCAAAAGATGCACTACGGAAATTATTACTCCGACTTCACGTAAGCTATATAAATAAGTACGTGTATGAGTTGTTTGTTCATTTATAAGTTACTTGTTCTTGGTTTTTAATTACTTGCTCATGACTTGAGTTAGTTGTTGATGGTTTATCGTGTATTTCCTTAATATTGTACGTTTCATGTATTCTAGATTAATGTGTTACATATTTCTTGTGTTATTATACTTGGTATTTCCATAATTAGTACTTTCCATAAATAGCAGGTTCCCATATATAGTAACTACCTAAAAATAGCAGGTTTTTATATATAGTAACTTTCCAAATAGCAGGTTTTCATATATAATAACTTTCTAAAAATAATAAGTTTCTATAAATAGTAAGTTTTCAAAAATAGTAAGTTTCCATAAATAGTAAGTTTCCAAAAATGGTAAGTTTCTATAAATAGTAAGTTTCCAAAAATGGTAAATTTCCATAAATAGTAGATTTCTAAAAATAGTAAGTTTCCGTAAATAATAATAAGCTCGTTTAATATACTTAAATAATTTACCTTGCTCATCGAATAAGCTGATTATATAAGTCATGGTTTAATAAACATATTAAATAAGCAAATTCTTTTAAGTCATAGTTAATTATAAATATTATATTAATAAGTCATGGTTTAATAATTCAAATATTAATAAAGTCTATTTTAATAATAGCCTTTATATGTCATGTATTTATAAATAAATAATTATTAATTAATAATGTGTCATGATTTATATTTGATCATTAATTAATAATATATCATAGATTCAAATTAATTATTAAATAATAACATGTTTTGTATTTTGTATTAATTATTAATTAATATTATGTCATGGATTTATAATTAATTATAAAATAATATTATGTCATTAATCATAATTAATTATAAATAATAATAGTTCATAGATTATAATACAATATGTCATGGGTTCATTATAAGTTAAGCCTTAACTCGATAAGACCATTTCATATAAGCCGTGATTTAATAAGTTAAATTAATTAAACTCATTTTCTTATAACCGATATGGTAATTAAGTTAATTTAATTAAGACCAAATTAATTACCCGATTTAAATAGGTCGAGAATATTAGTAAGTCCGTGTAGTTAAGCCGTGACTAATCAAGTCGTTTTTAACTAAACCAAAAATATAATAAACTACCTTTATTATAAGACGAATAATAAGCCGAAATAAACAATCCAAACGCCCCTTTTGGTTCTCTTTATTTTTACCAGCCAAAACCCAAAAACAAACACCCTTTTGGGGCTTCCTGCTGTCCAGTAGCTTTTCCCACTTTCAACAGCCCTTCCTACCGAGACCCCATGTCTCGGTTGTCACTGCTCGGCCAAACCACCCGCCGACAGCCCATGTTCTCCCACCGACAGCATCAGCCACCCACCGAGACCATAGGGTCTCGGTTGCTACTACTGTGTCGAGCCTTTCCAGTGCGCCGCTTTGGGTTGCGACTGGCAGCACAAATACGCCACCGAGACCCATGTGTCTCGGCTGGCTGGTGCTCTCGGTTTCCGTGCACACCCAAACAACGAAAACCCGATTCATTATAGATTTTAACTAATAATAATATGTGATCAAAGCATAATTAATTTGATTCATAATTAATTCATGAAAATAAATAAAAGGTTAAGGTTAGGATTACCTAATGAATTAGGGATGATGAATGAATTACATGAACTACCCCGTAAGATACAAGATCAAACAGTTGTTTTTCCCTTCCCTTTTTCTTCTTAAAACCGGCGGCACCCATCCCACATTAGGGTTTTCTTTTAGTTTTTCTTGTTTTGTAAAATGAGGATAAATATCATACGTATGTTTTCTTTTAGCCTTCTTAGTGGACCGGGCCTTGGGCCTACTTAACTTGTAAGTTTTATTAAAAGTCTTGTAAGGTTTATTTTAACATGAGCCCATTTAGTATTTATTTATTTCGTGTCTTACTTGTATTATCGTACGTGTCGTATATACGTAAATTAAGTTCGTGTTATAACTTGTCATGTATTATTAATTATACGTAGATACTTATCGTGTATTAATTGATTATACGTAATACTTGTCGTTATTTATTTAATTATACGTAATACTTGTCGTGTAATAAATAAATATTAAAAGTTTTTATTTAACGGTATTTTTTATGCGGGTTTTACAACTCTTCCCCCCTAAAAGAATAATTTGTCCTCGAATTAGGAACATGATGTGGATGAAAAGAACATACTCGGATCATGGGAGGAAATGAGGAAAAGAAGTTCGGATGGACTCCTCAGTTTCTCAAGTGGCTTCCCGCTCGGGATGGATCTTCCAAAGAATCTTGACACAAAGAATAGTCTTGTTCCTCATGACCATATCTTGACGATCTAGAATAGATTATGGTTCCTCAAAGTAAGATAGATCCTCACGAATCTGATAGAGTGAATAAGAAAATAACGTGAAAAGATACACGAAGCGATACTATATGCGATAACGTAACAAGAATAATACTAGTAACAATACGAGAGACATATTACGAATGTAGTACGTGAACAATTGTGAACGTGATACGTGAACAATTGTGAACGTGATACGTGAACATATGGTGAACGTAATGTGAGAAACATAGGGTGGACTTGATACGTGAAACATATCGTGAACGTGTGATAACTGAGGAGTTAATGCCAAACAAGACGTGAAATGTGACGTGAAACATCTGTCTGAGGATGGAAAGTCGTGCTAAACTTGAGTCTGGTCTCCCAAGCTTTCTACAAATCTTCCCAGAATGATACATGAAATGTGAATCGAGAGCTGAAACGAGATCATGAACGCGAACAAGGTCGTGATCGCGAACGTGAGACGTAAATGTGAACGTAAACGTAAATATAAATATGAACGTAAAACGTAAACGTAAATATGAACGTAAACGTGAACGTGAACGTAAATTTCTATCTGATATGATTGTTGATGGAATACCGTGAAATCGTACGAGCTCTTGTTGAAATACCCCTGTCAACTGGTTAACTGCATAATTCTTACGGATAGGGAGGAAATGTGCAGACTTTATCGACGATCGCAACAACTCCGATAGCATCATGCCTCCTTTGAGTTATCACATGACTCGCCGTAGAGATGGTGCCCCAAATTTTTCGCGTGCGAAAAGTACAGCCATTAGCTCTAAATCAGGAGTAGGATAACTCACTTCATAGGGCTTTAGCTATCGTAAAGCATAGGCGATTACTTTCCCATGTTGTATAAGTACTTAACCAAACCTTTATGAGAACATCACTGAAATCTTGAACCACCTGTACCAGATGGGAGAGTATGAATAATCGCAGAACTAGACGCTGCTTAAGCTCTTCGAAGCTCTTCTATCGTCCGTCGTTCAAAACAATTTCTCACTCTTACGCATGACTTAATCAAGGGTACTGTCAGTCGTGAGAAGCCTTCAGCAAATCTGCGGTAACAACCAGCTAACCCTAGAAACCAGGTACTTAGTCGTTGACATCACTTTTGGCCATTTAGTGATAGCCTCAACCTTCACCGGATCTATGCTAATTCCTTCTACTGAAACAATGTGGCCCATAAATTCCACTTTACTCAACCAGAACTCACATTTGGAAACTTAGCATACAGTTGCTTCTATCAAAGAATCTGCAGTATCGTACGAAGATGATCCCCATGCTCATCTCTAGGCTTAAAGAAGATCAGGATGTCATCAATGAATACAATGACGAACTTGTCCAAGAATTCATGAAAAACATGAGTCATCAAGTCCATAAATACAGCTGTAGCATTCGTGATATCAAGAGGCATAACCACGAATCCATAATGACCATTTCGTGTGCGAAAAGAAGTCTTGGAAATGTCTTGCTCTTTCTCTCGCAATTGATGGTAGCCTGATCGTAAATCGATCTTGAAAAAATGCTTAGCACCTTGTAGTTGATCGAACAAGTCATCAATACATGGAAGGGGATAACGATTACGAATGGTGATTTTGTTCAATTCATGGTAGTCGATACATAATCTCATGCTACCGTCCTTCTTCTTAACAAACAGAACCGATGCACCGCAGGGTGATACACTCGGCGAATAAAACCTCGATCCGTTAACTCTTGCAACTGATCCTTCAACTCCTTTAACTTAATAGGAGCCATTCGATAAGGAGCTTTGGAGACAGGTGCTGCTCTCGGAACAAGCTCGATTTTAAACTCCACCTCGTGGATAGGAAGTATACTCAGAAGCTCTTCTAGAAATTCATCTGGAAACTCGAAAACAATCGGATGATCATGGATTTAAGGAACTTCAGAAATCGCATCATAAATGGTAGCTAGAAAATATTCGTAGCCATGGGATAATAAAGCACGTGCTTGTAAAGAAGAAATAATTTGTACATATTTTATTGGTAGAAAACCATGATGAATGTATTCAGGAGCCTGAATATCGCCGAATATGACCCGATAGGAATGGCAATCAATCGTAGCACGATGTGTTGCTAACCAGTCCATAATCAGAATCATATCAAACTCGCACATGTCTAAGAAAAAAACGTTAGCATAATGGATCTTGTCGTCAAACTGAAAGGAAAGCCTTCATATACCTGGGTGATACGAACGACGTCTTTTGTGGGCGTGGATATATGTAATATATGATCAAGAATAAAGGTGCCATATGAATACATGAAGTAACGGGAAAATTTCACTGAATGTGTTTCGCCCGTATCAAACTAAGCGAACACTGCGTGTCCAAACATGAACAATACTCCAGTGACGGTACTGAAATTTTAGTGGCCTGATTCATACGTGGCACAACAGGATGGGTATACCTTTTAGGGGGTACCCTGAATTACTGAGGCCTAGTTCAGAAGATATACGTGAGTCATGTGTCTTGACTCGTGTTTTGAGAAATATACGTGTGACATGTTTCTTGACTGGTGTCTTGACACACGTCTTCAAAATATACGTGAGACATGTGTCTTGACTGATGTATTGACATGTTTCTCGAGATGTGAAAACGAATAAAATTGAAAAATTTAGGTTCAAATGCTAGAATTGGCGAATCGGTTGGACTGCTGACCCTTGTATTTCTAGTCACGTCCGTTACTGGAGTTTCTGTCGTTATTGCCAGGTTTTTTATCACGGTGGTTGTCACTATCGCCTTTCCTGTCAGCTTCATGACGGTCATTATTCTGACCGCGATTCATGTAACTATTCTGCTGAGTGGCCGGCTGGTACCGGTTCCCACTCTTATGCCTGAAAAGACAACTGAGTAACACGGGACATATAACTGAGAAGGTAAAGACATAAAATGGAATGGTAACGTCTGGTGGATGAAGTATATCTCTTGTTTGGTCGTTCCGATCTATCGCCTTCGTCTTTGTCTCGGAGGATCTCTAGGTTGCGAGCAACATCAGTACTTGAGCAACGTCGATAAGTGGGATACGCCTGAGATGATCGAGGATCGACTAGCGAATAAACAAGGAGTACAGTAAGTGGAATACACCTGGAATACGGTACACAGAGTACATGTAAAATACGGTACATGGAGTACACATGGAATGTACATGAGATGATCGGCACGAGTGTTAACCATCTAACATGATTTTGAAGGAGGAAATGATTAAACGGTTAAACGACTACACTGAAAAGATCGAAATGATAGTCTAGCTAATCTAGCATAAACATAACTCCACTTACATAAAGAAGCACAAAAGTATGATTAAACGAAATTCAACAATTACCAGCATGAAAGCATGATTAATGAAAACCAACCATGACTATCATGAAAGCATGATTAAACGAAATCCATCAATGTCTAACATGAAAGCATAATCAACATGAAGAAACATGAAAACATAATCCACATAAAGGAGCATGAAAACATAATCAACAAGAAACGAAATCAACATGAAAGTATGAAAACATAATTGACATAAAGAAACAACAGCATAATCAACAGAGATTTAACATTGACTAGTGTGGACGACTTTGGTTCAATCCACAAAATTCGAAAGAAAGACAAGTGACTAAGTATGGACGACTATGGTTCAACACATACTAGTCAAAATTTCAAGGGAAAATATCATGAGTAAAGACTGACAACATGTGACTAAGTATGGACGACTATGGTTCAATCCATACTAGTCAATATTTAAAAGGTAATAAACATGGGACTAAGTATGGACGATTATGGTTCAATCCATACTAGTCAAAATTCAAGAGAAAGGCGTCATAAATAGAAATCAACAACGTGTGACTAAGTATGGACGGCTATGGTTACTTAGTAAAATTTAAAAAGAAAACATCATGATTAAAAACCAAGAAAGTTTCTAAAATATTAATACATGGAATGTAACGAACATCGGTTTAGGAAGATCCTGGTGACTACCCACTAGTCACAGGTCAAGTTTTAGAGCCTACATGTCGAAGCCTTGGCTCTGATACCATAATTGTAACGAACCACTTTGACAAGGTGGCCGTTATGTCATAATCATGGTGTGTCATCAAAACATAATAAAGGCATAACGTCATAAAGACATACAAGAGCAACAGGAAAGCCGGAATCAAACATCGACTCCCAAAATAAGATCAACATAAACGAAAATAAAGAAAGACTAAAGGGAAAAACATATGTCTAACCCAAGCATAAGTATTAAATTCATATAGAGAAGGAGAGAAAGGTAGCTCTCATCCTATGCATGTATTCTCCATGCTCAAGTCTGTCCTTGGGTAGACATGAAAAAAAAATACGGCTGAGCGATACGATCAGTGAACGGATATAATGGCATGATAAAAATAACTGAAATATGAGTAAAAGATATGAAATGCAGCGGAATATGTGTATGACCTGGAAAACCTTGAAAAAAAGGAATGTTTGAAAAGTCTTAAGTTTATGCATGCAATATAATTAGATGCCCACGAGCTCATATAAGTCATAACATATTATTAACGTGTGCATGAATATTTAGAGGGGTGACCTCGTCATGCTATTAGAGGGGTGACCTCTAATAAATAATAATTTGGGTGGAGGGATCAGCTCCAATGTGATGGAGTGTGGAGCACACACTAAACCAATCAACCTGTACGTGTAAACCTGAAATTAGGATGCACCCATACGCCCCACAAATAATAATAATGGCCAACATGTAAGTGGAGGGACGCCACGAGAAATCACTCTCGTCGCGGAAGAGTCATGACACAGGTGCCTCATATGTCATGCTTATGATACCTCCATAACTAGGTGGTCATGTAAGTCATGGTCATGCATGTATATAGCTCGGGCAATTGAAATGATAGCATGTCAAACATTGAAAAGTTTTATGATATGAAAACTGGGGAAAAAAGATGGCATAGCAAATGGGAAATCCTAATCATGCATAGAAAAGATGTCCTTACTGAAGGACGTAATATCCGTACCATATGTCTAGTAATCGGCAAAACATGAACAGTGGAACGTATTACTTCGACTTCAAGTAAGCTACATAAATAAGTACGTGTATGAGTTGCTTGTTCATTTATAAGTTACTTGTTCTTGGTTTTTAATTACTTGCTCATGACTTGAGTTACTTGTTCATGGTTTATCGTATATTTCCTTAATATTATACGTTTCATGTGTTCTAGACTAATGTATTAGACTAATGTATTACATGTTTCGTGTGTTATTATACTTGGTATTTCCATAATTAGTACTTTCCATAAATAGCAGGTTTCCATATATAGTAACCACCTAAAAATAGCTGGTTTCTATATATAGTAACTTTCCAAAAATAGCAGGTTTTCATATATAATAACTTTTCAAAAATAATAAGTTTCCATATATAGTAAGTTTCCAAAAATAGTAAGTTTCCATAAATAGTATGTTTTAAAAAATGGTAAGTTTCCATAAATAGTAAGTTTCCAAAAATGGTAAGTTTCCATAAACAGTAAGTTTCTAAAAATAGTATGTTTCCATAAATAATAATTAACTCGTTTAATATACTTAAATAATTTACCTTGTTCATAGAATAAGCTGATTAAATAAGTCATGGTTTCATAAGCATATTAAATAAGCAAATTCTTATAAGTCATGGTTAATTATAAATATTATATTAATAAGTCATGGTTTAATAATTCAAATATTAATAAAGTCCATTTTTATAATAGCCTTTATATGTCATGTATTTATAAATAAATAATTATTAATTAATAATATGTCATGATTTTTATTTAATAATTAGTTAATAATATATCATGGATTCAAATTAATTATTAAATAATAACATGTCATGTGTTTTATATTAATTATAAATTAATATTATGTCATAGATTTATAATTAATTATAAATTAATATTATGTCATGAATCGTAATTAATATAAATAATAATATTCCATAGATTATAATTAATTTTAACTTAACAATATGTCATGGATTAATTATAAGTTAAGCCTTAACTCGATAAGCCCATTTCGTATAAGGCGTAACTTAATAAGTTAAATTAATTAAACTCATTTTCTTATAACCGACATGATAATTAAGTTAATTTAATTAAGCCCAAATTAATTACCCGATTTAAATAGGTCGAGAATATTAATAAGTCCGTGTAGTTAAGTCGTGATTAATCAAGTCGTTTTTAACTAAACCGAAAATATAATAAACTACCTTTATTATAAGACGAATAGAAGCCGAAATAAACAATCCAAACGCCCCTTTTGGTACATTATTGTTTCAAGCTCAACTAAAACAACCTTATTCATACATTATTGTTTCAAGCTCAGCTACCTCCTAATTATTGGGTTGAAGCTCTTAATATGACCATTCACCTATTAAACATTTTACCATCCTATCTCATTAACAATGACATACCTTTTACCCGTCTTTTCGGAACCGCACCCGATTATACTCTTTTACGCACTTTTGGGTGTTTATGTTACCCTCACCTTGATACTACTCATAAACTTGAATCACATTCTACCCCGTCTATTTATTTAGGCCATGCCACTAATCACCAAGGATATCGTTGTCTTGACCTCAACACCAATAAAATTTTCATTTCCCAACATGTTACGTTTGATGAGACGGTGTTTCCGTTCGGCTCAATAAAACCTACCTCTAGTCCGTCATATGATGTTTTGGATGAATCATCAAATATCATTATCGATACCATTTGTCAAACACCGCTTATCATTCCTACACCCGTTTTTGACACCGAAACTGATCTAACTATTTCTACATCTTCATCACCTACTCATATAGCTCCAACCGAACCATAATCACCTTTACCCCAACAAACTCCCACAATTCAAATTGTATCCCCCTTAGTTCAGCCGATCTTTTCACCCCTAGTCGACTATCTAATTTCACCAGCGCAAACTATAGATCAGCCCACTTCGCCTCATAATCAAGTACCAAATGACACTGTTATTGCACCAGTAAACCCGAACCCGGTTTCTACTCATCCCATGGTCACATGCTTTCAAGTCGGGACCAATCGTCCTGCTCAGCGCCTTAATCTTCATGTATCGTCCATTTCTCCTTTACCAAAATCATATGTTGATGCATTTAATGATCCAAATTGGAAAAATGCTATGCACAATGAATATAATGTCCTTATTAAAAGTAATACATGGATTCTTTTCCCTTGACCTACGGAGGTCAACATTGTTCGTTGTATGTGGTTGTTTAAACATAAGTATTTGGCCGATGGGACCCTTAGTTGCTACAAGGCGCGTCTTGTGGCGAATGGTAGTACTCAGCTATCTGGTGTTGATGTTGATGAGACAATTAGTCCGGTTGTTAAACCAGGCACTATTCGGACTGTTCTTAGTTTAGCTATTTCTCGACACTGGCATGTTCATCAACTAGATTTCAAGAATGCCTTCTTACGTGGAGATGTATCTGAGACAATGTATATGCATCAGCCTCCTAGGTTTCGAGATTCTACACATCCAGATTATGTTTGTTTATTACAGCGGTCTCTTTATGGACTCAAACAGGCCCCTCGGGCTTGGTTTCAGCGGTTTGCAGCTTATATTACTCGGGTTGGTTTTAGCCATAGTCGTTGTGACTCATCACTATTTATTTATAGTCATAGGAATGATACTGCTTACTTGTTACTCTATGTTGATGATATTGTTCTTACTACTTCATCTAAGTTGTTGTTACAGCGGATTATTACTTCTTTACATATGGAGTTTTTTATGACCGATATGGGTTCTTTTAATTATTTTCTAGGTATTTCAGTTACGTGTGACTCGACAGGGATGTTTTTATTTTAGCGTCAGTATGCTAGTGACATTATTGAGCGGGCTCATATGGTTAGTTGTAATTCCAGTAGGACTCATGTCGATACTGAGTCTAAAATGGGAGATGGCAGTGATCTAATTTCTAATCCAACATTATATAGGAGCCTTGTGGGTTCACTTTAGTATCTTACTTTTACTCGTCATGATATCTCTTATGAAGTTTAGCAGATTTGTCTTTATATGCATGATCCTCGGGAGCCTCATTTCTCAGCTCTTAAGAGGATTTTGCGATATCTACGTGGCACTTTGAATTATAGGTTGCAATTATTTTCATCCTCTACTACATCTTTGGTTGCTTATTCGGATGCGGATTGGGCAGGTTGTCCTAGTACAGGAAGGTCGACTTCCGGGTATTGTGTATTTCTTGGCACCTACTTACTTTCTTGGTCCTCTAAGCATTAACCGACGCTTTCTCGTTCCAGTGCTGAGGCAGAGTATCATGGTGTTGCCAATGCTGTTGGTGAGACTTGTGTTGGGTTAAAAATTGACGAGTCAAACATTATGGAAACAAGAAGGACCAAATGTGGCACTATGTGAAACTTCAAGCTGATGGACAAAATAATGTTTTGTTCCCCCTGCTATGTACTTCCCACTGGTGGAGTACTTCCCCTTGCCATGTATGAAGATTTGGTCAAATAAGATAAGTATGAATGTTTCAGTTTTTATTTAGTCACTACTATTTTATTTAGTTTCCATGCATCCCTAGGTTCCTTAAGTTATAAAAAGAACATCTGACCATAGTTTTTTTCATATCTTCCATTCATAATGTAACCTACAATGTCTTTGATCTCTAGGTGTGGGATTCAATGTATACACACGTAGAGTGGTTTGTGTTATTGATTAATACAAACCCTTTGGGAATCTTTCATATATGTCAAACATCTTGTTTTAATCATTGTTCTATTCCGCTATGTTAAATCATATGAATGATGATTATCCTAGATAAATGGTGTAAACCATTGAGTCTATACGATCCATATGTTTCCACAATTGGTATCAGAGCCTTGTGGCTCTTGATGTTAGGATCAACGAGGTGCTCGTATCGTATAATAAATAAGAAACCAGTATTAGGGTTTTCTAGGCGGTTTTGCGTATGCAACAGTATTCAGAAGGTCATAACTTTTTTATGAACCATTGGATCGCCACGAAAATATTTATGAGTTTTCTACACATATATGGATAGATTTCTACCGGAGGGATTTTCGAGATCAATCTCCAAGAAGAAATAATACGGTGTCGAAGTTCACTGCAGAGAAGGTATTTATATGCAGTTTTCTTTGAACAGCCGTGGTAAAAACGCGATATCTCATTCGTTAACCGTTGGATCGTCGTGAAATTCGTGCTGTAGGTTCTTGACACATGTGTCTAGGATCCCACAGGAGCCATCGTTGATCTGATCAATTATGAAGGAGTTATTGATGGTCGAAGTTGACTGCAGTAATGATTTTCGTTTTTAGGGTTTGGTTTAAAAACCCTAGGTCAAGCGTTTGTTGTTGCTGTTTAAAGATGGTATGCTGTTAGCTTTGGGGAGTCGATTCATCTTGGATCGATGATGAACCCTAGCAGCGTGTTATGAGATGTGGGATAACTTACGTTGAAAATTTGAAGTGGTACAATGTATATTTTCGTAGCCACTGTCATTATCTTTTTACCCACTGTCATGTGTAACAAAGCCACTGTCAAGAGGTTCGTTTCCACTGACATTGTCAGCGGCTACCCTAGCCCCTGAAAAAGTATATTTTAGCCGCTGACAGAAGCTTTTTTGTCTGAGATATACATTCTATCCGCTGAACAGTGTTGTCCGATATTGGACAACACATGCAGAAAAGATGTTGGACAGATTAGTATATCGGACAAAGAAGGATTTACTGTTGTTTGGAATTTTGGTTGAGTTTTGGCACACAAAACAAGATGGTTACACACACAGGTACATGGGATCTCTGATTTTATACCGGATATCATTATGATATTAATGGCTCGGATATTTTTCTTAGAAGAAGTATATGATTAAGGTGAAGAATTCTTATGATAAGTTTGATGTTCGAAGTAGATTTTCACGAGTTTGTGTTTTATTATATCTTAATGTCGTGATTGATGCACTGAATTTAGGATAACTTTTTCGTGCTTAAATGATTAGTGACGAAGTGTTACAAGGTCTAGGAATATGTGATTTTTCTTATGGTACTCTATTCACATATTTTATATCACTTGAAGGAATTACGTTATCGTGCTCAGTGTCTCGTTTCAAAAGTAAATGAGGATCTTGTATGTATACATCTCTTTGTCACGTGGTTGGTTCAAGACATGGAACATAAGTTTGGGTTATTCTACTTCTACATTAATATTATTGTATTTGTTTTTCTTCAAGGTCATTACACAGAGCCTACATTTGGAGAATCTTCGATTGCATACATTGTTTACTTCCCTGTTGATGTGACAAAAAGGGAAAGATATAGATGCTTAAATTGAGGGGAAGCAATTTGAAGATCATGTACCATACACAACAGATACACAAGGAGTTTTGCCGACATCAACTAGGAGAAGATTGTTGGGTCGAAAAGTTGATACGGCAAGAACTCAAGATAAAAACAATATGAGGACTTAGTTCTCCAATTAGGAATTCTTATTTTGATAAGAATTCAGAATATGGTCTATCTAATTAGAAGATTTTATTACTTATTTAGTCTTATCTCTTGTGTAAAAACCCTGGTCCTTGCACTATAAAAGGAACCAAGGGTATTAGGTTTAATTATCACTTTCATACAATGTAAAACCTAAAGTCGGTGTGTTTTCTCTAGGCGTCAATGTCTTCATGTAAGATGCCTAGGTTATGTTTTGTTTTCATGTTCAATAAAATATCAAAGCTTTGTTTCTAAACACCTTGTTTAAACACGTTTCGTTTTATTCCGCCTTGATTCAATCAAGTGAATGTTATGTGTTCCTAGCAGCTAAAACATCTAGGAATCTAGGATTCCACATATGCAACAGTCTTCACAAAAAATATACATTTCAAAAAAGAAAATGAGCAACAACCATGGTAGATTCTAATGAGTCGCTATAAGAAGCGACTCAGCTAACTATAAGGCAGTAAAGTTGTATATCTTCATTATAAAACACGTATATTATATAGGGATACAAAGACTATTCTAGAACACAGGCTTAAGCTCAATACATACTAATAACCATAAATAATACGACTAACACTCCCCCACAGTTGGAGCTGGAGAACAACGGACGCTCAAACTGCGACGAAACTCTTCAAATAATGCAGAAGGCAAACCTTTAGTGAAAATATCCGCATACTGATAATGTGAAGTAACATGAAGAACTCTAACTTGACCTGTCGCAACCAAATCTCTAACAAAGTGAATGTCAATCTTGATATGCTTCGTACGTTGATGTTGTACCGGATTAGATGCAAATAAGCTGCACTCACATTATTACAGTAAACAAGCGTAGCGGAAGATAAAGTTGTATGTAGCTCACGTAGATGATTTCTCAACCAACAAGTTGTGGAATCCTAAGATTCATGGATCTTTAAGCTACTAGGGATGATCATCGGGGCATATGACATTTAATCATAGCGGAAAAGAACAATAATCATGAAAAGGTGTTTAAACATGACAAAATGAATTTTCTTCCCAACGATTGCTTGTATTATTCATTAACAAACAACCACTAGGCGCGTATACATTAATCCCACGCCTAGAACACACATATAGCTTTAGGTTTACATTGTGAATGAATTGAGTGACTGAAAAACCTATGGCTAATGGTTTGTTTATATACTACAAATCACAGCTGTTATAAAAGAGAACATCAAATAAACAACTAAATCTTTTAAATTAATATCTTCTACAAGTTTTTCCACCAGCTTGTAGTTTCACCATATGCTAGATTTAGTCCTTGTCTTATAGTTTTGTAAAATCAACTAATAATAGACCCAACAATCTTCCCCTAGTTGATGTCGGCAAAACTCCTTGTGTATCTCTTGTAAATGGTACATGATCTTCCAATTGCTTTCCCTCAAGTTAAGCATATATATCTTCCCTTTTCGTCACATCAAATAGGGAAGTAGCCAATGAATGCAATCAAAGATTCTCCAAAAGTAGGCTCTGTGTAATGATTTTGAAGAAAAATAAATACAATATTCTTGATGTAGAAATAGAATGACCCAAACCTGTGTTCCATGTCTTGTACTATTCATGTGACGTTGAACTTATATTGACAGGGTGAAATATAAGCAGACCTCGATCTCTTTGTCAAAATCCTCATCTTTATATGAGACACTGAGCACAAATACGTAACTCCTTCAAGTGATAGCGATCACCCAATTGCTAGATTTGACAAGTCATCGTCACTAACCGTTGAAGCACGAACAAGTTATCTTTAAAGTCAGTGCATGAAACTCATGGATCGTATAGACTGAATGTCTCATATAGACTCAATGGTTTAGGCTCTGATACCAATTGTGGAATCCTAGATTCCTAGATCTTTTAGCTGCTAGGAACACATAACATTCACTTGATTGAATCAAGGCGGAATAGAACGAATCGTGTTTAAACAAGTTGTTTAGAAACAAAGCTTTGATCTTTTATTGAACATGAAGACAAAACATAACCTAGGCGTCTTACATGAAGATACTGACGCCTAGAAAACACAAACTGACTTTAGGTTTTACATTGTATGGAAGTGGTAATTAAACCTAATATCCTTGGTTACTTTTATAGTGCAAGGACCAGAGTTTTTACACAAGAGATAAGACTAAATAAACAACCACATCTTCTAATTAGATAGACCATATTCTGAATTATTATCAAAATAAGAATTTCTAATTGGCGAAATTAGTCCTCTCATTGTTTTTATCTTGAGTTCTTGCCACATCAACTTTTCGACCCAACAACATATTGTTTTGACCATAACTTTCAAACCGTTTGATGTTAACTGATGCGGTTAGTAAAATATCTCGAGCATGTGGTGCACATAGTCCCTTAAAAACTGTTTTTTTTGTTTGACCATCATGTTAAAATGAACTTTCATATTTTTAATAATTTTAGCAAAAAATCACAACCTTATTATTTAAACAACTAAATTTAAAGCTTGAAATCATATCCCATATACAAGCCAAACATTTGATTATCCAAGCCACAAACACGTGCCACTGTAACGAAATATGTGTTCTTGTAGTACCTATGATTCGGCACTCCATGCCACAAAAGTTTAGGTGGAAACTAGTTTTGCCGAGTACAAACCTAAACCATCAAAAGGAATGGTAAAGAAGCAAGTCGCGGTCGTAAGTTTTAAAAATAAGTTCTTCACAAACCGCCAGATTCTCGGTTAACTCACACAAAACAATGTTAAAAAACAAAGCCGCCTTCTTCATGTACATGTTAACAAGTCTTTAGCCACACAAAAGTTTGACAATATAATACACGATCAAAACAAAGTTAACTTACTTTGCGAGTCATTTAACTGTGAAAGAAGACGTGACCCCCCTCATAAACCTTTTAAAACCAAAATACTTTCGTCTTTGAAAAACTTTACAAAAACAAAAAACATTCTGCTTCTATTCTATTTTACATTTTTACTCGATTTGCAAATTATTCTTCTTTCAAATTTGGAGTTTCTAAATAATTTCAGTATTTACTGATTATGATTTCTTGAATTTTCATTCATATTTAATGCGATACCAATATCCTCTGATAGTGTAGTACCATAATACTCCAACATGACTTCTTAGGACCACTCTTTAAAAATAATCGAATGGTGAATGTGATCCATTAATTAGAGCCCCCTAATCCTATCTAAACTTCCATCTTAGTTTATCAACATTCACGTGAAATTAGTTAAAAGTAAGACTTCATTTCCTGACATAAAAGGAATACAACACATACCTGTTTCTTTGTCTGTCTACTGTTAGTTGCAAATTTTACAACCTGTTAGATATATAAACTAACAGAGACTTTAAAGATCCTCCAACTCATCTCTTCAATTGCTAACGAGTGGCCACAACTTCACTCTTTGTCTCAATTATAAGTTTTAATACAATAGAACGTGACTCACCATTTTGTTTTCTAGCCTTTGGAAGAAGGATCTATGTCTATCTTTGTGCTTGTTCTTGATTTTGTTCTTCTGCTTTTAAGGAAAGAAAATACTTTTTATTTTCCTCTTTTTTCGTAATCTTTTTTCATAGTACGTGTTTAGCTAGATGTGAAGAAATTATTGATGGCCTCCGCAGCTGGTGTTACTCAAAATACTACTATTCAACAACAAACTCAACAACAACAAAGGCAACAACCGGTCTTGAATTGCCCACGATGTGATTCATCCAACACCAAATTTTGCTACTACAACAACTATAATTTGTCACAGCCTAGGCATTATTGCAAAGGTTGCAAGAGGTATTGGACAAGGGGTGGCACCTTGAGGAATGTTCCTGTGGGTGGTGGTTGTCGAAGGAACAAGCGAATCAAGCGAGCATTCCCATCATCTACACCTACTCAAGGTATTGGAAACAATTCTAAACCTAATGCTAACCCTAATCTTGATCCCTCAACCACTTCAAATTCCAATCTTAACTCATTGTATGGGTTAATACCACAAAACCCTAAATATCCAAGATTCAATAATAGAGTTGAAAGTACTAGCAATACGGATGTTTCGAGATATGATCTTATTCATCCTCAAATGAGCTCTCTTGGATTAGGGTTTTCTCCAGACCATGGGGCTAACTATAATCATAATTCAATTTCATTTATTTCAAGCAACCCCTCCGTGTTTAGTGTAGGTTCATCTTCTGCCTGCACTAGTACTCGTGATCCGACCGTGGCGTCGTTTTTAGCTTCAAGCCTTCAGCAGCAACAAAGATTTATGGGGTTTGCACCATATGGGGATGGGGGAGGTTTGCTAGTAGATGATGTTCAAATGAATGGAACTAAAACCAGCACGATCTGGAACAATAATATAACTTTCGAGAATGAGAATGATGGAATAAAAGATGTAGATTCATCTGATCCAAGTTCATTTCTATGGACTTCAGCTGGTGGTTATGTTGGTGAGTGGCATGATCCTACAAGCAATGTGTGTTCCTCGGTTCCTTGATCTAGCCAAAACAAACCCGATTTATTGTTGTCCCATATATCCATGGCACGTTTCTTTCGTTTCTTCACAAGTCATGGTGGAAGCATTGATAGTAGCAGACTGAATTGGAGTGGTCGATCATGTCATCTCTGAAGAAAAATTTCAGCCTTAGAAAATTTTGTGATCAACGCTGCAAAATAATTATTTAAGTTACGGTTAGAGGGACACCGGGTTCACTCAGCTTGTGTTTTCTCATCAATGGATACACTATCATGAAGAATTTAGGTGGAAAATCCCCCTGGTCAGGTCAGTTTTATTAATTTATTTGAGGTGTATGGTAGCGGTTTACCGAAAGCATAAGTTTCATACCTCACTTGGAGGGTTTTTTTTTTTTTTTTTTTTTTTTTTTTGATTGGGTATATTGGTATAGAAGGGAGGGGATATATGTTGAGCTTGTGAGGTGTTTGAATTCAGCAATATTGTTCTCCTTGGTATATTTTGGATTTTAAACTTTATGATATGATCTTCATTTGTGTTTATGAAAAGAGTACGATCTTATAACTTTACGAAAGTGTTTGCAAACTTATCTGTTAATACTTGAATTTGCTACTCGAGGTTCTTAAAGATGCACTAGGCGCGTGACTACGCGAGCAAACAACACTAATTTACACTCAAACTCATAACTTGAGAAATATTAATAAAATTGCACCAAGTCACTCGGATGATTTAGCCATATTTACCCCCGAGTCCCGGCCAGGCCAACTTGTAAGGACCACCTTCAGAAAAAAAAAAATAGGACTAAGCAAATGTGTGAGTTTGTTATTCTGAAAGAACTCGTACACACAAACACACCCATTTTTGCAATGAAATTTCAATTCAATGTTGATCTTCACTGTCCATGAGTATGACAGAGTCTATCCGAAACCCTTGGCCTGTTCAACATTTGATCAAGTGTTGTCTTTTTCTTATTATTTCTGGAAGGGCTATGTATTATAAGGAAGAAATCTAACAAAGAAATTTAAAAGACAATAACCACATATGCTATCCAATTGAGGTTACCCTCGTATTCCTATGAGAGTGATCCATATATGAGAGAGGATCATGATCAAGTTTCGTCTATCATCAGCAATTCGGCATATATAGATTTAACACTTTGCAGTTGGCAATAAGAATAGACTTGAAAAGATATCTTGCATGCATGGTTATCAAAATCTGGGCATGCTCGCTGGAGTACGAGATTTCAGTACAGACAGTACTTAGATTTTTCTTCTTGTATTTAGTGGTTTTGACACTTTATTGAGATTTCTACGAGGATCAGAAATTTAATGTGGTGGTGTTTTAATTTTTCCATGGGCTAGAGATTTATCATCAATTTTTAGCCTAACTAATCCCATGTATAGGAGTGTTATACATTCATATACATATACAAAGTAAGTATCCCTGTCGACTGTCGTAACTTACAAAATATACAATATTGAACTCACAAGATCTAGTTGTATCTAAAATGTGTACATATCTGGGAATTCAAGTTTTATACTACTATAGTATTTCTTGTCTCAAATAAATCCATGTGTTTAATTGGCATCTTTCATAAGAAGTATCAAAGAATGACAGGCTTTGGAAATGGAACTCCCAATACATCATGTGCACTCACTTTAAAATGAACTCCTCTCTAAAGGCTGTCGATTCACGTGAATTGTTCCCTGTTAAAGTGTGGTTGCAGTACCACTTTACTCTTTATCCACATGCTAATTATACGACAATCTTGTGTATGTGATACCTTGGTGTTCAGATAACATTGCTTATGAAAACTCCAGTCATATAAAAAATAGTAAAATATACGAACTTGTGTATTACTGTTACTACTATTTACACTGCAACAAATTTAGCTTTTATTCAAAAAAAAATTTCACACTTTAAAAAGTATGAACTTTATTTGTAAGATATTCGTACTTATAAGTGTGAAACATTAAAAAATGTAAAATATTATAAAGTTCACACATAAAAGTATGAAATATTAAAAAGTTCACACATAAAAGTGTAGTTTATTATAAATTTTCACATTTAAAAGTGTGAAATTATTTGTTACACCCAATATGTTCACACCACAAACACTAACTTTTCAAATTAGCCCATTCTAAAGTGTGAAAAAATGTTATCATAAGTGTAAAAAAATTATTATAATAAGTGTGAAAAATCAACTAATTTGTTACTAGTTTTCTTTAAATTTCGATTAACTAACTTGTAAGATATTTTGGGTAACCACATTTTTAATAATATTATTTGCGTGAGTGCATTGAAAATAGAAAAAAAAAACTAAAAATTCATATAAATATATTAAGATGAAGGTTTAATTAAAAAAATATAGAATTTTAGATTAAATAGTCCAATTTAACATTAAAAATATGAATAAATGAAAAAAATATTTGAATTTAAACATAAAAATGATTTTTTAACTAAAAATGACACATGTTCTTCTCTAAAATAAGATGAATGTTTAAGATTTCACATATTAAATGTTGTTACAAATTATTGTTATATAAAATGAAATAGACTTGTTTCTTGTTACAAAAGGATATCTCTCCTTGTTGGGTATATTAGCTGATGACACATACAAAGTTTGTTTATCTTATTCTTTAATTGTCTATTGTTTCTCTCTTTAAAGGCTAATTACTCTCTCTCCCTCTCTAGTTCTAGTTAAGATCAAGTGTTTTGATCTTATAGTTTGAGTTTGATATTTGTATTGAATTGATTGATCATCGTTTGTGATCAATTTTTGCTTTGGCTCTTTATATTATAACTTTGATCTGATTGTAAGTGAATCAAGGGGTGGTTGGTTGGATTCACAAATATAACTTGTAATTTTTACATGGTATTAGAGCCTTGTCTTACGATCTAGTGATTCATGTTTATAAGGTTTGTGATTATTGGGGGCTTTCTTAATCTTGGTTTCTTGTAGTGATTGGAGGTGTTTATGATAGGTTTATTGGTTAATTGAGGTTGGTGAGTGGTTGATTTGGATGATTTCTAAGTTAATTGATTTAGGGTTTTTTGATACCCAATTTGACTAATTAAGGTTTTTGGTTTCTTGGTTCATCTACATGCTTAACTAAGTAAAATAAGCGTACGGGTGAAAATCTTGGTAATCCGTTGATATAGTGTTCTTTAAGTCTTCTATCATTGTTCTAAGAGTAAATTACATCGTTCGTCCTTATGCTTTGCGTTGACCGACGTCGTTCGTTCCTTGACCAAAAAAGTTGCACCGTTCAGCCTTAACTTTGAAACATTTTTCCTCGTTTGTCCATCGCTTGAACTTTAAGTCATTTTTCCATAAGGGCAAAGTTGTCCATTCACTCCCTTACTCCACCATTCATTTTCCTTTCTTTCATCATCATCATCTTCATCTTCTTCACACATTAACTTCACCTCATCTTATCAAAACCAACATCATTCAATGCTAAAATCATATCCCCAACTTAAAAATCATATACCCGAATCGTGATACACGCAATTAAAGATCAAAATCCACTTTTAAATGTTGTTTTAATTATCTACTGGTATGTTTTTAAGTAGTATTATTATATTGTCTTCAAATTTCCAAGATCTTATTGTAGTCGCTGACTTCTTGCTTATGATATCTAACACCTTTTAGTCGTGATTGAGATTGAACTATTTATTCATCTGAGCTCGGTGGTCCTCCTATTTATTGTATTCCACTGAAATTATATTTGAGGACTGAGGTTTATGATGATGACTTTGAAAATGCAAGCTATCAGAACTCAATCTCAAGTGGGTTCATCTGGACCAAAAGATCCTATCTGGATTGAAAACTATCAGAAATCATTATTAATCACTCGACCCGTTATCACCCCTAGAGACGATTTGAACTAAGTACCCACCGATGGTCAAGGTCCATCACTTATTGTTTTTTTAATCGTGTGATCGACAACACATTTTGATATTAGTGCTTAACCAACGAATCTAACATCAAGGATTCATTTTACAATGGAGACATATTGATTATAAAGTTTCGAATTATTCAAATGGCAATTTATTTCACTGCATATTCCGAGTCTGATAAAGTCTAGTTTAACGTCACTATCTGATAAAGGTTAAGGGTTTTTTTTAAAGTGGGTAAGGGTTGTTTTTTAAAAGTGGGTTTTGATTTTTAATTGCGTGTATCACGATTTGGGTATATGATTTTTAAGTTGGGGATATGATTTTAGCATTGAATGATGTTGATTTTGATAATATGAGGTGAAGTTAATGTTTGAAGAAGATGAAAATTGTAACACCCTATTTTGATAATGGAAATGTCACATGCAATTATGGCGTGTCATCAAAGCATACAAGGAAAAATGTCTAAACATTACTTGACCATAAAAGGAAAATACCGGAATCAAACATCGGTAGTCCAAAAGTAAAGCTCATCACACACAAACATAGTATAGTAAAGGAAAGGACTAAACAATGTCCATAGAAAATGTATCATATGAAAGGAAATGCATAAAGTAAAGAAGGCTAGACAGCTTCCAGTCCATATGCACGTACTCTTAGTGTCTACGAGCGTTCCTGAGTACCTGCCGTTTTGGGAACATAGAAAAGGAAAACGGCTGAGCAAATACGCTCAATGCACGGATGTACAATAAAGCATGAATAGGATAAGCATATAACATATAACAGCGGAAGAAAACTAAGTCCCGAGTAACCTAGTTAAGTCTTAAATAAACTGGTTTTATAGTTTGAAAGTCTTATGTTTATCTTATAAAAACTGTTTGTCATATTTTACCATTAGCCAATATAGGTCATGAAAATCCACCGTGCATGAATACTTGGAGGGGTGACCTCATCATGCAAATTAGAGGGGCTGCCTCTAATTTAATATACTGGTTTTTGGGTAGGAGGGATCAGCTCCTTGTGAAGGATGCAAGGCACACACCACATTCACCATGAAATCCTAAATAAAAACATGTAACTAGGATGCACCCATACGCCCCACATGATAAATATAATATAAATGGCCAAAAGCTGAAGGGACGCCACGAGCAATCACTCCGCCGTGGTGAAGTCATAACATCAGTGCCTCTAATGTTATGGTTATGGTACCTCCATAACTAGGTGAAACTGGTCATGCATGTATATGGCTATAGGTAATCTTAATTAAACATAAGCAATCAAACACATAACTTATACTACGGGAAAATAGTTGGATGCATACGGGGAATCCTAATAAGGAAAGAATGTCCATACTGAAAGGACGGGAATCCGTACCTTATGTCCAGTGAATGAAGAAGATGAACTGAGAGAAATCCTACTTCCGAATCACTAGTGCTACATAAATACATACATGAATAAGTATCTGCTTACTAAATACGTAGCTGGTTTTATGTCATGTCTTAGCTTATTTTATGTGTTCTTACCATGTTTTACTGTTTTTAAGCCTTACACTGTGTTTATCTTATATTCTGTTTAATCTGATTAAGTATTTCTGGTTTTTCATATGTTATTATACTTACTGTGTAATAATAAGTAACTTTCCAAAAATAGCAGGTTTCCTAAAATAGAAAGTTTCCAAAAATAGAAAGTTTCCAAAAATAGAAAGTTACCAAAAATAGAAAGTTTCCAAAAAAAGAAAGTTTCCAAAAATAGAAAGTTTCCAAAAATAGAAAGTTTCCAAAAATAGATTTACTGCTTAAATAGATAAGTTTCTAAAAATAGAAAGTTTCCATAAATAGATTAGCTTCCTTAATTAAATAAGTTTCCATAAATAGATTAGCTGCCTGAAATAAATAAGTTTCTAAAAATAGAAGGTTTCCATAAATAGATTAGCTGCCTTATTTAATTAAGTTTCTAAAAATAGAAGGTTTCCATAATTAGAAATAAGCTAGTTAAATAAGCTAAGTATATAAGCCTAAGTGTTTTCATGATTATTTTCTAAGTCATATGATATAATGTATAGTTTAATAATTATTTCGTGTAATTAACTTAAACCATAGGTTAAAATATTTAATTAAAGTATAACATGTTTTTAATTAAATAAAGTTAAATACTTAGGTTAAAACATGTATTATTATATATTAATAATATAACTTAAGTCATGTTAATTAATTAATTATAGTCATGGTTTTTAAATAATTAATTAATTATAAGTCTAAAATATAAAATACTTAGGTTAATTAATTTCATGATTATTAATAATTAAAAATAACCTAAGTCGTGTTATTAAATTAATCATGTCATTTTATTAATTTAATTTTAACATAAGATCATAAAACATAAAAAACTATACATACACCATGAACCGGATCTAGACTAAAAAGCATGAACCGGACATGAAATCGACATCGTACCCCAAACCAAATCGGGGTAACCCGTGTCTTGAGGCTGCCGTGGGACCCACACACACCAACCGAGACCGTACGGTCTTGGTGGTGGTCGGTTGGCCAAACCGAAACCCCCTTCGGGTTCGGTGCAGCCTGTGACCAAAACAAACACCCCTTATAAACATACTTTTGATTTTATTAAACCCCAAATCATGTTAGATCCATGTTTATTTATTAGGTTTTTGTAAAAAACATAACATGTTCTTGATTTATAAAAAGATCAAATCAAAAGAAAAGGTTTAAAAAGGATTTACCGAATTCGTGGATCAAAAGGATGAAGAACAAACACGATCACCAACTAAATTCCAAGATCCAAGATCACAAACCACCTCCTTGTGGTGTTTGTAGGGTGGCGGCACAAAAAGAACAAGGAAGGAGGGTTTTTAGGTTTTTGCTAAAAATCTTCTGTAATTGTAAATGAGTAGTAAAAATCCCTTAAACCCCTTTTAGTAAAATTTGACAAATGGGCTTGGCCCATTTATCCTTGTAGCCGCGGGTAGGGGGGCCCACTTGGGGTACCCGTACCTTTTTCCGTGTCCCGATGTTAAGTTGTACGTTCGTGATTAATTGTGTTCGCGTTTTAAGTGTTCTCGTTTCGTAATTACCGTGATCTAATATATTTAATTACGCTCGTAATAAATATATATACGTAATTAATAATAGTTCGTGTTTTAATTACGTTCATGATTTCATGATCGCATGTTCGTGATTAATTATTGTCAAATAATTATTACGTGCCCGTGCATAGTAAATACTTATTGTGTTCTAACACGTACGTAATACGTAAAATCCTAACACGTAATCGTAATCATGCTATATTAGGAAAGTTTAAATCTAGTACGTACGATCTTAAGGGTACTATTCATGGTAAAAGCATGCGGGTTTTACAAAAATGATGATGATGAAAGAAAGGGAAATGAATGGCGGAGTAAGGGAGTGAATGGACAACTTTTCCCCTGTGGAAAAATGACTTAATGCTCATTTGTGGGGCCAGTTAAAGCGAGGGACAAACGATGAAAAAGGTTTCAAAGTTAAGGCTGAACGGTGTAACTTTTTTGGTCAAGGGACGAACGATGTCGGTCAAGGCAAACCATAAGGACGAATGATGTAATTTACTCTTGTTTTAAATTCACTTTTTCTGGGAAGGATGGTGCAAAATGGTTCAGTTGAAATTTTGATCCCCCGGCTGGACTGGTATGGACACATGGTATGGCCAATCCTAGTTATCTCAACATAATTATGGTCTATATTAGCATTGTTTTAACTTTTTCGAAAGGAAGTTGTTAATTGTGGTGGAGTTTGAAACACTTTAGTTAGTTGTTTGATTGGCTTGTCTATTGAGTTTTATTTCCTTGCTTGGTTGTTATTGTTTTTTAGTTGTGTTACTTGTTTGTTTGTTGATTATATATTACTACTGTTAGTTGCTTCTTATGATTGGTGCTAGTTCATAAGGATAAGATTAGTAATCATGATCTTGGTAATCCTTTACATTTACACATTAGTGATTTTTCTGCTGGTACTATAATCTCTTTGAAGTTACTACTACTAAAAGCTATAGAGTATGGATTGCTGCTATGAAATTAGCTATTAATACTAGAAATAAAACTGGTTTTATTGATGGTATTTGTGTTAAGTTCACTATTTCTACTAGTGTTGTCTTGTATAATGAATCGGATAGATGTAATTTTATTGTTCTATTTTGGTTGTTAAATTTTGTTTCCGAGGATCTATTTCTTGGACAAGTTTTTTTGATAATGATATTGAAGTTTGGTACGAATGCAACAAAATTTTTAGCTGCTAAAACGTCTTATATGAAATCTGGGACTAATAGTCTATGGGAACAATTGAAAGACTCTTACAAGAATAATGATCATGACTACGACCCTTATGATGAGGATATGTATGATGATCAGGATATCTCAGACAGTGTCGTGTCTCTTGCTGGTAATATTAAAACTAAAGTCGTGGACGAAATAAAATTTAGTATTCATTATGTTCCTTTTGAATTTGTAGTTGTTATATTTGTTTCTTCTTAATAGGAAGTTTTTTTCCTATGCAACGGGTGAAGATGTAAAATTCACTTACATCCCTTGTACTTAAATGTTTTTTTAGTAATGAAATTTATCGATGAAACCTTTTACCCGAAAAAGGTTTGGTCAAAATTAAAAAAACTTATGATAAGATAGACGGTTCTATAATCTTTAATGTGTTGCTTAATACTCATGGTTTTAATCAAGTTTGTTAGAAATACTAACGTATACTAGAAGTATCGGTCACTACAACAATACTATTAACGCTGTTAGCTCGGAGTTGTATTATAGTAACATTTAGTTAACTAAACCAACCCATGGGCTTGTCCATGGGTTGTAGTCCCAAGTCCACCATGGGCTTGAGTATATAAACCTTCTCCTTTGATGGAAAGAGTGGTTGGTTGGTTTTACTTTTCATAATAAACACACACCTTATCTCTACTTTCTCTCTAGAAAATCATCACTCTAGATCTAGATCTAGATCTAAGATTACCAATATTCTACAATTGGTATCAAGAGCCATGGGGTGAAATAGAGTTTTGGTTTGTGTTATTCTTTGGTTTACTTTTGGTTCGTGTGGTATTTAAGGCTCAACAACCTTGATCTCAAAAATATTTCGTGTTTTTGTTCTCTAAATCTTTCTAAAAATCATCTACATAGTTGTGGTAGTGATTTGGGTTTTTTGGTTTGATAAAAAACACAAAAGTTTGGGGCGTTTGGCTCGATTTTTGTAAGAAATCTCGTTTTTTTTTGCGTTATTCCGAGATCTTTATCCAAATATTCCGAAATTATACTTTATTATGAGATCTTTGATAATTTCGCAAAAAACTGTCTTATTCCAAAAACTTTATATTCCGAAATCTTGTTATTATGAGATCTTTGTTATATTCCGAAATTTTTATATTCCGAGATCTTTGTTATATTCTAAAATCTTTATATTCCGAAATCTTGATATTTTATGAAGTCTTGATATTCTGAAATCTTTATATTCAGATATTTATTGCGAGTTTTTGCATTGATTTATTCCGAGATTGTTGTGAAATATTCCGATATTTTTAAAGGATTAATATTGCGAGATCTTGTGCTTTATATCGCGAAATTGTTGCTGGATATTCCGAGATTCAGACTTAGAAAGTTTTGAAGATTTCTACAACAACACACGAACTAAGGATAATTACGGTTTTAATCGGTGATTTGTAAAATCCCGCGAATTTATCTCCCGGTTTCTTCACGATTAGTAAAACTCTGTATTGTTTCAACAACAACAAACACAACGACTTTATTTCATTGCTCGATCACACGGTAATTTTTTTCAAGTGATCTAAAATGAATCCTCATTCATTAACGCCGACAATGTCTTCGCTTTCCGACTTATCGATCATATCGGGTACCGATACCCGTCCTCCGATGCTTATCAAAGAGCTATTTGAATTATGGCAGAGCCGAATGAAGTCATATATTATCGGTAGACCTAATGGGCGGCTTATGCTCAAATCAATCGAAGAAGGACCACATGTGTGGGGCACCGTTACTGAGGAGGGTGTGACTCGACCAAGGACATTCTTTGATTTAACCCCAGCAAATCAACTTCTTGCCGATGTTGATGAAAAGACCCTTTAACTATTTTTCAAGCTATTCCACCCGATATTCATCGATTGGTAAGTCATCATAAGATAGCGAAGGAATTATGGGAACGTTTGGTTATTTTGCTACAAGGAACTTCACTCACTAAACAAGAATGTGAGTGTCGGCTTTATGACCTATTTGACAGGTTTACTTACACTCCAGGGGAAACACTTCATGATTTTTATTGGCGATTTACTACATTGATGAATGAATTGAATATTGATAACATGTCGATTGCACAATTCCAAATCAACACTAAGTTCTTGAATACTTTGCCTCAAGAGTGGAGCCGTTATGTTAGTGATGTAAAGTTGGTAAGGGATTTGCACTTAACAAATTTGGATCAGATTTATGCGTTTTGCAACAACATGAGAAGCATGTGACAATGTCTCGTATGTCTCAAGGATCTTATCATGAACCAATGGCGATAGTGGCAAATCATCAATTGCTTTCATATAATAATTCTCCTTATGTAACTGGCAGCAATCTTATCACAAGTCCTTGTACCAAACTCGAAGCTACCCACAGTATACGATGTTACCACAACCAGCTACTTCACATCAACAATATCAGCTTCCAGCAGGACCATCACAAAGAGACTCATACCCATCAACTTATGCTCATCAACAATACCTTCTTAATCAAGCACCTACAGCTCCTGCCATCACTTATCTGGCACCTGAAGTTCTTCATCCTAGCTACTCACAACATGTTAGTACACCTCCAAATGCATATGTAGCTCTACCAACAACAGTCCTGTATAGTGATGATGAGGTCCCAATTCCTGAATTCAAACACGGTGATAATCACTAATACAAAAAATGCTATATGTCACACTTGAAATGCGTGACTATATGACTTTCGCCACACACGTTTTTTGGGGTGTTTGTGACTAAAAGTCGCGCCACCATAGGATTCCTATAGTGTCGTTGTGAATTGGTGTCCTTTTGTGCAAAAACGTGTGACCAGAAGCCGGTTATGTGTGACAAATTTGGCAGAAATTTTGTTGTATTAATCAGTATGTGTGACCGTAAATACTTTATAGTCACTGGAATGTTTTTTAAGAGTAACTATTGTTTGTACTTTTGTCACATAAATAGATGATATATGTGACATGTTAAATGAGTTATTCAAGTAAATGTGTATTTTATGTGACTATTCCATGTCTTTTGACCACACATGTATATAAAAATGTGACGTTTCAAATGATTTAGTCACCTACGTTATATCTTTCTTTTGGAGTTTGTCACAAAGAATTTAATAAAAAATGGCTAAAAGTGCTAATAAAAGTCACCATATGCTTGTTAAAATCAAGTGAATGTGTGTTTTATGTGACTATTGTTATCTAACAACCACATGAAGTATATGATTGTGTGACGTTGTGTAGTGTTTAGTCAAACAAAAGTGGATTAAAGTTTGTTATATGTTGTTGAAAGTCAAATGAATGTGTATTTTGTGTGACTATTATTATCCAATAGCCACATGAAGTTTATTATGTGACGGCTTGTTATGTTTAGTCACATATAGCGTGTACTTTGGAGGAATTTTGTTACCTACAATGAATCTTAAAGTGGCTTATAGTGTTAAATTGTGTGGCCATATGCTTGTATAATAATTCAATCAAAATTGTGTTTTGTATGAAAATTGATATCCAATAGCCACATAAAGTTTATGATTATGTGACGTTCTGTAATGTTTAGCTACACAAAATGTTGTCTTTAGGGGTGTTGAAGCATAGTTTGGCTGGGTCGGTTCAACGACTCTCCTGGGCCGTTAATCGCCTTCCCGGATCCTGAGTGATGTTGCAAACAATATAAAACCGGTTAGACGTGGACCCGAGGCCGGATCCCCGGGGTCCACCTCTGACGGTCAAGTTAGTATTTGATCGTAATAGTATAAGAGGTGTGGTTAAGAGAGATAAAATGATGTAGAATGAGACCCCTACCCTTGTATTTATAAGACTAGGGTTTCTTAAAGGGTAAGTTAGGTGTATGGGCCTGTGGGCCTGATGGGCCGCGGGTGTAAAACCCGCATGCTTTTACCATGAACAGTACACTTAGTAAACATACGTACATATAAAAAATTTCCTTTTATACCATGAACACGTGTCACGATTATTAATTACCGAAGTTATGTACGTATTATTACACGATAAGTATTAAGTACGTGATAGTACACGATAAGTATTAAGTACGTGATAGTACACGATAATTATTAACAATAATAATTATAATCACGAACATGAAATCATGAACGTAAAAATCACGAACATGTAATTACGTACTTATTTAATATAATACGATTAATATCGTTACGTACAAGTATTTATATATAACACGAATAATTAAATATAACTTAACACGAAAACACGAACACGCGAACACGTAAAATATTAGAAAGGGGAAAACTTCGGGTTTCCCCTTGTGGGCCCCACATGCCGCGGACACCAAACGGACAAGAGGGCCAAGCCCACTTTGGTTTTTACTAAATAAAAAAAATGGTTTCACCCTTTTCATTTAACAGAGTTTTCACTAAAATACAAAACCCTAGCCTCCTTCTTTTTATCCTCTTTGGCCGTCGGTTACAACACCACACCAAGGGGTGTTTGTTGATTTTTGGAGATTAAATACAAGTGGTAATCGTTCGTGTTTGTGTTCTCGTTTGATTCACGCCTTGGTAATGTACTTAATTAAGAACATGAAATCATGGGGTTTGTATAAAACAAGTAATTAAAACATGTCAATGAATCATGGGGGGAAATTAAGGGATGTTTCGGGTAGGTTTTGCTCGGCCGACACCCAATCGAGAGCCCCATGGCTCTCGACTTGCTTTGGTTCGCACCACCAACCGAGACTTCGAGTCTCGGTGTGGTTGGTTTCGGTCGGCCGCAGGAACCAAGGAACCCCGACTTATGTCGGGGTACCGGTTGGTTTGTTTGGGTTCTCGGTAGCAGCAGCCACCACCATCGGCACACAGCCGATGGCGGTTTTGGGTCAAGAAGGGGGAACCGTAGGCGTAGCAGGGGGGAACCACCGGCACATAACCGGTGGGAACTTCGCTGTGGTCAGCGGCTAGCCGAGAGGGAACCACCGGCTTAAACCGGTGGAAATTTTATACAAGCAGTGGCAACCGGCCGAGGCGATTCACCACTGTTAAAGGGGTATTTGTTGGGTCTGGTTCAAGGGTTTATTCGGTCCGGTTCACATGTGTCTAAATTAAAAGTCACGGGTCCGGTTCATGACTAAACTTTTACAAGTATTTATTTTTACAAGTATATTACTTTAACAAGAGAATTAAATTAATTAAGACATGACAAATAATTAATTTAATTTAACATGGACTTAGGTTAATTATTATTTATGAAATAATACTTGTTTTAACTTAAGTATTTATTTATTTAATTTAGACTATAGTATTAATTAATTATTAAGACATGAAATATAATTAATTAATAAACATGACTTAGGTTATAATTAATATAATATTAATACATGTTTAACCGAAGTATTTTATACATCTTAATTTAATTAAATCATGCTTATATTTAATTAAATTATATAACCTATAGTTTATTTAATTAACATGATATTATTAATAAACTATACTATAATCACATGACTTATGTTATTTAACCAGTAAACTTAAGCTTATATTATTAGCTTATTAATCCAACTTAATTCTAAAACTTTCTATTTTTGGAAACTTTCTATTTTTGGAAACTTTCTATTTTAGGAAACCTGTTATTTTTAGAAAGTTACTTATTATTACACAACAAGTATAATAATACAAGAAATACAAGTAATACTTAATCAGAATACATAGAATACATGATAAACACAACATAACCTTAAAATCAGTAAAACAAGATAAGAATATATAAAACAAGCTAAGACACGATATAATCAGTTAAGTACTCAGTAAACAGAATACTTATACATGTACCCTATTTTATGTAGCATGAGTGAGATCGAAGTAGGACTTCCATTATTTCGTCTTCTTCGTTCACTAGACATAAGGTACGGATTTCACGTCCTTCAGTATGGACATTCTTTTCTTATTACGATTTCACGTTTGTAGCCAACTGTTTTCCCAGTATTGTTGTATATGTTTGATTACTTATGTTAGTTTACGAGCTTAAGCCATATAAATGCATGACCAGTGTCACCTAGTTATGGAGGTACCATAATCATAACACTGGAGGCACTAGTGTTATGACTTCCCCACGGCTAAGTGATTGCTCGTGGCGTCCCTTTACAGTTTTGCCCATTATATTATATTATCATGTGGGGCGTATGGATGCACCTAGTTACATGTTTACCAGTAATACTAGAGTGAATGCGATGTGTGCCTTGCATCCTTCACTAGGAGTTGATCCCTCCTACCCAGACTATTTAGTTAGAGGCAACCCTAATTGCATGACGAGGTCTCCCCTCCAAGTATTCATGCTTGGTGGAACCCCATGACATATATGGGCTATTGGCTAATTAATACAGATTTTACATAGAAACATAAGTCTTTTCAAACTATAAAACCAGTTTTATGAACATGATTCCAGGTTATTTAGGACTTATACTTTTCCGCTGCTATTTGTCTTTATGCTTATGTTATTCCATGCTATACTTGTATATCCGTGCATTGAGCTTTATGCTCAGCCATTTTCCTTTCATGTTCCCAAACGGCAGGTACTCGAGGGCGCTCGTAGACTTTAAGTGTACGTGTATATGGATTGGAAGCTATCTAGCCTTCTCTACTTTATGCATTTCATCATATATTTTGCTACTTATTTCTTTGGACATGTTTAGTCCTTTTCCTTTACAGTAATTATGTTTGTGTGTGATGAGCTTATACTTGGGGTACCGATGTTTGTTTCTAGTATTTTCTTTTCTTGGTCATTTAATGTTTTTAAGACATTTACCTTGTATGCTTTGATGACACGCCATAATCACGCGTGACATTCCATTTACCAAAATGGGGTGTTACAATTATGGTATCAGAGCCTGACTTCGACCTTTAGGATCTCAAAAGATGACCTGTGATTAGTGGATAGTCACTATGATCTTCCTAGAACTGACAGTCGGTTTTCATGCATTCATTGTTTTCATGCATTTATGTCATTGTCACAAGTTTATGACTAAGTAATGCTTGGTACAAGACTGGCCCTATTTAGTCACATGTGCTTTTATCGAAACTTTTAACTTTGGGACCGACCCATAGGCGTTCCCTCAATATGTCTTTTGTGTGGTGTGAACTGACCACAGGCGTTTACCCTCGCGCATATGAAAGTTTTTATAAACTGCATCATGCATTAATACACCGTTTTCATGCATAAAAATGTTCTCATGATTTATTTGCATAAATTTTTTTCATTTATATATTATGTTACGTTTTATCAATTTAATCATGCATTTTGTTTTATACTGTCAGATGGTTCTCACACACGAGCAGGAATAACTCAATGCAGCAGTTTAAGCTGCGATGCAAGCCATGCTTCCTCAGGTGAGGAACGAAATTAGGGCCGAGGTGCAAGCTGCCAACAATCAACACCAGCACCAGCATCCTAATCCTCCTCCTCCTCCTCCAGCAACACTGGTCACATGGATGGAGAGATTCATGTAACACCCCATTTTGATAATGGGATGTCACGCGTAATTATGGCGTGTCATCAAAGCATACAAGGATAAATGTATAAAACATTACATGACCATAGGGATAACCGGAATCAAACATCGGTTCCCAAACATAAGCCCAACACATAATAAAGCAAAAGAAATGAACGAAAGACTAAACAAGCATAATTATATGAAGGCAAAAAGGACATCCTATGCACGTCCTCCAAATGCTCGAGTCTTTCCTAGGATACCTGCCGTTTTGGGACATGGAAAAGAAAGTAATGGCTGAGCAAAACGCTCAGTGCACGGATATAGACATAGTATAAGTGACTAAAACATAAAAGAGACTTAATAGCAGCGGAAATGTATAAGTCCTGGAAAACCTGGAACATGTTCATAAAACTGGTTTTATAGTTTGAAAAGCCTTATGTTTATCTTATGAAAACTGTTTAACATATTTTACCATTAGCCAATATAGGTCATGAAAATCCACCGTGCATGAATACTTGGAGGGGTGACCTCATCATGCAAATTAGAGGGGCTGCCTCTAATTTAATATATTGGTTTTCGGGTAGGAGGGATCAGCTCCTTGTGAAGGATGCAAGGCACACACCACATTCACCATGAAATCCTGACTAAAAACATGTAACTGGGATGCACCCATACGCCCCACATGATAAATATAATATAAATGGCCAAAAGCTGAAGGGAGGCCACGAGCAATCACTCCACCGTGGCGAAGTCATAACATCAGTGCCTCTAATGTTATGGTTATGGTACCTCCATAACTAGGTGAAACTGGTCATGCATGTATATGGCTATAGGTAATATTAATTAAACATAAGCAATCAAACACGTAACTTATACTATGGGAACTGCATATGGGAAATCCTAATAAGGAAAGAATGTCCATACTGAAAGGACGGGAATCCGTACCTTATGTCCAGTGAACGAAGAAGATGAACTGAGAGGAATCCTACTTCCGAATCACTAGTGCTACATAAATACATACATGAATAAGTATCTGCTTACTAAATACGTAGCTGGTTTTATGTCATGTCTTAGCTTATTTTATATGTTCTTACTATGTTTTACTGTTTAAAGCCTTAAACTGTGATTATCTTATATTCTGTTTAATCTGATTAAGTATTTCTGGTATTTCATGTATTATTATACTTACTGTGTAATAATAAGTAACTTTCCAAAAATAGCAGGTTTCCTAAAATAGAAAGTTTCCAAAAATAGAATGTTTCCAAAAAAAGAAAGTTACCAAAAATAGAAAGTTTCCAACAATAGAAAGTTCCCAAAAATAGAAAGTTTCCAAAAATAGAAAGTATCCAAAAATAGAAAGTTTCCAAAAATAGAAAGTTTCCAAAAATAGAATTACTGCTTAAAATAGATAAGTTTCTAAAAATAGAAAGTTTCCATAAATAGATCAACTGCTTTAATCAAATAAGTTTCCATAAATAGATTAGCTGCCTGAAATAAATAAGTTTCTAAAAATAGAAGGTTTCCATAAATAGATTAGCTGCCTTATTTAATTAAGTTTCTAAAAATAGAAAGTTTCCATAATTAGAAATAAGCTGGTTAAATAAGCTAAGTATATAAGCCTAAGTGTTTTTATGATTATTTTCTAAGTCATATGATATAATGTATAGTTTAATAATTATTTCATGTAATTAAATTAAATTATAGGTTAAAATATTTAATTAAAGTACAACATGTTTTTAAAGTTAAATACTTAGGTTAAAACATGTATTATTATTTATTAATAATATAACCTAAGTCATGTTAATTAATTATTTATAACCATGGTTTTTAAATAATTTATTAATTAATTATAACCATAAGTCTTAAAAATATAAAATACTTAGGTTAGTAATTTCATGATTTTAATAATTAAAATAACCTAAGTCATGTTATTAAATTAATCATGTCATATTATTAATTTAATTTTAACGTAAGATCATGAAAATAAAAATAATCTAAACATACACCATGAACCGGATCTAGACTAAAAACCATGAACCGGACATGAAATCGACACCATACCCTGAACCACTTCGGGGTTCCCTTTGGTTTTCTGCTGCCGTGGGACCCACATCACCAAACCGGGACCTTGAGGTCTCGGTGGTGATCCATGTGCCAAGCCGAGACCCCTTAGGGGTTCGGTTTAGGCGTCGGCTAGACAAACACCCCTAAAAACCCTTGTTTTGATCTACCCCAAAATCATAAACATGTTAGATCTATGTTTTTAATTATGTTTTTAAAACATCATGTTCTTATTTAAATTTTTAAATCCAAAACAAAAGAAAAAGGATTAAAAAGGTATACTGAATACGTGGATCGATCAAGGATGAACACACACGAACTCTTGCATAAATTCCAAGATCAAAATCAACCCGAACACCCTTCCATGGTGTTTTATGGGTGGCGGCCAAAAGAGGAACAAAGGAAGAAGGAAGAATTTTTTTTAGGGTTTTTGTAAAATTCTTCTGTATAAAAAAAATGAGTAGTGTAATTTTTCCTTAACCTCCTTTTAGTAAAAATTGATGGGCTAAGCCCATCCTCCCTCCTAAATTTCGTGGTAATGGGGCCCACAAGGGGTAACCCGAATGTTTTCCGTGTCTAATTAATAAGTGTGTTCTCGTGTTCGTGTTTTACGTGTTTGTTCGTGTTTATTTGTGTTCTCGTTAAATAATTACCGTGACCTAATATATTTATTTACGCTCGTAATAAATATATATATATAATTAATAATAGTTCGTGATTTAATTACGTTCGTGATTTCATGATCGCATGTTCGTGATTAATTATTGTCAAATAATTATTGCGTGTTCGTACGTAGTAAATACTTATCGTGTACTAACACGTACGTAATACGTAATATCCTAACACGTAAACGTAATCGTACTATACAAGGAAAGTTTTAATCTAGTACGTACGATCTTAAGGGTACTATTCATGGTAAAAGCATGTGGGTTTTACATTCAACAAGCAACGTCCTCGATCCTTCGAGAGAACTGACAGCCCCAATGAGGCTGAAAGCTGGTTAGATCATATCGAGAAGATATTTGATGCAATGGGCTGCGACCCCGTCTTCAAGTTGAGGTTAGCCTGTTATAAGTTCGAAGGTGACGTATTGGGATGGTGGAAGGCAGTGAAGCAGTCTGAGAGAGGTGACAATTGGGTGGCCGGCTTGACTTGGGCTTAGTTCAAGGAGTTAGTGATGGGACAGTTCTTCCCCAAGGCTGAGCAAGACAAGATGAAGAGGGAGTACCACGGGATCAGGCATAGAGCTTGGGAGAACATCAACGAGTTCATGCAACGCTTTCTTCATTTGGCTGGTTTTCTTGGCGCAGCAGCAGGTACTGCCGAAGAGCAACCATACCACTTTCGTTGGGCTCTTCGTACACCGGTCACCAATAACTTGGTGTGTGCTACCTTCAACACGGTGGCACAAGTAGCCGATGCAACACGTAAGCTGGAGATGCTGCAGGAGAGAGAGGAATTCAGTAAAGCAGAGAGACCCGAGAAGAGGTATTTGTTCTTCACTCAGCGGTTATCATTTCAATTCATTCAGTACTATCCAATATTTATCTTTCTCTTTAAACTGCATCTTTCAGGCAGAAGACTAGGGACATGTCTCAACCGGCTACTCAGCAGCAGCCTACTTAGCCCAAGGGTAACGGTCAGACCCAAGACCGTTCTGCTACGGATAGGCGTGGCGGTAATGATAATTACCATAACAACGCTGGAAACTCCAACAGCAGCAGGTCCCTAAACTCACTCATTTCTTATGTTACCTGTTTATGATTCATAATTCTGACACTTTAGCATCTTCTACCAGGAATCATGGTAATAGAAGGGAGCAGGAACACAGAGGTTCACAGCCTAACCGTACAGCTATCACTGGTATTATGTCTTACGATTTTATGCATTGTCCTTTTTGTACTCATAAACCATGTCTCATGTGTACTTTCCGGAACAGGCTCCCAGCCAGCAAGGGCACATGTTGGAGGGTATACTCACCCTCTCTGCACTACCTGCAACCGTAGGCACCTAGGATCGTGTGGTCGCGACAACGATGCTTGCTTCAAGTGTGGCCTTACTAGACATCGCATGAAGGACAGCCGCAAGGGTGAGATAGAGGGCACATCTGGACATGCCGATTCCAAGTCACCTCCTACTACTTGGCGGGTGTACACAACCTATCGTGATCAAGCCAACAAGTCTACAGGTACCGTCACTGGAATCTTGTATATGTATGGTCAAGCTGCATGTGTTTTATTTGACACGGGTGCTACTCACTCGGCCATTTCTATTGCTTATGCCAAGAATGTTAGGATATCCCCTATGCCATTAGAGAATGTATTAAACATTTCCACGCCCTTAAGAGACTTTGTACGCATAACTAATGGGTACAAGAGCCTTCCCCTAGAGTTTGACGACAAGATTCGTCCTGTTGACGCACTTCCATTGGATATGTGCGATTTTGACATGATAATAGGCCTGTACTGGCTATCCAAACATCACGCCACCATTGACTGCCATTCATATCGGGTCATCTTCGGTGATGTAAATGCACCAGAGTACATTCACAATGGTTTCGTACCCAGAAGGTCTATACAAATAATTTCAACCTTACGAGCACGTGCACTACTGTCACATGGCTGTGAGGGCTATCTTGTTACTGTTCATGATCTGGAGGTTTAATATCTATCTATTCAGAATCAGCCGATCGTGTCAGAATTCCCAAACGTGTTTCCAGAAGAACTTCCAGGCATACCACCTGCTCATGAAGTGGAGTTTAATATTGAGCTCATCCCATGAGCTGACACAATTTCTAAGGCTTCTTACCGCATGGCTCTCATAGAGGTGAAGGAGTTAAAGGAACAACTGCAGGAATTGTTGGAACGCGGTTTCATTCGACCTAGTGCTTCTCCATGGGGCGCACATGTTCTGTTCGTAAGGAAGAAGGACGGCAGCATGCGTCTGTGTATAGATTATCGTGAGCTTAACAAGATCACCATCAGGAATAGATATCCGTTGCCACGCATTGACGACTTGTTTGACCAACTCCAAGGGGCCAAACATTTCTCCAAGATAGATCTACGGTCGGGCTATCATCAGTTACGGGTTAAAGAGTAGGACATCGCCAAGATTGCTTTTCGTACACGTTATGGGCACTACGAATTCGTAGTCATGCCATTTGGCCTTATCAATGCTCTAGATGTTTTCATGGATCTATGAAATTGTGTATGTTGAAGTTCGTTTCTCGATTCTTAACCAATTAAAAGTCCTAACAATATCAAGTTTATTATCGTTTTTTGTTGATAGGGTTAATCAGCTTTTAAAACTACTAACTGAAAATGACAACTATTGAAAAGTTATGGACTGATATTATGCAAACCCTAATTAAGTGGAAATTAAGCTAACAATGCAAATAGTAACAAACTATGGGGACTATTATGCAATTAAATGAGAATTTCTACCAAAAACGGGCACCTAGAACAAATAAGCTCGTATAAGCTAAAAATTTAACCAATTAAGCTGAAACAAGTTTTAAACTGTTTAAAACTGAAAATCACCTAGGCTAGTACAAGGAAAAAGCTTGAAATGCACTAGAACTCAAATAAGCCAACTCCAATAAGCCAAGAATAAGCTATAATGAAATCCATACATGCACATTTCAATTTTTTAGTCAAATCTGATTAATCAGCTTTTGGAGAGTCTGGAATGTTTTTTCATATGAAAAATGATCAAGTATTTAAGCTGGAAATTGCAAATAAGCTGAAACCTAGCTTATTGACCAAGTTTGACCAAAAAGTGAAAAAGCTGAAAACTTCCAAATCTACTCAAGACATGATTCTAAACAAGATTGTGAAAGAAAATATCAAGATTTATGAAGAGGATTTTGCTCTAGAAGAAAACAGTCTACCTATTTATCACAGAAACTTGCTTTGGTTCAAGTGCTTATTCAAAAGCTAATTACCAGCTTATTTGTGAAAACTGTATGATTTCCCTACTAGCACTTGAAGTTCAGATGTTAAGTGACATATAGAAACATGTTTGACTGAATTTTATCAAGAAATGAACAAATGGCATTAGATTGAAATATGCTACTTATCTAATGAACTAGTATCAAAAGACCGACCCAAACTTTTTATCAACCATTTGCCTTTTTGACAAACTTTTTGACTTGAAAACTACTAAGACTTGTTTAAAATGACTAAAGAATGGGAAATGAATTATGATTAACCAGTTTACAACAATTTTACTACAAAATGATAGTAAATCCAAACACCACTTATCTGATATGATCACAACTTTTGTAAAGAGAAATTGAGCAAATGGTTAAGCTGAACTAAGATTGATATCCAACCAAACTTTATGAACAAAATGAGATGTAATTGAACCAAGAACAAGCTTGTAAACACACAAGTACTCAAAATGCTACAATAAGTTATGTGACTAATGAAAATGAAGAAAGAACAAGTAAACTCAAGCAACAAGCTAACAATTTATCTATCTAATCAATCAGAATCAAGCTACAACAGACTAATCACACTTTATCAAAGCAACATATAGTATTTACACTAGAATTTAGCATGCATAGGACTGTTTAGTGGAACAAAACTAAGAATCATGAAACCTTTTAGCAATGAGCCTCCATTGATGGAGTAGGTAGGCGCTGAGCCTCCTAAACTATGTTAAACCACCACCTTAGCACTATGAACAATCAATTAACCAGCTACCATCATCATCATCATCATATCTACCCAAAATCCGCTACTATCAATAATTCAGCTACCGGAATCAATAGGAACAACTTCAAATCTTCAACAAAAGCTTCTTATGATCAAATGTGATCACAAGAAACTCATAACAGTAACAAGAATCAACAGGATTGCAGGAATTGATAAGAAGATTGAAGGAAAATGAGGGAATTTTATTGATTTTAATGTGAAAAGTGGTTACAGAAGTAGGTAATTTGTTACAACTAACTATAACTAACTCGACTGTAAGAGAAAAATGGGAAGTGTGTGAAAATTTCACACTTAGCTACTTCCAACAAATGAGAGATCCTATCACTATTTATAGACAGGCAATGAGAGTGATTTGGGATTGATGACGTATCCCCACCAATAGTAGGTTGCCAGGTGTCACCAATCTCTTAATTGCAGATTCTTGAGTTCTTCATGAATTGGGGGTTTTTGATTCTTTGGGTTTGAGCTTGATTAAGCATTCCCAATGTGTTCCTCTCTTGAAAACGAGCAAGTTTCATGTAGAAATCATTTCTTGAAATTCAGTGTAGCTCAAGAACGATCCTGGGTTTATTTGTTGAAGAAGATGCCACGTGGCTCTTTCTGATTGGATCTCAAGTGAACACATGGATTGTTATCCGTTTTGGATATAATGCATTATTACATGTCCTCTTTTGATTGGCTGGATAATGAGTTAGTGGAGTAACACTGTAGCAAAACGGCTCATTAATGAGCTGGTGATGTGGCTTGGATAGCTGGCAATCTGTGTGCTTCCTTCCTTGCATTCTCATTGGCTGTTAGCCTTAGCACATGGATCATGAATAAACTTGGTATATTTTTGGCAAATTAAGTCCCTTAAGTATGGTAGAATGTCCAAATGAGCTAGAAACTTCATTATAATGACATTTTTGGTCCTTCCACTTGTATTCTTGTCTAGTTTGACCCTTTGACTTGGTTGACTTTGGAGTTGACCATGTTTGACTTTAATCTTGACTTTGACCAATTTACACTTTCAGTCCTTCAACTTTGGAATGTTGTCAAGATAGGTCCTTTATCTTCAAAGCTTTGTCATCTTTGATCCTTCTTTGTCTTTTTCATCCAAATAGGCTTGATTTCTTATTGTTTGCTTGAAAATGTATCCTTCTTACCTATTTATACACAAACACAAAACATACCACATAATTCTGCTTTATAGCACAAAAGTTTAGGCATTTTCTTGTGTTTTAGGGTGATTTGTTGAATAATTGATATGAGATTTTGCTCATATCAATCTGATGAACCGTATCTTCCATGAGTTCCTGCACAAGTTTGTCATTGTCTTCATTGACGACATTCTAATTTTCTCTAAGTCAAAGGAGGAACACGAAGACCATCTTCGTACTGTACTACAGATACTTCGCTAGAAGCAGTTGTATGCTAATTTCTCCAAGTGTGAATTATGGTTAGATAAGGTGGCGTTCCTAGGCCACATTGTATCATCAGAAGGAATAACCATGGACCCAGCAAAGGTTGAGGCTATTACCAAGTGTCCAAGACCGACATCAGCTACTAAAGTTCGCAGTTTCCTAGGCTTAGCTGGTTACTACCATAGTTTTGTAGAGAACTTTTCCCGTTTAGTACTGCCATTGACCAAACTGATGCGGAAAGGGGAGAAATTTGTCTGGACTTAAAAAAGAGAGAAGAGCTTTGAAGACCTAAAGCAGAAGCTAGTATCTGCACCGATTCTTACTCTCCCATCTGGTACAGGTGGATTTCAAATCTACAGTGATGCTTCAGGGAAGGGACTTGGTTGTGTTCTCATGCAACATGGGAAGGTGATCACGTACGCTTCACGGCAGCTTAAGCCTTATGAGGAGAACTACCCTACGCATGACTTGGAACTTGCAACAGTCATGTTTGCATTGAAGATATGGAGGCACTACTTGTATGGAGAATCATGTGATATCTTCACAGATCACAAGAGCCTGAAATACATTTTCACTCTCCGTGAACTGAACATGAGACAGAGAAGATGGTTAGAGCTGTTGAAGGATTATGACATTAATCTGTAGTATCATCCCGGCAAGGCGAATGTAGTGGCAGATGCACCTAGTAGGAAGTCCGGTATGATCAACGACATTAAGATTGAGGAAGAGATTATAAGAGACTTGGAGCGACAAGACATAAAGATCATGGTACGTGGACAGCACGGTTACTGGGGTAATCTTAGAGTGGAACCTGAATTACTCTATAGGATCAAGGAAGCTCAGAAGGATGATGGTGAAATTTGGGCGATCATTCAGAACTTGGATCAGTAGACGGAGTTTCGGTTGGATGACGACGGTATCTTATGGAAGGGCACCAGACTTTGTGTTCCTGATGATCTTACACTCAGGGAAGCGTTATTAGCTGAAGCTCATAGCTCCCCATTATCCATCCATCATGGTTCGACCAAGATGTACCACGACATCAAAAACTACTTTTGGTGGAGTGGTATGAAACAGGATGTTGCTACTTATGTCTCCAAATGTCTTACCTGCAAGCATGTTAAGATCGAGAATCAGCGGTCTAGTGGTCTACTACAACCGTTAGACATTCCAGAGTAGAAGTGGGACAAGATCACCATGGATTTCGTTACCGGTCTTCCGCAGACAAAGAGGAGGCATGATGCGATTTGGGTTATCGTTGATCGACTTACTAAGTCAGCTCATTTCTTACTGATCCACAAGAATGATCCGGTCAGCAAACTCGTTGATACTTACAAGAAGGAGATCATGTTCAAGGTGCTTCATCTAGTATCGTCTCAGACAGAGATCCTCGGTTCACTTCACGATTTTGGAGAAGTCTGCAGAAAGATTGGGGTACAAAGCTTAAGCTTAGCAAGGCTTTTCATCCTCAAACAGACGAACAATCGGAGAAAACGACTCAAACATTGGAAGACATGCTCCGAGCATGTGCATTTGAGTGGACAGGAGATTGGGATGATTATATTTGTTTAGTAGAGTTTGCATACAACAAAAGTTGGCACGCAAACACTAAGTGTGCACCATTCGAGATGTTGTATGGCAGGAAGTGTCGTGCCCAATCTGCTGGGATCAGGTTGGTGAGCAAACACTTGAAGGACCTGAGATGATAGAGTTGATCAACGAGAAGGTTGCTGTAGCTAAGAAGAAATTACAACAAGCTCGCGCACGTCAGAAGATTTATGCCGACAAGCATCGTAGGGACTTACATTTCAACGTCGGAGATCATGTCTTTCTTAAGGTATCACTGGCACGTGGTGTTAGACGTTTTGGAATCAAAGGGAAACTCATTCCTCGATTCATCCGACCGTTTGATATCATCGAGCGAGTCGGTGAAGTATCTTATCTCTTAGCGTAACCTCCGCAGCTTTCTCACGTTCATGACGTTTTCCATGTGTCCTTACTTAGAGGGTACAATTATCATCCCCTTCACATGGTTCAGTATCCACTGGAACAGATTCGTGAAGATCTTACCTTCATAGAGGAACCCGAGAGAGTTCTTGACAGACAAGAACGAGTCATGAGGAAGAAGATGATCCCATTCGTCAAAATCCTTTAGAGGGATCATAACAAGCGAGAAGCCACTTGGGAAATAGAGGAGTCTATCCGAGCTTCTTACCCTCATTTCAAGTTTTGAATTCGGGTATGTTCCTGTTTCAGTTTACTTTATCTATATTTCGGGGACGAATTATTCTTTTTAGGGGGGAAGAGTTGTAAAACCCGCATGCTTTTACCATGAACAGTACACTTAGTAAACGTACGTACATATAAAAACTTTCCTTTTTAGCATGAACACGTGTCACAATTATTAATTACACAAGTTATGTACGTATTATTACACGATAAGTATTAAGTACGTTATTGTACACGATAATTATTAACAATAATAATTATAATCACGAACATGAAATCATGAACGTAAAAATCACGAACATGTAATTACGTACTTATTTAATATAATACGGTTAATATCGTTACGTACAAGTATTTATATATAACACGAATAAATAAATATATCTTAACACGAACACACGAACACGTAAAAGACACGGGAAAACTTCAGGTTCCCCTTGTGGGCCCCACATGCCGCGGACACCAAAGGGACAAGAGGGCCAAGCCCACTTTGGTTTTTACTAAATAAACAAAAAGGGTTTCACCCTCTTCATTTAATAGAGTTTTCACAAAAATACAAAACCCTAGCCTCCTTCTTTTTGTCCTCTTTGGCCGCCGGTTACAACTCCACACCAAGGGGTGTTTGTTGATTTTTGGAGATTAAATACAAGTGGTAATCGTTCGTGTTTGTGTTCTCGTTTCATTCACGCATTGGTAATCTGTTATCCCTTTTTCTTTTAATTCTTGTAATTAATTAAGAACATGAAATCATAGGATTTGTATAAAACAAGTAATTAAAACATGTCAATGAATCATGGGGAGAAAATTAAGAGATGTTTCGGGTTGGTTTTGCTCGGCCGACACCCAACCGAGAGCCCCATGGCTCTCGACTTGCTTTGGTTCGCACCACCAACCGAGCTTCGAGTCTCGGTGTGGTTGGTTTCAGTCGGTAGTAGGAACCAAGGGACCCCGACTTATGTCGGGGTACCGGTTGGTTTGTTTGGGGTCTAGGCAGCAGCAGCCACCACCGCCGGCACACAGCCGATGGCGGTTTTGGGTCAAGCAGGGGGAACCGTAGGGTGAGAACCGCAGGCGCAGCAGGGGGGGGAACCACCGGCACACAGCCGGTGGGAACTTCGCTGTGGTCAGCGGCTAACCGAGAGGGAACCACCGGCTTAAGCCGGTGGCGATTTTATACAAGCAGTGGCAACCGGCCGAGCCGGTTCGCCACTGTTAAAGGGGTGTTTGTTTGGTCCGGTTCAAGGGTTTATTCGGTCTGGTTCACATGTGTCTAGATTCAAAGTCACGGGTCCGGTTCATGACTAAACTTTTACAAGTATTTATTTTTACAAATATATTATTTTAATAAGAGAATTAAATTAATCAAGACATGACAAATAATTAGTTTAATTTAACATGGACTTAGGTTAGTTATTATTTATGAAATAATACATGTTTTAACCTAAGTATTTATTTATTTAATTTAGACTATAGTATTAATTAATTATTAAGACATGGAATATAAATAATTAATAAACATGACTTAGGTTATAATTAATATAATATAAATACATGTTTAACCTAAGTATTTTATACACCTTAATTTAATTAAATCAGGCTTATATTTAATTAAATTATATAACCTATAGTTTATTTAATTAACATGATATTATTAATAAACTATACTATCATCACATGACTTATGTTATTTAACCAGTAAACTTAAGCTTATATTATTAGCTTATTAATCCATCTTAATTCTAAAACTTTATATTTTTGGAAACTTTCTATTTTTGGAAACTTTCTGTTTTTAGAAACTTTCTATTTTAGGAAACCTGTTATTTTTAGAAAGTTACTTATTATTACACAACATTTATAATAATACAAGAAATACAAGTAATACTTAATCAGAATACATAGAATACATGATAAACACAGCATAACCTTAAAATCAGTAAAACAAGACAAGAACATATAAAACAAGCTAAGACACGATATAATCAGTTATGTACTCAGTAAACAGAATACTTATACATGTACCCTATTTTATGTAGCATGAGTGAGATCGAAGTAGGACTTCCATTTTTCATCTTCTTCGTTCACTGGACATAATGTATGGATTTCCCGTCCTTCAGTATGGACATTCTTTCCTTATTAGGATTACGCGTTTGCAGCCAACTGTTTTCCCAGTATTGTTTTTGATTACTTATGTTAGTTCAAGAGCCTAAGCCATATACATGCATGACCAGTGTCACCTAGTTATGGAGTTACCATAACCATAACATTGGAGGCACCAGTGTTATGATTTCCCCACGGCGAAGTGATTGCTCGTAGTGTCCCTTTACAGTTTTGGCAATTATAATATATTATCATTTGGGGCGTATGGGTGCATTCTAGTTACATGTTAACTAGTAATACCAGAGTGAATGCGATGTGTGCCTTGCATCCTTCACTAGGAGTTGATCCCTCCTACCTAAACTATTTAATTAGAGGCAACCCCTCTAATTGCATGACGAGGTCTCCCCTCCAAGTATCATGCACGGTGGAACCTCATAACCTATATGGGCTATTGGCTAATTAATACAGATTTTACATAGAAACATAAGTCTTTTCAAACTATAAAACCAGTTTTATGAACATGATTTCAGGTTATTTAGGACTTATACTTTTCCGCTGCTATTAGTCTTTATGCTTATGTTATTTTATGCTATACTTGTATATACATGCACTGAGCGTTATGCTCATCCGTTTTCCTTTCATGTTCCCAAACGGCAGGTACTCAAGGGCGCTCGTAGACTTTAAGCGTACGTGCATATGGATTGGAAGCTATCTAGCCTTCTCTACTTTATGCATTTCATCATACATTTTGCTACTTATTTCTTTTGACATTGTTTAGTCCTTTTCCTTTACAGTACTTATGTTTGTGTGTGATGAGCTTATACTTGGGGTACCGATGTTTGTTTCCGGTATTTCCATTCTTGGTCATTTAATGTTTTTAAGATATTTACCTTGTATGCTTTGATGACATGCCATAATCACGCGTGACATTCCATTTACCAAAATAGGGTGTTACAGCGGGACTATCGGGTCACGGGCTTGTGGGGTCGGGCCCTGTACCGACAATACGTCGACATGTCCCCCAGTCTAGTATGACATGGTCCTTGATCATGTTATGCTAGACTTATTCATGTATCATGGTCACTAACAAACGTGTGCGGCTTGTTGATAGGACGTCCTAGTGGGTTGTCTGTATCATATTGCTCCACTCGTAATAGACTACCTTTAGCGAAAAGATGATGGGTTGTGGTTACGAATAGTGAGCGTAGCCACTATACGTCATCATGTCCCCCTTAGTCTAGTATGCAAGGTTGGCACCAAGGTTACTAGACTTTACATCATATCCGCTACCTATAAGCGTATACACGTCAAAAGAATGGGGAACCCGTATACGTAAGACAGGTAATTATGCTCGAATGCTTGGTTTCCTGTGATTTAGATGGTAAGGACCCCGTAAGAAGAAAACGTGTTCTATAGTCGGGGTAACACTGGCATTGGCAAGGTTTTTTTCAGGTACCTCAAAGGAACAACCTCCTTAGGTTTGTGGTATCCCAAAGAATCAGGCTTTGATCTCAAGGCCTATTCTGACTCAGACTATGTTGGATGCTGTATTGATAGAAAAAGTACCTTAGGAAGCTGTCAAATCCTAGGAGGAAAGTTAGTTGGTTGGAGTGCGAAGCAAAACTTTGTGGCCATGTCATCAGCTGAAGCTAAATATGTTGCAGCTGCTAGTTGTTGTGCACAGGTACTTTGGATGAAAAGTCAATTAACTGACTATGAGATTCTTTATGACAAAGTACCAAACTTCTGTGACAACACAAGTGCAATTGCAATCTCAAACAACCCTGTGCTTCACTCTCGAACCAAACACATAGATATCAGGTATCACTTTATCAGGGATCATATAATGAATGGAGATATTGAGATGCATTTTGTTCTCACTGAGCTGCAACTAGCTGATATTTTTACTAAGCCTTTGGCTGAACCTTCGTTCAACAGGTTAATTGCTGAGCTGGGTATGCTTAACATCTCCAAGCCTGTGGCTGATATTTAATGTGTTATTTATTGAAGTCTGAGTAAATAGCAAAACTTTTTCACATGTAACTAGGTAGTTACAATCAAAGCAAATGCTAAAAAACATTCTTAATATTTAATTAGTACTTTTACGAAAAATGAGGAGACAAACTATTTTGAATGGTGAAGGGACCCACATGTGTTCAGTCTTTTTCCCACTACGCATTTAATTCGGTTGAATAATTGTTTTCAAAATTTGAATATATATCTTTTCAAGATATTTTCACCAACACACTTTCATTCTATATCAAAATTATCTCTCTCTCTCTCTCTCTAAAACCTCTCTCTAAAAACCCTCTCGTTCATCTTCATCATCTTCACCTTCACATCAATGGCGTTTCCAGTACCAAAGGCATCAAACGTTTCTTTCGACATCAAAGAAAGCATCTTGGCATCCAACAACTCAATAGGATGGCTCAAAGATCCTAATGATTCATACCTGGATCTGGTAAATTTATGAAGAAATGTGGTGTAGGAGAAGCATTTACCAGATCTCCTTCCACCTTTTATCAAGAATACCTTAGGTAATTCTGGTACTCAGAAGAAGTGCTTGATAACAACACCATCTATTTTCACCTCTCGTGCAATGAACATCCTTTTTCCTTCTCTGTTGACGATTTCTCATCCGTTGCTGGGCTTCGACATGGAGACGATTGTCTTAATGTTGTTGATAAGAAAGCTGTTGAGGATGCCCTTGCCACTCTTTACCCTGTTTCTGACACTCACCCAATCCTTACACCATCTGAAGTTGTTTACAATCACCCTTGAAAATCAAGTTCTTTTCTCACTTATGGAGAGTTCTATTCTTTCATATTGTCAAGTCATTAGGAGTAATGCAAGGCTCTCAGGACCAAATGGCGTTTAGCTATCAATCCATTGCATATGGGCTGATCTGGGGTGTTGATGTAGACATTGGAAGCATTCTCTTCTCCAACCTTATTGAAAAGCTGAAGGGAACAAATCAATCAAGAGAGAAAAACATATGCTACGTTTGATTCCTATCTCTCATCTTCCAAAGTCTTCTAGCTGATCGTTACGACAATCCCAACCTCACAACCATGAAGCCATACCATCTTACAGGGGTTGTCTACAAGACGATTGGTCCAAATGATGTACCGATGACTGTCCACATGAAGAACGTAGCTGCAAAACAACCATCTGTTGTTAATTCTTTGATCCAGTGGTGAATACAGCTAGTGTGTCTGGTAAGTCTGTGTCTTTGACCTCTAGGCAACACACTACATAGTCCAAAGCATCAACTGACCTACAGCCTAAGAATAAGTCAAACCCTACTTCTTCCAAAACCCAAGCTATAAAAAAGGTCAGGGAAAAGAAGAAGGTAACCATCCCAACTCCCTCTGTTCCAAAGACTTCTGAGGATATAGAGATTTCAGCCGAAAGACAACCAGAGTCTAGTGTCTCTAATTCAGTAGAGACAGCAGGAAACCAACGTAACTCCGCTGATATCTCACAGGTAATTAGTTTATCATTTTTAGAGGTACACAAGCAGCCACTCTTAAATATCGGTAGGTGAGAGTGGTGAAGTTAGGGTTATCCTCGACCCATAGGAGTCTGTGTCTGCACTTAGAAATCCTATTAAGACTTCTATACACCCTGTCTTTGCACTAGGGAGTGATTCATTTGTGTTTATAAAGCACCCCGATGACCCTACACCATCTAGACAATATGCAGGCAAACAACAACATGTGCACATATATGTCTCAGCCTAGAGTAGTTGTACCTCACTCAGCCTCTAGGTTCCCTCAGAAAAAGAATCTCAAAAGTTTCATACTTTTAGGGGGAGCTGAATAATCATCCTCAGCTCTCCTAGGGACAGCGTAAAATGGAGATCTTAAAACTACATCTTTTTCACAAATAAAAGAATCCCAAAGGATTTATCCTTTCAAGGGTTGCTGAATCATCACACTCAACTTTCCTAGGGGTAGCGTAACAGGCGATCTTAACCTACATACATTTCATAGATAAAAGAGTCCCAAAGGATTTATCCTTTTGGGTGGGTTGAATAATCACACTCAGCTTTCCTAGAGGCAGCGAATGGTGACCATTAACCCTATTACTTTCACACTCAAAAGAATCCCAAAGATTTATCCTTTGGAGTGGCTAAATAATCATCCTCAGGCTCTCTAGGACAGCGAACTGGCGACCTTCCCCTTATTTATTTCCCTGTTACTAATTAACATGGATTACAGGATAATATTGAACAAACCACTGTAGACTCTCATGCTACAACAGGTGGATCTGACAACATCTCCCAGAACCAGCCAACAGGAGATACAACTATGATTGATGTTGAGGAGGATGTTCTAACTCTTGTTGAAGACTTCTCTGAGCCTGAATCAATGCTTGATGATGAAATTATCCCATAGAAAATTTTGGAAGAAGAGGATGAAGAAGATGACTCCCAAATTCCTCTTTATCCTCCTAAAAACACAGTTGAGTCCACTCCAGCTGATGCCACTACTCCACCTCACAAAGAAGCACATGTGACTCCTACCTCAGTTGTATCTGTCACTCAGGAACTTCAAAAGGCTGCATATGATCTGACAGTTGAGTTCTTACTCTTTGATCATCCCCAACAGCTGAACAATGATCTTATGCCCAGGAAGGATGACTATGAACATCAAAGAATCAATGTCCATAATTTACAGCCTTACCATCACCCTTCTGATATGGAGCGCCTGTCAAGTAAATTGGATCGCATAGGTTTTGAGATGAAGTCTTTTACCTCCAATTTTCAAAATATTATCACACAGACTGTTAAGGATGCTCTCACAGATCCTATTAAAGAAGGCAATCGTAGAGGAGTTTCTTAGGGACTCAGTCATCTATCCACTCGCATCAAGGATGCCATTACCACTGAAGTCCCTGACATGTTATCAGCTCATGAGTTAGTCATGCACAAAGAATTTGAAGTTGTGTATCGACGACAGAAAAATCATACCAATTTCTTGGCTCATCATGTTGATCGATCCGTGAATAGAAATTGTAACAGGCTACTCAAAAATTTTCACGGCTCAAGAAAGATACAGAAACAAATGGATGTCTCTGTTGAAGAGGTTGCTAGGTATATTCAATCACGTTCAGCCAAACGTTTGCAAAAACAGGCTAAACGTAAGGGGGAGAAAGTCACAATGCTGAACCTTGAACTTGTCAACACCAATACAGCCGATGAAACAGCTGATAACACCATTGCTACACCTACGCCTCTCCAAGTCATCACACTAACTATCATACCTGATGATGAAGTTAGGGGGAGCAACAGCCAAATGAACAAACTAGCCAATCAAAGTCCCTAACTCTGGTTAACACCAAAGAGACTGTGGATAATGATGAACCAGCTGCCAAGAAGCTTAAGTTTGTTGTTAGCTCCCTACCAAAGGATGTACAAAATCAAGCTCAGATGGCATTCACCAAGTATGCTGCAGAGAGTTTAAAAATTCAAATGAATCTTCCTCTGTCTCGAAGAAAGGAAAGGAAATAGTTATGGTAGACTCAGACGCTAAACTAAAGAAAATAGTTGCGATGCTAGAGACAGGAGGATCAACAGCCGAAAGTTCTCAATTCTCTACTTTTAAAGCTGTTGGTGAGAACCTTTAACAGCTGAGGAGATTCAAAAACAAGCAAATGAATTTAAAAGGCTGAATGAACTTAAGAAAGCCAAAGAGCTGAATGAGGCTAAGTTAAGAAGAATGACCCCTCAACAAAGAGAGGAGCAAAGACAAACTTTGAAGGAAATGGAGTCAAAACACACAAAGGCTCTAAAGAAAGTTAAAGCTGACTGTGAGGCCTGTGTTAACTCAAGATTTGCACCAGGAAAGATCACCAAGTTCAAGTACACCATTAAAAAGTCAACTTACACTCCACAGATGAAAGACAACCAACAGGCACATGAATATATTTGATAACTTCAAATTGAAAACACTTGGTTTATCTGAATGGTTTGAACTGGAGAATTTATCTGAGAAGAAGTATGGACATGCCAATTTCCTACTTCTAAAGACTCTTAAAGCTAAATTCAACTAGATAAAAGACACAACAGCCAAGCTCAAAATTGACCCCCATCTAAAATTGTTTGAGCAAGAACCCTTAAAAGCTGAAAATAAAAGAAAGAGGATGAACCAATTTATTAAAGAAACCTTTGTGACAGACGACATTCAAGTTGATGAATTGTTCAGGGATCTCATTCTATCAAATGGATTGTAGGACCGGTTGATGGACAGACCTACACTGAAACTGAAAAAGGAATGGCATTCATGAACAAGGGGTGTCAACATGCTTTTCAAAGAGAAAGTGAGATGGGGCTAGCTACCACTGTTCAGCTTCTAGTCTTCAAAAAGGTGCTGAAAATTAACTCTGAGTATGCCAAAGTCTTCCCCCAAGCTTTGCAAGCTGAATTGGATACCAGAAAGGATGTTGTTGAAGCTGAAGAGAAAATAAAAATGATGATTATTGAAGAAATCACAGCTGAATTTTACTTTCATAATTTTGTTGTACTTATGTTTTGTACTTGTAATTTTCCTTTAAGTCTTAATGAATTATGAAGTTTTTTGTTAGATCTGTTATGTGTATTTTTAAATAGGGGGAGATTTTTGGGAATCTAAGTATGTTAGATTTCCCTTAGTCATAGATTTAAACATAAATTAAGTTGTATGTTATGAACTTACCTGTGCCAAGGTGATAGGCGAGTACCACAAGTCTCACAGAGAACTTAGTCTGTTAATCCTAAATCAATCCATAACACAAGATTTTGAGTAGATTTAGAGAGAGAAAGAGAAGAAAGTTAGAGAGAGAAAGTAGAGAGAACGGTAGAAGGTTGATCTTTACTAGCGAGAGAAAGTAAAATGAACCAACAACCTCTTCCACACATGGAATAGGGTTTATATACCCATAAGCTAGGTGGGCTCATGGGCTTGTTACTTAGGCCGGGCTTGGCCTATCTTGGTCATAAAGCCCCTACCTTAGACAATATTAGCTTAAGGTCCAAGCCCGGTTAACCCGACTAACCTATTACAAATACAAGACCGTTATCGACTAAGATGACCTATTACATTCTTGTTCGACAATAAAAAATATAGGGCTAACAATCTCCCCCAATGTATCAGTCATCTTTAAAATGCATAAGATGATTTAGTGAATACATTCTAGTCGAGGCGATCTTCCTTCTTAGGTCTTGTATCTTGATCTTGATCTTATTTGTAAGGGCTTTGATCCTTCATGCTTTTGTGATCTTTATCTTGAGCCTTTGTCATTTGAATTTGAGTGCTTGAGATCTTCAATCTATCCTTGATAGTGTTCATCTTGTTCTCTTGTGACAAGATGACCTATTACATTCTTATGTATCTTGATTATCACCATCTTGTGCTCTTGTGACTTCTGAATCGACATGTTCATACTTAGTTGATTTCGAAAGGCTAACAATCTCCCACACAAATATAGTTGAAGTTAGACCTTGAGGTATCCATTGATCATCAGATTAGTGGAAGTCTTTAACTTGTAGTATGAACATGTGAGGACGACTTTGGCTAGTACACAGCTACGCCACCTTCTTCATATGCAGCAACATATATAGACATGAACGAAATAGATTTGAACATTTCACCCTAACTCAGTAGTATTTTACCTCCGGTCGGTGAAGACCCCGTTAGACGGTATTAGATACCGTACATGTGATCGGGTAGATTTGATTAAGAACCTCCTTGACAGGGTTTCCCGACGGTAATAGTCAGGTCTCTTTACTCGACCGTCTCAAAGAAGACTGTGAACATAAAGAGTGAATCATAAGGATGAGTTATCCGTCTGATTAGAGTCGTCAATTTAGAATTCCTGGAACAAGGTTGATTCTAAAAGAATCGCACCATTGTTGCTTTCCAGTTTGTCACAAGCTCGATTTTGAAAGAATCTTGCGAGTCACCTACCGCAGTGCTGTTTGAGGTTGACACTGGAAGGATTTCCATTCGTCACTATGAGCACTAAGGAGTGTCACTTTGACTGTTCTGGCAAGATCACACAGATTTTGCGAAGTAACCTGGAATCAAGTTTAACTCAATTAAGAATACAAAGTTAGTTGCGTTCCAGTTCTCACAAGTTTGATTCTTATAGAATCGCACAAGTTACCAACCATGAGCTTGTTTGATGCTGGCTCAAGCAGGATTTCCATCTTCATTGTAAATCGTATCACTCAAATGTTCTGGCAATATCACAAGGATAATGCGTAGGACTTGATTGTGTCCTAATGAGATGCTGGATTGATCTCTTTTTGGCTCTAGACTCTATAAGTGCATTTTGGTAGTCGAAGGCTGGAGCAGACTGCCACCTTTTCAATATAACTAACTCGGAGTGAGAAAGTCAATAGATACGTGTTGATCTTTGTGAAAATGAGACAAGTTTATTTTGAGAGAAACTCGAATTGTTGGGGAAGGATTGTGCATCGCATCACTGGGTCCATGACACTTGTCTTCAAAAGATGTGTTAACCCGGTTTCCGCCTAAGTTGCATAGAATATTCAACTCCTTCAATGCTTACCAATACATCATCACTAGCACCTTGTTGTGATTGTTCTAGTACTAGCTTAAGGAATTGGTCCGCATTCAGCTTCATTCAGCTCCATCTTTCCTAAGGACAACTATTTCTAGCTATGAAATGTCCTTGGGTAGATCCCTCCGGTTCTGGTTGGATCATAGGACTTAGTACCCTATCTTAAACCACCTTTTGACTCCATCGTTCCATCGTGGATATTAGGTTGTTTGGGTATAGATCATAACCATAAAACCATTGAAAACCATTCAAAGTGCTTGATAAAAATCAAAACTTTTAACACTTTGAAAGTTTTACATTTCCGAAAAGCTCCCCCTACACACATGCATCGATATACGAAATAGTTTAGCATGTGCAGGAAAGAGTTTCACTTGAGTATTTAAGATCACATGTTGTGATATGTTACATTTTAATCACATGTTCTCCCCTATCTCTGATATAAAAATTTAAAATTAGAGATACCAATTGGTTAAAATATGACAGTTTCTAAAAATCGTTGGGAGAGAAACATGTGTGCACGCATGAATCATGAAACTTCTTGTAGTCGGGATGTTCCCCCTCAACAATATATGTATGTCTTGAAACAAAAATTTGACAATATTTTGGAAAAACGACACCACAAAATATGTTGAGGTACGGAGTTGAGATGGCTTTTCAGATATATAATATATTACATTTGACAATTTTATACCATTTTCGGAATGTGTTGGTGTGACAACCGTGGTTTTGGGTTTGTCACTTGGTCTTACTTTTAGGTTATTTTATGTGTGCTTACTTGAATTTTGTGTTTACGTGTTTATTTTGTGTGAACGAGGTTGGTGTGGTTATCGTTTATGAGTATAGAGTACTCATAAGTAAATCGAGGAACGGTTATTTCATGTTCATGAGCTCACAAGTGGTGACTATGAAATGAAAATGGTGATATTGTGGTGTTTACGTATACGTATAAGTATTATAGTAGTAGTTTTTTTTAGGATTTACGGTTTAACATTTAGAGGTATCGGGTGAGGTACTTATCCATATGAATATTTTTCGGGATGGTTTTAGGTCATTTAGGACTTAATTATAAAGTTTATTTCAAAATTTGAGATTTTTTTTAAAAGTGTATATTTTACGACTTTTACGGTAAAACGCGTAAATTTGACTAGTTTTACGGTTTTGAGGTTTTGGGAGTTTTAGGAGCTGAAATAAATTAAGGTAAATTAAGGTAATATTAATAAGATATTAATTAACAATAAAAAGAAAAAAAATAAGAAAAAACGAATTTAAGGGGGTTAGGTCGGTTTGGAAAAGAAAAAAAAGGGAAAAGAGGAGAAAAACGAAAGTGAGCTTATTCTTGGACTAGGATTTTATGTACACCCTATATATTGTTTTAATAACAATCAAATTCATTATTATTCCCTGGAGATATTAAAAAATTCGTGGGTTACATAGAATGTTTTTAGGGTTCTTCATAATTTTAGGGGTTTTCATAAATCAAATGTAAAGTCTTTAATCCCTTTTTAATTTAATTGTTTTTATGTTTTTATACTCATCTTATGATGGATTTAGTTTAGGATTTAAATTAAGAACAGTAAAATAATGTTATAATAATGAGTTCATAATGATTACATAAATTAGGGCTTGTAATTAGAGGGATTAGGGTTAATTAATGAGGTTGATTTTGTTAAAACCCGTTTTTAAAAACTGGGCAGAATTTTGAGTCAATTGTTTTGATCATATCGGGAGTTCTAGTAACATTCAAGATGCGTTCCAAGTATCCCTGAAAAGGTAATTGAAGTGGCTTTCTAATGCAAGAAACTAGAACTAAATTGGAGGTCGGGAAGTGGGTCAGAAACAGGTTACAACAGTCGGAGGTCAAAACAGTTTTGAATTCAGCCTGTTTTCTTTTTAAGTTTTGGGTACTTAGGGTTGCATTGGGATCTTCTCACGAACATGAGAGATGGTTTATATATTGTAGTAAGGATCTGAACTTGGGCTAAGATTGTGGTGTAGGGTAAGACCCTCTAATGGTAATGAACTTTTCATACGTTTAAAATTAGTGAATTCTGGATAGGTAGAAATATATACACATATATCGGGGCCTTAACAGTAGCTTTAAGGTTAGGGCAAGTGCGAGGTTTTAGCCAACATGTATAAAAGTGTGAATATTCCTTTTACAGAAACCATGGGTATGTTTAAGTGGACGTTTGACTTAAAGTTTTGAGACCTAAAACTGGGCCTGTTTTGTGTAAAATTATGAACGGGATAGCTTTTAAACTTAACCAAGTTAGGGACTTGTTAAGGAAGGGTAATGGGGTGATTAGAGCTTAACAATGAGGTAATTATACGGGAATAGACTATATGTCCATCATAGGTTGATGATCCATCTTAGTGATTGGTTCGTGTATTGATTTCGTGTTTTTGGTTTGTTAGCTTGTTGCTAGTGCGAGGACTTGTGAAGAAGCTATCAGGTGAGTTTCATAGTCCCATGTTTAATATTGATTTTGACTTCCAGATGGGATGGAAGAGACACTGTGTTGAGTTATTTTCTAAATTGATGCTGTGAATGTGTTTGTGATTTGAGATGGACTTGTGTGTACATTATGTGATTAACTGCTATGTGATTTTTGATTGTGTATGATTTGGATCGGGGGACACGTGCCGTCTCAGTTATTGTGGTTTGACAAGGTAATGGCCTTGAGGTTTGACAAGGTAGTGGCCTTGTGGTTTGACAAGGTAGTGGCCTTGGGATAGGTACATAGTGTGATCATCTATGGTACCATGTTGTTTGGCAAGGTAGGAGCCTTGGATTTTGGTTTGGAATGATTGATCTTGAATGCTAGTTGTTAATACATAATTGTAGCACATTGTCCATATGTTATTGTGTTGATGGTTGTTATTCACAGCTTGTAATTGCTTTAGCGTTGGAGTCTAAACCTATGACTCTCACTAACTTTATGTTGACGTGTTTTAGTGTCTCTTTCAGGTGATACTATGGTTAAGCATGAGAACATAAGTGGATAGGATTGGAGAAGCTTAGGAATGCATATAGAAGGAGAATCCCCGTTTCCTTCTTAGTTTTTATTTGTTCTTTTAATAAGTAATACTGTGGCACACATATATTTGTTTGGTTATGTTATTTGTTTGTCTTGGGTAAGCGGTAGGACTGTTACCTACTTACCTAGACTCCTGAGTCTGATGAGATATTGTCATGACTTTGTGTCTCCATTTTATGACATTTCTTATTTCATATAGTTATCTCTATAGACACGCTATGTTGTGATGATATCCATACGTCGCGCCCCATATTCCGCCATGGTGGGGTGTGACAGATGGTATCAGAGACAATGGTTATAGAGAATTAGGTTGCCTAGTCCTGTAGCCTAGTCTATAGCTTAAGGGTCCCTGCATATAGGCGTCATAGGAGTATGTGTGCATTTTATAGTAATTGATGTGTTTGAATATTATTTTCGCAGTATTTGTTAGGTTATGAACTACTATGGTTCATACTTAACTACATGTTATTTTCTTTACGAGTTTTGATTAGTGCGGGTGGAACCATGGTCGTATACGCTAGTCATTGTTGGATTTCGCTTAATTATGTTTTCATGTTCTTTATACATTTTGAATTTTGTCTACGCTGGTTCAACTGGACTACGAGTTTATATGTTCCGTGCATTGGCTATGTTATTTTAATACATGGGGTTTTGGATCTTATCTTGTGTGGTTATGTGCTTGTGAGTTGTTGGATTATGTGTTATGTGTAGTATTAATTTCTTATAAGTGTCATCATAGGAGGGAGTACATTAGTGAAAGGGAACATGTATAATTATGGAGGCCTACATAATTATATATGTACCACAACACCACTGGACTTTCAAGTATGATTGCATGAAATAGAGTTAATACATGCTTGTATAGTATAGGTTGGATGGATTTGAGTGTATGTACGCGTATGCCTATATATGTATATTTCCCTTCTACTTATCGGTTGTATTCTTAGGATGGTTTTCTAGCTCTTTCCTCTTTGGGATGTTCAACTTCTGTAGTAGCGCATTTATCGAGTTCTCATTTCACGTGGTTGTTTGTACGGTACTTCTGGTGTAGAAGCTATTGAGAGGGTGAAGATTTATTTTGGAATAACGATATCTTTTGTTTTGAGTCTTACATGGTAAAAAAATGGAACTTGCAAATAGTTAAAAAAAATTAGTTGTTGGTAGTCCATAAAATAAGGGTAAGGTGTCGAAAACGTGTTTGAAATAAGGTGGAATATAAAAAAAAAATTACATTTAAGCATGGCTTGTTTATTTTAAAATATTTTGGTTTTGATCACCTAAAGTTATTGTTCTTTAGTTAGAATTTTTTTTATTAAATTAAATATGTTAAAGTCATGTATTTAATCATATGATGGGTGAGAGTTTTAATTTTCTGGAATTAAAATAAATTAGGGTTTAAAATCGTTTTTGGGTATAAATCGGAGTAGGCCGAAACTATCGCTAAACTGTCAAATTCTGTCGCTAAACTGTCAGAAACTGGCGCTAATGCCTAGGCAGGTTTTAGGTAAAAATCGTTTTGGTCATAACTTGTTCGTTTTTAAAACTTTTTGGGTGATTCAAAAGCCTAAAATTATATACTCAGAACGTACTTTTCAAATATTCAGAATGTTTAGGAAATGAAGGTCAGTAGTTTGGTCGAATTAATTGTACAAGTGTTGAGTTCAAGGTTAATTTTCGGACAACATGGTTTAAACTCGTGTTTTGGGTATTTTGCGGTAATGAACACTTGGAGGGTTAACATAGAGATGAGTTGGGAAGGAATTTGAGAGTTCTTTAGACCTTATTATACGTGGTTATATTTTGATGAGTTTTGATTTATGGTATTTATGAGTAAGACTGAAATCGGGGTGACAGTTTTAAACCTGTTGAGTTATGTGACGGCTCCTAACTTGGTTTCAAGATAGTTCTTGTTTGATGAGTTGCGAGATTTAGTTAGGTTGGTTACATAACTTTATGGTTTTGATAAGTTTCCTCGCGGACGGTTAAGGCTCATGTGTTGTTGGTTGAGATTATTTTCGTGTAAACTGAGTTCACGTTTGAACGTGAAGGTTTTATCAGGGATATGCATCCTCGTTTGTTTGCTGAGAATAAGTTTGAGTTTGGGAGTGAATCTCGGGACGAGATTTCTATTAGGAGGGAGTGATGTGACAACCGTGGTTTTGGGTTTGTCACTTGGTCTTACTTTTAGGTTATTTTATGTGTGCTTACTTGAATTTTGTGTTTACGTGTTTATTTTGTATGAACTAGGTTGGTGTGGTTATCGTTTATGAGTATAGAGTACTCATATGTAAATCGAAGAACGGTTATTTCATGTTCATGAGCTCACAAGTGGTGACTATGAAATGAAAATGGTGATATTGTGGTGTTTACGTATACGTATAAGTATTATAGTAGTAGTTTTTTTTAGGATTTACGGTTTAGCATTTAGAGGTCTCGGGTGAGGTAATTATCCATATGAATATTTTTAGGGATGGTTTTAGGTCATTTAGGAATTAATTATAAAGTTTATTTCAAAATTTGAGATTTTTTTTAAAAGTGTATATTTTACGACTTTTACGGTAAAACGCGTAAATTTGACTAGTTTTACGGTTTTGAGGTTTTGGGTGTTTTAGGTGCTGAAATAAATTAAGGTAAATTAAGTTAATATTAATAAGATATTAATTAACAATAAAAAGGAAAAAAAATAAAGAAAAAAACGAATTTAAGGGGGTTAGGTCGGTTTGGAAAAGAAAAAAAAGGGAAAAGAGGAGAAAAAGGAAAGTGGCCTTATTCTTGGACTAGGATTTTATGTACACCCTATATATTGTTTTAATAACAATCAAATTCATTATTATTCCCTGGAGATATTAAAAAATTCGTGGGTTACATAGAAGGTTTTTTGGGTTCTTCATAATTTTGGGGGTTTTCATAAATCAAAGGTAAAGTCTTTAATCCCTTTTTAATTTAATTGTTTTTATGTTTTTATAATCATCTTATGATGGATTTAGTTTAGGGTTTAATTTAAGAACAGTAAAATAATGTTATAATAATGAGTTCATAATGATTACATAAATTAGGGCTTGTAATTAGAGGATTAGGGTTAATTAATGAGGTTGATTTTGTTAAAACCCGTTTTTAAAATCTGGGCAGATTTTTGAGTCAATTGTTTTGATCATATCGGGAGTTATAGGAACATTCAAGATGCGATCCAAGTATCCCTGAAAAGGTAATTGAAGTGGCTTTCTAATTCAAGAAACTAGAACTAAACTGGAGGTCGGGAAGTGGGTCAAAAACAGGTTACAACAGTCGGAGGTCAAAACAGTTTTGAATTCAGCCTGTTTTCTTTTTAAGTTTTGGGTTGTTTGGGGTACTTAGGGTTGCATTGGGATCTTCTCACGAACATGAGAGATGGTTTATATATTGTAGTAAGGATCTGCACTTGGACTAAGATTGTGGTTTAGGGTAAGACCGTCTAATGGTAATGAACTTTTCATACGTTTAAAATCAGTGAATTCTGGATAGGTAGCAATATATACACATATATCGGGGCCTTAACAGTAGCTTTAAGGTTAGGGCAAGTGGGAGGTTTTAGCTAGCATGTATAAAAGTGTGAATATTCCTTTTACAGAAACCATAGGTATGTTTAAGTGGACGTTTGACATAAAGTTTTGAGACCTAAAACTGGGACTGTTTTGTGTAAAATTATGAACGGGATAGCTATTAAAATTAACCAAGTTAGGGACTTGTTAAGGAAGGATAATGGGGTGATTAGAGCTTAACAATGAGGTAATTATACGGGAATAGACTATATGTCCATCATAGGTTGATGAGCCATCTTAGTGATTGGTTCGTGTATGATTTCGTGTTTTTGGTTTGTTAGCTTGTTGCTAGTGCGAGGACTTGTGAAGAAGCTATCAGGTGAGTTTCATAGTCCCATGTTTAATATTGATTTTGACTTCCAGATGGGATGGAGGAGACACTGTGTTGAGTTATTTTCTAAATTGATGTTGTGAATGTGTTTGTGATTTGAGATGGACTTGTGTGTACATTATGTGATTAACTGCTATGTGATTTTTGATTGTGTATGATTTGGATCGGGGGACACGTGCCGTCTCAGTTATTGTGGTTTGACAAGGTAGTGGCCTTGAGGTTTGACAAGGTAGTGGCCTTGTGGTTTGACAAGGTAGTGGCCTTGGGATAGGTACATAGTGTGATCATCTATGGTACCATGTTGTTTGGCAAGGTAGGAGCCTTGTATTTTGGTTTGGAATGATTGATCTTGAATGCTAGTTGTTAATACATAATTGTAGCACATTGTCCATATGTTATTGTGTTGATGGTTGTTATTCACAGCTTGTAATTGATTTAGCGTTGGAGTCTAAACCTATGACTCTCACCAACTTTATGTTGACGTGTTTTAGTGTCTCTTTCAGGTGATACTATGGTTAAGCATGAGAACATAAGTGGCTAGGATTGGAGAAGCTTAGGAATGCATATAGAAGGAGAATCCCCGTTTCCTTCTTAGTTTTTATTTGTTCTTTTAATAAGTAATACTGTGGCACACATATGTTTGTTTGGTTATGTTATTTGTTTGTCTTGGGTAAGCGGTAGGACTGTTACCTACTTACCTAGACTCCTGAGTCTGATGAGATATTGTCATGACTTTGTGACTCCATTTTATGACATTTCTTATTTCATATAGTTATCTCTATAGACACGCCATGTTGTGATGATATCCATACGTCGCACCCCATATTCCGCCATGGTGGGGTGTGACAGAATGGTATCAGAGACAATGGTTATAGAGAATTAGGTTGCCTAGTCGTGTAGCCTAGTCTATAGCTTAAGGGTCTGATGTTGGAGTTTTTGCAACCCTTTAGGAAAAGAGAGCAATAAAATAGGGCAAGTGCACGACGATTTAGGAAAACCGTGTGTGAATGACCCTAGGTGAGTTCGTTCTCGAGGAGGCAAGTGCGTTGTGTGTTGAATTGATTAATTTTTGTTTGATTTTATTGATGAGAAGAAAAGAAAATGGAAAAGAGAAAAGATCGACGATTACGAAGACGAATTAAACGTGACGAAGAAAACGTAAACGTAAGTCGTGAAAAACTACAAAATTTAAAAATTTTAAACCCTAAAAACAAAATCAAAACTAAAATGCTAAAGTAAAGTCTAAAATGATATAAATAAGTATAAAAACCCAACAAATATATTTATAAACCTTTTATTAATTAAATATTCAATTTTAAATGCTACTTAAAGCCTTAAAATTAAATATAATTAATAGAAATGTCCAAAATACTATTTTATTGAATCAATAACTTACTTATATAATTAAAAGACTAAAAAGTATTTTTCTAAAAATTAAAAGCTAATTAAACTATTTTTAAAATTCTAAAAACTATTAAAATGTATTAAATCTTAAATTAATTCTAAAAATAAATTGAAAAGCCTAAAAATTAATTGGAAAGAGAAAAAGTTCCTAAATAAATTTCTAGAATCTAGGAAAAATGAAAAAAGTTAAAAATTAAACTTTGACTTTTTGGAATAAAATAATATTAAAATAATCAAGAAAAATAAAAAGTTCCTAAATAAATTCTAAAAAATTCTCAAAAATCCTAAATATTGTAACTAAGAAGAAAAAGTAAATTAAAGTTTCTAAAACCTCTTAATCAATTTTATATTAATTTTTAAAGTTTAATAAAAAACCAAAAATCAAATAAAATCAAAAATTAAAGTTTTTGAAAAGTTAATTTAATGTAAACCTCAAAAATATAAAATGAAACTTAAAAACTATTTTTTTGTGTTTTTTAATTACTGTCTACTATTTTTAATATACTTTCTAAGATTAAAACAAAAAATAATCCTAATAAATAATTGAATAAAGAGAAAAATAAAAATTTAAAACAGAAAAATCAGCTTTCCTAATATCAACCTAAGAAAAATAAGCTAGGGTCGTTAAGTTTATTGGATAAGCTAAATTAGCTAAGAAAAAGCTACGGCTAAAAAAATAAGCCCAAACCAATTAGTCCCTTAGTAATCAAACTGGTAAAGTATTACCAGTAAAAGTCCCAAGGGCAATTGGTTAACACGTAGTGCTGTTGAGCGAGAGGGCGTGGGTTCGAGTCTGTGGAAGCCCCGAATTTTTTGCACGATATATTTTTCTTTTTTTTTTAAAACTTGATCACAGACTTACACTACACCAAAACACAAACACTCGTCCAAAATATCCCCAGATCAACCCTTAAACGAACCAAAAGGTCCACAGACCTGGTGTTCTTTCTGTTTTCCCCTTTTTTTTTGTTAAGACAGTGGGCAAATGCCCCCCTATGCAACCTGTTGCTCTGCGTGAGCTTGTTCTTTTATGGACAATCAAAACCCTCACCCGCAGTTGGCGTGTGAGGGGTGTACTAAACTAGTAGATGTCACACGAAACAAATCACCAAACAAAGAAAAACCGAACACAAACTAGCAAACAAATGAGCAGATAAGATTTAAGCAGGAGAGTTTCAAGCTTTAAACAGATAAAAATTAACCACTAATACTCGATCCTCGTGGTCAAATCTGGAAGTATACACACAGGGTACAATATACTAGCTAAACAGACTTATATTACAACCTACTAACACAAAGCGAGCTTGAATCAAAGGCCACAGTCATGAATATTAGTCATACATGCATACTTGATTGACAAGACACAAATATAAACAAGAATCACAACCAATCATCAAAATCCTAACAGAGATGCCACAAATAAAACTGACGAGTTCACCGCACTAGCAAACAAACACCCCTTAAAGCTTAAATCTACATAGTAGGTTATCGGCACGGTTTCTTACAGCGCTATATAAAAAAACAGTGAGCAAACGGACTAAGACACTTGACTTCAACGCATTTGAACTATAACCTAGTGCCCCTAAATGATATCCCAACTGCGATTCCTAGGTTACCTAAGCAAGTTTCCAGCAAGCAACTTAGTGAGCAGAGTCCAAATTTTAAAGATATAAAAAGAAACAAGTCTAACTCATATAAAATCAAACTACACTGCCAAGCAAATAATACCACAAATCGAACGAATACAAACAAGCAGTCCTACGCTCGAACTCGGGAACTTATACCAAAACTAAACTTAACCCAAACAAGCATTACTCACAAGATCAACCACTCAAATTGTAAATGAGAAAAAGTAAAAAAAAATGAGAAAAGGGTGAGATTAATTTACCCGCCCTTGTTTACATCCTACAAAGGCCAGCTAAGCTACCCCTAAATCTGACCAACAACTAGGTCAGATTAGGGGTGTCTTGAAAGGGAAAATTATACTGGGTGGTTCGTTGGGGTTCAACAACTGAACCGAAGCACCCATGTAAGATGTTTAAGCTGCTAAGAATTTAAAACGAGATTCAAGAACCAAGACCAAAGGTCTTGATTCAGTAAGTACGCAGTATAAATAATCAACTCTCTCTTTTTTTTTCTTCAAAAACACTCAATAATAAGGTTAAATTAAACTGATGAAACGTTAACACAACCAATTTCGAAGACACTTTTTCTTTCACTTACTGATTAAATTAGACAGAAACTTCACAACTCGAATTTTAAATAACACAAACTTAAATTATAAAAACATAATGTAAATGGAACTCGGATTAAAATAAAAAAAGCTGCCAATTTTTCATTCATAAAAAAAAAGGTTACATAAAATCCGAGACAAGAAAAAAAAAAATAAAAAAATCCTATGCGCCCTTTATATAGAGGGTCACAGCAGGTTCTAGAATCAAAGAAAAAGCTAACCCTAATGGACGAATTTCCATGAATGCCCTTGAAGGATATTCGGATATCCTTTGAAGATGCTGTTTTTTTGAAATCTTCTTGAAAATCATGTGATTGCTGAGCTGTTATGGAGGAATCTTGTGCGTTGGATTTGTTGTGGGCAATAAGCAAGCTCTCCAAATCGTTGATCTTCTGGTGCAATCTTGTTTTCTTGTGACTGGGTGGGGTTTTGGGGACCAGGGGTGAGAGTGATGGGAATTGAAAAGTGGGTTTGGGTTTAATTTATGCTTAATCACTAAACTGGAATGGATTAGGTATCAATTATAAACTTTTTGATTTGGGGGAAAAATTAGGGTTTAAAAGATGAAGACGAGTTTAGGGTTAAAAGTGTTTTAAGGAAAAAGAAAATACGTTTAATAATAAACGTGATATTAAGGGTCAATCCGGGTTGGGTTTTGTATGGGTCTTTGGGTCGGGTTATAATATTGGGTTTGGGTAAATGGGTAATTTGGTGAGGTGTCAACATTGTATTGGTGGGAGAAGTTTGTGTGTCTGGCTGAAATAGTCCCTAGTCTTTCTTTATATCTTCATTTTGAATTTTCAGCTCACAAACCCCATATCCTTTGTATTTACTTTCAGCAATTGTCACTTTTTGCACAATGTTTTTGTAAACTTGAAACAAGGACCATTTATGCAATATTTCCATTTTCCAAGGACTGAATTTGCCATGTCTTCAAACTTCAAGGCTTTGACTTGTTGGTTGACTTCTTGGAGGACCAAATTTGACAATTTAGATTTGATGAGGGACTAAATTTGCCAATTCTTCAAAGTTAAGGGTCCTTTTTTGTAATTTTGACAAACTTTAGGGACCAAACTTGTAATTATGAAGATACAAGGGTATAAAGTGTCAATTCTTCAAACTTGGAGGACCAATCTTCAACATTCTTCAAATCTTCAAGGGTTTTCTTTGGAAAATTCCTTACTAGGGCTTGGTTCATCGTGCGGCTTCGTTTCCCGTGTTCGTTTTTGCGTGATTCTTGTGATCTTTTGTCATTTTCTCAATATCCGTACCTAAATAACACAAGCAACAAACACAAGCATATATTTGGGTATTTTGATGATATTTAATGCATTTTAAGTCCAAAAAGAACGATGAGACCATGTATAAAAGCCGTCTCATCACTCCCCCATACTAAACCATTGCCGTGCCCTCACGCAATGCTAGAATAAAGTATCGTAGCATCTCCAAAATTCATTTTTATTCACTTTATTGGAATGATAAACTAGCTACACTACTACTATTGCTACTACTTGTGTTATAGACATAATGTATGATTTTCATCGCAAAATGGGACGTTTAGGTTCATAGAATAAGAACACGTGAATGCTTCTTTAGAAATAATTTCGTCGTCCTCGATTTTCACTTCAATTCCATGCTAAGCGTTCAACGAGATCATTGTCATTATAAGTTAGTAATGCTAACACTACTCATATGCCCTAATCACGTACTTATTCTCCCTTTATTCCTAAGTTGTATCTCTTATATTTTATGATGTCTTGAATGTTTCACGAGGATGCATTGTTTGACTTATGCGATAATAGAGATTTAGGTCTAAAAATAGAGTCCTAACGGTGTAACTAAGACCATCAAATCAATAACCCCTCCTAATAGACGACGATGTTAAAAAATTAAGTTGACAAGAAGAATCGATAAACACGGTTTTATAACGGTTTTGAACATGAGACTTATTACCAAGACTTTTATACGCCCCCTAACGGAAGGGCCTTATTATCTTTGGTTTACCTCCATCTTTTATTCAACTTCGCCATGAAGCTTTTATTATGACTTCGGTCTTGCCTTGCCTTTTATTATCCGCCTCATCGGTGGTTTTATTAGCCAAAGACGTATATCCTCACGCTAAGGCGAATTTTGGATCTTTAAAGCTTCGAAGATTAAGGCTTGATTCACTTTCAATTTTGCATAGATTTTAGGCCTTGTGGGGCTTCAAATTGTTTGCTTGATTTAGGTGAGCACTTGAAATCTTATTATTAGGTGAAGCTTTCGATTATTGGGGTGCCAATACTTCAAAACCGTGACGCTGGCGATATCTTAATGTCTTCCCAATTTAATTACACGGAAGCTACTAGAAAAGACT